>JAVIAB010000073.1:68012086-68282086 GCA_032433765.1 Megaustenia siamemsis
AATTAAATATTAAATAGCTATAGATTTTATTTTTTAATTGTTAAAATATTGTTGCTGCAAATACTGTAATCATTTCTACTATACTAATACGAATAATTGTCAATTAATGAAAATAAATTGTAAAAAAAAAAATAATAAAAGAACGTTTTGCAAAAAAATGTATTAACATTCTTCTAAAATCTAATGATATGATATACTTTGTTAAAATACATAAACGATTCTATAAAATAGTTATAGTTAGTCAAAGGCCCAGCATCACTACAAATGAATTAAAAATCCATAATTGCTCAACCGCCCGTGCCAGTGGAATCATTCGAATTAACATCTCATCTCATTGAAGGATCCAAACAAAGAAAGGCAGCTTGAGTTTCCATCATAGCAGCCACAGCACACGTCAAAAGACATACGGCATAGATGCACCGAAAGTGAACGCAACCGAACTGTCCTTCGTCATATGCTATCATCATTCATCGTTAGCAACCTGAATATCTAAACACAATTCGGATGAAAAACACAGAGCACTAAACTCAGTAGCTTCGGCAGCAAGCCGGACTTGGAATATGAGAAAACTGCAACAAGGAACACTTTTCAGACTAAGCCACCACAGTTCCTGCCGCCTATCCACTATATTGACTGATAAAATAATTAATACCAGACAAGTGAAAATGTATGAATGACGAAGAGAGGCCCTAGCTATTGAAATAAGGGCAGTGAACTTGAGGTTTTTGCCTTCATCTTGGCGGGGTAGGCCACAATCTGTTCAATATCAGACTATATGTTTTATATTAGACCGCATTTGACACTGAAGCAAATTACAGTAAAGCACCTTCATTTAATGTGCCCTTCAGGAAAGGATTTGTCACACCACACAGAAAGTGCAGTATACATTTTTCCTTTTCGTGTTTGCTATATTATTAAATGTCTTAAACACAAAGAGTTGGAATATGCACATTGACTGACACTGTAATCACTGGAAACAAACACTACAAGTGCTAACCTCAAAAGTGAAAAGACAGAAGCAAATGCCATTATCAAGAAAAGAAGGCATTGTGGTCTAGAAATAGTACATTCTTCTATGGGCGAGATGGTCCCGGGTTCGATTCTCACACTGCGGTGGGATTTTTTTTTTTTTAAATTTAATCTGTGGTTTCTTCGTGGCTTTGCTTTCCTTTGGTCGCTTGGTAATGAGGTCTGGTGTCTAACCCTCTCGGGTAATGGTGAAAAACAAGTTTCAGTATGCATTCTGCGCACGTTATAGAACCTTTTGCAGTTGACATTAAAATTGATATTTTAAAAATATCAAAAACGTCAAAACTCTCGACGATTAAAAAAAAAAAAATGCGAGTACTTCCGAAGTAGGAGAATATTTAACTTTTATGGCGAATGCGAAGTGTGCTGGGCACACAGAAACGGGTGTGATACGCAAAATTCAGCCTCTCGGAACTCCGCTAGAGATATTTATCAGGCGTACATAAACAAATAATAATAAAACGTATGAGGAATTATGAAGAAAAAGTCTTTAACTATTCACATTTACAAGTCAACTTGACAGCAATAAAACAAGATAATAAATTCAAATACCTAAAATCAACAATAACATAATTAGGCAGATGTACAACAGAGCGGGGACACAGAAACTTTGACAGAAGCAGCATAATAACAAGAATGTTTGGATGCAACCCATCTTTGTCGATGTTATGTAGAACCAATTCTGACAAATACGAACCTGAATTTTGGACAATTAGAAAACGACCAGAAAACATGAGGCCATATGAAATTTGGTTTTTATACAATACAATTGGCAACTCAAATATTGTAAAGTGGATGTTCTTAAAATGGCAATTCAAAAAAAAAAAAAAAGTTTATTACTAACATCAAACGAAAGCAATCATAATTTCTTGGTCATGTAATGAGAAAACGAGAGATGGGACATATCATGAGAATCGAAAGTAGTCGATGTAAGAAAAAGAACAGATTTAAAGAAAGAATCAAACAAAAAAGATACCAGACAATTTAGAGAACAGCAGAACGAAGAGGTAAGAATTAATTGAGAAACGCCATTTTCTATGCCAGTAGGCACTATACCGCAGACAATTATTATATGTGTTGCTGAACGTGACAAACGCAATCAAACGTATAAATGGAAGGAACTGTGCAGTTTAATTTCAAGCCGTAGAATAAAGTTAATTATTATCAATCTATACAGTAAGGCATGCCATTCAATCACAGTCGCATATGACAGCCGGTATTTGAGTATAATTAGAACAAGTAGTAAAACTAGTGATGGAAAATGTAAACCTGAAATAAACAAAATAATAGGAATGGGGGGAAAAAAAGTCATTTTAATGCCATGAAAAATATACTAACATCAAAACAAGTAACACCAGGGTAAAACTCAGAATAGCAAAATGTTACAACTTCTCAACATTCCTGTATAGTGCAGAAATAAGGACATTAGACAAGAAAACAGAACAGAAAATGTAAGCCTTTGAAATGTGAATCATTGGAAGAATTGGATGGAAAGACACAGTAGCCTAATAAAAGTAATCTTGGAAGGAAAAAATGCAAGGTAGAAGAGACAGAGGCAGAACAAGAATAACATGGACGAGTAACATCAAAAGATGGACAAACTTTGATGGAGCCTATGACAATCTGTACCATTAAAGCAAGAGACAGAGCGGAATGGTGCTCCATGGTAGCCAACCTTCGATGCGGAGACGGCACTCAATGATGATGGTTAAACTAACCGGTACAGTGATATGGTTTTTAAAATAGAATGCACTATTTAATAAAGACTAATAATAAAATACCTTTAGATATGAAATATGACAAAAGAAGAGCCAGAAGAGCAAAAGACTGGAAACTATCTCCCACGGGCACTAAAAAAAACTAAAACTACTGGACAAGTGAAAGGTAAATGAGGAAAGAATTGAGAAGACTAAAAATATAGTGAAGAAAAGGGTTATGAACATTTAATGTGTAATTCAAATACAATGGTTTTATTTGTGTGAGAACCAATATTTCTACTCGCTTGGGAGAATGCAAAATATCGTGAACAAAGACTATTTATATCACTTGCAAGCATCACCGCTTAGTTTCGGTTTGTGCATTACACCAGCCGGGCTGGGATTCGTGCAGCGCCGCGGAATAATATTAATGGCGTTATTTACACAGGTGTAACTTGCAGACGTCTGAAACTGCATTCATGGTCTGTTTGAGATTACAAAATAGTTCCTTTTTTTAAAAAAAATCCATCGATGTTTAATGTCATTCTTTTAATTATTGTGCTTAGGAAGATTTGTGAAAAAAATGATATACTCATACACGAACAATTGTGCGGAATGTTTGATATACCTGCAGTGTAGTCTGCAATCTGATCAAAGAGTAGAAATGTTGAACCTTAGCAGCAAGACTGGTCCGGCCTAACGTTCCGGTGGACTATCGGAGCGTAAACACGACAGGATATCGACGCACCTGTGACAACGGGATTGTTTCATTCATATTATTGCGGACGTGTTAATAGATGATTTAGTGCCATGTTGAAATGAGTTGTGCAGTGTTTGACAGTTCTTGGGCTTTTGCCAATCTTTGCTGAATCGGCCTTTTAAAGAGCTAAATATTAGGAAGGAAGAAGGTACACACAGTACAGTTGAGTGAGAGTAGTAGTCCCATGTAGTCGTGTTATGGTTACTTCCATATTTAGAAAGTAGCCAAAGCCTACTCAGTTCTGTATTGCTTGGATATTTCGCCTCGTATGGACGTAATTTCAGGAGCGGTTAATATTTCAAACATGGCGTCAAAATGTCAAAAGTTTCTTCCAAATATTTTTAACAAAACCAAATGTCAGCATTGTTTCGCCGCCAAAGAAGCCCATTCAGCAGAGGCTTTGGAAAACAACAAAGTAAGTAAATAAATTTGTTACGATTACTTACAGAAGTTACTTACTACAACAATGTTGTTTACAATAACGTTAATTACAACTCATCATAATTATCCATGCTATTATTGTTAATAGTTAATGACTTTAATAGTTAATTTTTTCTTATTTAGTAATGTTAAATGTAAAGCTAAAGTATTAATTAAAGTCAGTAGTAGGTTTATTTAAGAGTTTAAGTTTAAGTGTTTGAAAGTACTATACCGTACGTTGTACCACGATTATTTAATTATAGTATATAGATTAGATAGATACAATGTAATGTAAAGAAGTATACATACTTCTTCTCACTTACACACTACAAATAACTTACAACTTATGCGAGTTTAGTTTAGGTTACTTGCACAAGCTAATAGTCTTCATGATAATCAATCAGGCTCATTTATTCTGAAATTATTCATTATATATTATATGTAATATTTTTTATTTTAAATAACCATATAATGATATTTGATATATTGAATGATTTAATGATACTACAATAAGAATAACATTGACTACACCAACAACATGGCATAAGTAAATTATCCGTACTGTTGTCTGTTACAATACAATAGTACATACACAAAATAAAATATTATATTGTTTCATTTGAAGACAATTACAATTTTTGCAATTTTTAGTGATATTCATGTTGAATGAACTGTCTTATATCACATACTGACATAAGTTATGTGATGCACTGACTAATAATTATGTACTATGTGCTTGAAAACAAAATACAGATAATGCTAACAATTATATTTGTTAATATTCAATGGCATTATTCTTTCTTTGCACATTTGTCATAATGATAATACTGTAAATTAAAATACCATATTCATTCAGTTACCTTACCTAGTAGATTGTAGGTACACTGTACACAGCAACAGTGTTCATCAGTTCTTTTGTTGACTTCCTATCCAGGCATACCACTCTCTTAAATTGTGCATCTTTTTTCTCTGCTTCCCTCTGTCTCTTCTTTCCTCAATGACCATGTCATCAGCACATTTTAGCTTGTTTATAAAATGTGGTATTATGACCACTAACTGATATTCTGGGTATGTTCTTTATATGGATCTTAGTAAGTAAAGTAAAGTACCCCCGTCACGCAAAGTGGCGTATAGGGAAATATGGTGTTAGTGACCCTATATTTTACAGACCTTCAGCACATGATTTTTGGGGTAATGTGGTCGGTATTACGCCCGTGCTGCTTTACTTTCCAGAAAAAAATCCGGTACCCATTTAAGGCTGTGTGAACCTGGAAGCCGTCGGTTGGGATCGAACCCTACCCCTTGTCCTTTGTAGTCCAGTTCACTAACCACTGAGCTATCGCGGCTCCCAGGGATCTTAGTACTATAACCTAATTATACTTTTTAAATAAATCTGGTGATAGTATACACTCTTACCCAACCTCATTTTATTTGTTGAAAATTCCCAATTAATTTCCATTTCTTGTGCCTGCTTTTGGTTACCAGTACATGTTCTTTATTATTTTTAGATATTTGCTTTCAATATGTATACTCTCTAAAATATTGATTATTTCTTGGTGCTTTATTGTGCCAAATGCTTTGATGTAGTCAAACATAAGATAAAAAAAAGAGATAGTGAGAGAGACCTTTTAAGACATGTGGTATTAGTGCCCATATTTTTAATGACCAACAGGACATTTTTTACATGATGATGTGGTTAGTAGCCAGGTACTGCCACTTTCCCATAAAAATTCCTTTCTTTTTTTTTTATTATTATGAAGTATGGTATAAAGCTATAAATAACAATTTTAGTAGACTATTATGGAGTACAGTATAAAGCTATGAATAACAATTTTAGTAGACTATTATGGAGTACTGTTTAAAGCTATGAATAACAATTTTAGTAGACTATTATGGAGTACAGTATAAAGCTATAAATAACAATTTTAGTAGACTATTATGGAGTACAGTATAAAGCTATGAATAACAATTTTAGTAGACTATTATGGAGTACTGTTTAAAGCTATGAATAACAATTTTAGTAGACTATTATGGAGTACAGTATAAAGCTATGAATAACAATTTTAGTAGACTATTTTGGAGTACAGTATAAAGCTATGAATAACAATTTTAGTAGACTATTATGGAGTACAGTATAAAGCTATGAATAACACTTTTAGTAGACTATTATGGAGTACAGTATAAAGCTATGAATAACAATTTTAGTAGACTATTATGGAGTACAGTATAAAGCTATAAATAACAATTTTAATAGACTATTATGGAGTACAGTATAAAGCTATGAATAACAATTTTAGTAGACTATTATGGAGTACAGTATAAAGCTATGAATAACAATTTTAGTAGACTATTATGGAGTACAGTATAAAGCTATGAATAACAATTTTAGTAGACTATTATGGAGCACTGTTTAAAGCTATAAATAAAAATTTAGTAGACTATTATGGAGTACAGTATAAAGCTATGAATAACAATTTTAGTAGACTATTATGGAGTACAGTATAAAGCTATGAATAACAATTTTAGTAGACTATTATGGAGTCTTTCCGGTTGTTTCCAAAATGGAGGAATTATTTTTCTCTGGCTTGGTATAGAACCGTTGATCAGAGGTTTAACAAGTCGCTATCGTAAAAACGATGTTGTTAATGAAACGTAGAAAAGAGGAAGACCCAGAGAGACACTGAGAAGAACATTGATGAGAGAGGCAAGAGCAGCAGGATTCGGCTCCCTCAATGAGATAGAGCTGCTTGCACAGAACAGAGACAGATGGCGAGATTTGATAAAATATCTTTAAAAGAATTGAAAACTGCTAGAACAAAAATTCAATATAAGAGAAGGAGTATCTTGGTCTACGCCCTATGGGTCAGCCGGCTACGGCTCGAAAGGTCAATAGATAGATAGATTATGGAGTACGGTTTTGAGTTGCTGACCACATTCAGTTATGCTCTTTTAAAAGTGTGTAATATTCATAAGTGGTTTTAAATTACCACTCTCTAAAAGAACATTGTATAGTGTAGTGTGGTATAGTGTAGTGTAGTGTGGTGTAGCATAGTGTAATGTAGTGTGGTGTAGTGTAGTGTTGTGTAGTATAGTTAAGTGCAGTGTAGTTTAGTATAGTATATAACTGGTTTTACAACCGTTGTTGAATCACTTCATGGTGATATTGTGTAAATACTTTAAAAATGTTTTCATTGACATATTCCTTATCATAAAGGAAAAAAATATGTGAAAGTATAGTTGAATTTAAGTAGCAGCGATAGCTCAGTGGTTAGTGAACTGGACTATAAAGGACACGAGGTCAGAAGGGAATTAATGAGAAGATATGGAGGTATTCAATAGCTATAATGGTTGTGCCAGACATACTACTGTTAAAATAAGCATTAAATGCAATGAAAAAATATCCAGTTTACAATTAAACAAATTATTTTCTTTTAAATTAACAAATGCAGTGTGATGTCCTATCATTGACAGGACATTAACATGCTACACTAGATATTCAACTATTTAAAAAAAAAAAAAAAAAAAAAAAAAAAAAGAAGCAAAGAGCCCCATTATGCCAAGTGGCGTATATGGATTATGGTGTTAGTGGCCATAATTTTTAAAGACCTTCAACAGATGATTTTTGGGGTAATGTGGTCGCAACAGATGATTTTTGGGATAATGTGGTCGGTATTACACCCGTGCCGCTTTACTTTCCCAGAAAAAAATCATGACTGGGTGAACCCCAGTCATCAAAAATAAAAATCAAATGGCTGGGTGAACCTGGAAGCCGTCAATCAGGATCGAACCTTCATTTACAATAATTGGAAATTATAATGTTTTAAAACCTTTTTCCATGTAAATGAATATTTAGTTTTTGATGTAAAAAGTGTAGTAAACACATTTTTAATCACTCTTTCATATAAAGTAGGCGTCTGTGACTTTCATATAATATTAATTATAGACCAGTTTTGTTGCTGTAACTTAAGTAAACATGAATGTATCTTGACATCTTATATTGTGATTTTAAAACTGGAAATCTACCAACCAGCTGTCAAGGTAATAAATATAAGCACCTTATAGGTCTTGGAATGAAACTGCTTTCAAATAAGAGAAACAGGGACTAGTGAAAATGCTTAAGGTCAATGTTAATTACTTGTTTTTGAGACCTGAAAAGAAAATAATGACAAGGTCTGTTTTGCGCTGAATTCTTTCATCAGCATGGTTAAATAGTCTTGAGAGAATTAAAATGTCTACATTAATAATTGGAAACATTACAACATTTATTCTGGCACTCTGTTAACAGCAAGGGAGCCGCGATAGCTCAGTGGTTAGTGAACTGGACTACAAAGGATAGGAGGTAGGGTTTGATCCCAATCGATGGCTTCCGGGTTCACCCAGCCTTAAATGGGTACCGGATTTTTTCTGGGAAAGTAAAGCGGCACGGGCGTAATACCAACCACATTACCCCAAAAATCATGTGCTGAAGGTCTGTAAAATTTATGGTCACTAACACCATATTCCCTATACACCACTTGGCATGACGGGGGCTCTTTACTTTTTTTTTTTTCCTGTTAACAGCAGTTGCAGAAATGAATTAACTTTGCTTTTTACTGTTTTTTAAAATGTAACTATATAATGGTTTTACTTGCACAAATAAAAGGTCATGGAAGTGATTGAATAAAATGACCAAAAGATAATTAGTGTGAAAATAAAGTTCCCAAACTGTGGAACTAATGTTGGAACTGTCAATCTATGGGATGAATACAGTATGCTCTTTAATGTAAATGGCATAAGGCTTGTAATGCAGTGCATCCCCAGGACACTCCAACACACCAGGAAATGACAAGGCAGATACATTAGCTAAGAGAGGATCTAGATAGACACAATTTCACACCACCATCTCTTTAAACACAGCCAAACAAATCATAAACTCCACCAGTAGAGAAGATTGACTGAATAGATGGGCCATGGGAAAAACAGGGAGAGAGCTTTTTAAATACATGACAAGGCCAAAACCCTACAACAACATTAGCAACCTAAAAAGAAGAAACAAAATCACCATCTTCAGACTGAGAACTGGCCATGTACCACAAAACAATCACATCAATACAACGAAACCAAACTTCAGCATGTCTGCTCTGCGAACACCTGCCTGGGACAGTAGAACATCACCTGTTTGACTGTCCAAAGCTCACCAACATCAGAGCAACTCTATTCCTCAAAGATATGATAAATGAACCACCTTGTATGGAACTACATGGAGACTCATATATATCTGTATATATCTTTACATGGCATTGGGCAGAAGAAAGTCATCATACAGGCTATTGGATCCTTAACAACAATACAGTTTTCACATCTACTTCTTTTAATATGAACATTGCTTTTTTACAGCAAGAATTGAGCACTTTTTTGTTAAAGAATTTAAAATGTATTGATGAAAGTAATAGCCATCATCATCAGGATTTCAACCCAAACACTGACTTTAATTGAAATCATCTTAAGTTGCCCATTGCAACCTGTCTTCAGCAGCTTTCTTCATTTCATCAGTTGTCTGAACTTTGATGTAGCTAAATGCTGAAAAATGTAGTTTTTTTTTGTTTTTGTTTTTGTTTTGGTGTGTTTCTGCTCTCTCACATTTTCAATTTGACTCTATGTCTATTATTATCAAGCTAGACAACCTGCACTGTTGCATATTTTCTTTTAATAATTTGTCTATTGAGGTATATTTGTAAAGTTATTTCCTCATTTGTTCATTGTTTCTTTTAGTTCATTCCTAGCATCTTGTGATATAGACATATAGAAACCTATACTATTTCAAAAAAATGTTTTTATATAAAGTTATATGTCAGAGTTGTATAGTGCCACAGGACAAATGTGTATGGTGAAGTGGCCTCTCTTGATATCAATATTGATCTTATGTTCTGTTAAAAATGTGTGTCATGCACAGAAGGTTTATTTCTTAGCACTGTCATCTTAATAATCTGTGATATTGCGTTGATAGTGCATTCATATGCTGACCACATGGTCACAGTTCCACTCCTAGCTGCAACAAATTCTTTTCCAATTGACGCAGCTTTGCAGTCAGTTCACACAGCCTATTGGAAAGTATGGCAGAATGACATGTTGCTGATATGGTTATGAAAAAAGGTGGGCACTAATAACCATGGTCCCCATGTACCACTGATGTGACTGGCATCATTTACTTTTTAACTTTTTCTATCATCTTAGGTCTCATTTTAATTTCCTGAAAGACATCATCAGAAGTTACTTGCTTTATGCATATTTGTTGCCATTGTGATTACCATTCATTCTACATTGATATTGTGGCTTGTTTGCTAATTGCCATACATCAATCAATCAGCACCAGTGCTGAAAACAGTCAGCACCTTATAGCTGACTGATTGCTTTAGAATAAGTGAACCAGAACAATCCTGATTCAAGTTAATATTTTTGTGATTCCCCTAGAAACAGATGAATCAGTCTGGCCAAGTGAGTAGGGTTTCAAAGGGAAGGCTGTTTACTTTAATCACTTTGGCATAAAACAATATAATGAATCATGGAGTAAATTGAAATAGAGAAGAATTGTACCAGTATTTAGAGATTGAGACCAAATTGTGTTTGTTTTATAATACATGATGCAAACATATAACCTTGTATAAATTCTTTAAAAAATGTAATTGTCTGAACCAAGACAGTCTTGTCATTTAATTTTATTTGAAGTAAGTTTAATGGGAAGGGGAAGTGGGGTGAAACACAGCGAACTTGGTACTGTGGCATAAGTGGTCTTCAGGGACATTTCCTTTCACAATATACACAAGCGTCCTTTGTTCTGAATTTCTTGACTCAATCATAGATAGACTGCCCTGTCAGTGGCACTTTATGGTATTTTGCTTTAAAAGGCTGCTGCACATAGGAATAGTGTTTGTTTCATTAGTTTAATTACAGTTTAATGCCTCCACATCCATTTCTTCTTATGATTGAGTGCCCTGGAACAAAAAATAATGGAGCAAATTTTTGTCAACCTTGGCCTCTTCAGAGACTTCAACCACTGCCTTTGAGCCCAACCCATTATAATCTTTAGAGCTTACTTACTGAGTTTCTGAGAAAGCATCATTGGCTAAAAGCATGTGTCTCCAGTCAAAGCATTGCTTTAGTTACTGTCATGACCTTCATAAACCTATGATCATCACATGCGCACAACAGACACATCTGTGTATATGACTACACCACTCTCAGAAGAAATCTTGAAAATCAAGGCCTGTCCATCTGTCTCCACAATCATAAGGTTTTGTTGTCTACATTCTCTGTCCAGTTTTGATGTTTTCTGAAAAGAATGTACATTGCACAACTGGCTTTCATACCCATTCTTCACCAGGTTTAATGTCCTGAAGTGATTAAATGTGTTGAACTATGTTCATGATCTGACCCATCCAAGACTTTCCTCTTATCAACCTGGTACTTTTCTGACTTTTGATCTCCCTGTGCAATGGATATTGAGTGCCACCACTGCTTACCTCCATGGTGGAAAAACGAAGAAGGTAATGCAAAACCTTGCTTTTGTATGCTGTTTTGTGGATCCAACAATTATGTGAATGGCTTTGTTCTGTAGTTTCCTTTTACCTATAGCTGAGTCAGGATGACCAGGACATACTCAGTCACAGAGAGGACCAGCCCTTGCTATAAGATATAAAGTGTCACTGCCAATACCTTCATCATAGCCAAGTCCTTTCTAGGGAACCTTTTATTTTCTGAGGGCCAGATCTGAAAACTATGAAGACGCCCCGGGGCAAGATACCATCACCTAAGGAATCCATAATATAAAAATGAACTAATTTGCATTAACAAGCAATTGTAATGTACAAATCTTATGAGTGAGGGAAAGTGGAACAGAAAAGAGTGTGGAATGAAAGAGAGAGAGTATTGAGATATGAAAAAAGGGGGGTATGGGTGTGGAAATTGAACAATAAATTATAAATAGAAAGCTTACATTCTGTGCCTGAACTTCACGAACAAGGTTATCCATGTTTGGTAGTATTTTACAGCAATGCTTAGTTTGTTTTCTAAAGTTGTAAAAGTTCATCTGTTTCTTGCTTGTTGTGTTACTTTTACTTAAAAAAAAATATTACAGGGAACGTAATGTATAGTAATTTTCAAATCATGCATAAGGGCCGGTCAAAATAGTTTGGCGCGCCGGTTGTGGGCCGTAGGTTGCCCTGTGATCGGAGTTGCATTTAGGCGAGCATTGATTAAAATGGCAAACCATAATATTCAATCATCTAAACTTTAAACATGTGCAAACTCCATCATATAGTTATTTGACATTGTATGTGTAATGTCAGTTTTTTTTATATATATATATATATATATATATATATATATATATATATATATATATATATATATATATATATATATATATATATATATTAGGGTGACCATTTTTTCCCCATTGTTTCCGGGGACATTTGTCATATTTTTTACATTTCAGAGGATTTTTTTGCTTATTTCTGAGACTGTCCCACAAAATCGGGGACGAACGATATATATACATGTATATATAAATATATATATATATATATATATATATATATATATATATATATATATATATATATATATATATATATATCGTTCGTCCCCGATTTTGTGGGACAGTCTCAGACTGCACTGTACTGTACATTACACTCGGACTGATTTGAAATTGACCGGGAAAGATACTTTATACTTTGGCAGGAGATGTCCGGAAATGCAGGGGTGGGGGGAGAGAGAGTGTCTGCTTTAAAAAAAAAAATTAAACCCATCCCAATAGAAGTGAGTGGTGGGAATAGAAGTGACGTAGCACCGCGCTTCAAGAGTTCAAAGAGCTATCTCCGACACAAGGCGTCCAAGTCTTCTCTTTTATCTTCGTGCTAATGCCGCTCAGTCTGGGATAAAGAAATACAACTCAGTAACGTCCTGAGTCCTACTGATTACTTTAAATGAGGGCCGATTCCGTGTATGAACATTTATTTATTCACTGAAATCGGGGACAAATTTCTTTCGGGGACAACTTCTACATTCCGGGGACTGTCCCCGAAAATCGGGGACGAATGGTCACCCTATATATATATATATATATATATATATATATATATATATATATATATATATATATAGTGTGCTCTAACACTTTTATGAAAAAAAATTGTGTCAACATTAAGAAGAATGTATAGACTTAAATTGTCGGTTCGCTTCCCCAATGTTTTGCATTGGTCAGTTTAAAATCTTTAAGTTAAAATTATTCCATTGATATATATATATATATATATATATATTGATCTTAGTTTAGTTACATTTAATGAAATACACCCGGAAGGGGGGGGGGCTTGTCAAAATATAACATTTTATATATATCTAGCAAAAACCGCTGTTGATCGATATTGTCACTTTAAGAATTATTATTATTTAGCATATTACTGTATAGGTCATCGTTGATATAGTTAATAGAACGGGATTAAAAGTGTTAAATATAGTAATAAGTGGTTTGTATAATTACATTGCAACTGCTTAGTAGTGGCGTGCTGTGTGTTGTCAATAGCTGGAGACAAAGCAAACATCGCGCCCCCTAACCTGCTCTAACATTCTGAAATGTTACGTTTCTAAGAACGTTGCGTCCGGACAGTCACCTCTTCCCTCCAGAACGATGCCGCTACTGTTTACATTTGTTTCTAATGGGTTCCCCTCTTTGAAAAAATAATTATAAGATTGGGACGGTATTTTCTTAAGTGTATAAGGGTACAGCCCCAGAAGACAGGCAACATACCATCATCATACCAATATGGAAGAAGAAATATAATAAAAGAGACTGCAACCAATTCAGAGGCATCTCCCTGCTGAGTCATATAAGTTAGTTATACGCCAACATTATAGAAAACAAGTGTAAGACCAATTATAGAGCTACTGATCAGCGACTCCCAAATGGGGTTTAGGAAAAATAGAGAATGTACTGACACGCTATTAACCTTTAAACGGCTAGCAGAAAATACTATACAATACAATCAATATATGTACGTTGTTTTCATTGAGCATGAAAGAACATTCAAATGAGAAAACTTATTGGAGATACTTACAACATAAGGAGTAAGCCAACAACTAACCAACTTATATAACATTCTCTACAGCAGCTGCACAGTCAGAGCAACAACAGGATACACAGACCACTTCAATGTTAAAATAGGAGTTAGACTGGGGTACGTACTATCTCCCCTATTGTTTATTAACCAGATGGACGGCATATATAAGTTAGCCAACCGATCGGAGACAGAGAGGATTAACGAGCTTCTGTTTGCAGACGATCAGGCACTAATACATGGGAAAATAGAAGATCTACAAGAACACTTAAATAGATTAAACAGAAATGGCACTCAATATAATATGAAATTTAATAAGACAGCAGTCATGAACACCGCAAGAGAGAAACAGAACGTCAACATAAAGAAATAATGCACACAGTTAAAACAAGTGGAGAAATTTAAATACTTAGGAAGTCTAGTGACAAACGACAATTCACAATCTGCATTGGTGCAACAACCTTGTCATATCATCGGACAACTATCACCACTGCTGTCCAACAAGGAAATAACACTAGAGGCCAAACGGACACTTTACAACAATCCTGAACTCTAGACTCAAGAACAATAAGAAAAATAACCACTACTGAAATGAAATGCGTTAGGCATAAGATCAGAAATGAAGAACTGAGAAATAGTTGAAAGTGATTTCCGCCATTGAACACATAAAGAAACAACAGACAAAGTGGTTTGACCACGCGATAAGACAGAAAGATCAACGTACAATACAACGAGCCTTCAATAAACGTTGCGAGAACACCAGACACAAGGACGGACTGCAAAAAAAAAAAAAATGGATGAAATATTAGACACACTAGGAAACATAACAGCAGGAGAGGTCAACAGAAAAGCAAACGACCGCAAATTATATCTCCTCTCGACTATGAAAGGCAAATGAGGAAGGAAAGAAGTGAAGTGTAAGGTATTCCAAATACTTTGCTTTGTGACGGAGCTTAACAAGAGGAGATAACTGAAAAGTCAGTTAAAAAGCTTCTGTGCAGAGAAAAGATACGGGAAGTCTGGCATCTGCTGTCTATAAAAATGTCAGCAAAACTTATATGGCCCGAGGGATAAGAAATTGTGGGTGAGATTTAGTAGATCCCATAACAGTAATACCAAGTTAAATATATACATGGGGTATTTGCATATTTCGCTTCTTGTAGTTTCCACCATTTTCCATCTTAAATTTCCTGACATTGATGACATTTTATTCTTAATTTTTTATTGGTTGTCGTTAATGTTTTAATTGATTTGCACACGTGATGTCTTTCCATGAAAATGCAATGCACATGCTTCTTGTTATATGTACATTCAAAGTGATTAGAAGGGGCTGTATCTCTAAATTTAAACAACTTTTGTGGTTAAAAATTGAATATTGCTTCCCCTGAAACTCACGAATTGTTAATCTATGGTCTTTTGTGTTACGAGTATTAATTACTCAAAATATCATTCATACATAAATGTTTAAGTAAAAAAAAAATACAATTTGTGTGTCGTATCTCATATTGAAATCATTCCTATAAAATATAAATTTGAAGAATGAGGGGAACGTTGCAAGCTTAGGATATCGTCATCCACAAATGTTGCGAACTGTCAGTAGTATAGTAGGAAGGATTTGACCCGCATTTAGGTGCGAATTAACAAAGCTATATAGTAGGTGCGCGGCGCACCTAATGTACACGAGAGACAAGGGGAGTTAACCATGACCGCTCGTGTCGGGATGTTGACCTCTAGTCTCGGTGACCCGGAAGTGCCCTGTTTATGTCTGGTGTGTGCTGACTTTGGGGCGCTTGGTGTACTTGAGCGATAGTGATAGGTTAGTAGATTATACAACATCAATAAAAAAACATTAAATTTAAAACAGAAGACGAAGATATATTTTATTCTCTCAATAGGTGTATAACATACAGTGGATATTATATAACATTACAAACATATTTAGTACACTGAGTAAATATATAGTACAGGAATAACCTTTATTTATAGCTATGTAGTTGGGTGTCTGCTTAGCGTTGTACCATAAATGAAGGATAAGGGTGAAACAGTTAGAGATTCCTGGTTAGTCTAAGCTGGTAGTGTAAATATGTTCCTTGGTGTTACTGGTTCGCTATCTCTCTCTCTCTCTCTCTCTCTCCCTCTCTCTCTCTCTCTCTCTCTCTCTACTATTCCAGCCTAGATTTCCCTCCATTGAAACACTTACTCATTCTCGCGATTTATCCCTATCATCGCGCCTTTCTTTTCTCTCTCGCTTTCTCCCCTATCCTCTCTTAGACTTTTAACCTATCAGTCCACCCTCCGCCTCTCCCTTTAGCTCCCCCGCCCTCCCTCATATTTTTAGCGTCCCTCCTATTGTAACACTTGATTATTCTCACCATTTATACCTAGCATCTCGCCTTCTTTCTCATAGGCTTCTCTCTCTCGCTCTCTCTCTCTCTGCTAACCCCTACTAGACTTCTACCATTCCACCTTTCTTCCTCTCTCTCTCTCTCTCTCTCTTTACCTCGCCTAGTGTTCCGCCTTCATTCGTATTTTTACCTTACCACCAGTGTAACACATTAATAACATTGAATATCAATTACAAAAAGACTTGAAATATCTACTTTTTAAAGAACCAATAAGATAAACATATGAAAAACGAAGGAATAATACACCCGACAAGGCTTAACAGACGTACTTTATACACATCACCATTAATACAACTGAAATTCCTTTAATGATAACCTATCACATCGTTATGAGCTAAGAGAAAAACAGAAAAAAAATTCAACTTACACCGTAAAATATTCCACTACAACACAGACCGCTAGACTGAACAGTACTATGAAAATAAACGTCCGTGAATCAAGCGCGCTTATAACACGAAGTCTCGCATCCGACTAGTTTAAATATAATCTGGTAAATAAAATTTGGACGACACTATTCCACACATAGCATCTCGCCTTCTTTCTCATACGCTTCTCTCTCTCGCTCTCTCTCTCTCTCTCTCTCTCACTCTCTCTCTCTCTCTCTCTCTCTCTCTTCTAACCCCTACTAGACTTCTCTCCTACCATTCCACCTTTCTTCCTCTCTCTCTCTCTCTCTCTCTCTCTCTCTCTCTCTCTACCTCGCCTAGCGTTCCGCCTTCATTCGTATTTTTACCTTACCACCAGTGTAACACATTAATAACATTGAATATCAATTACAAAAAGACTTGAAATATCTACTTTTTAAAGAACCAATAAGATAAACATATGAAAAACGAAGGAATAATACACTCGACAAGGCTTAACAGACGTACTTTATACACATCACCATTAATACAACTGAAAGTCCTTTAATGATAACCTATCACATCGTTATGAGCTAAGAGAAAAACAGAAAAAAAATTCAACTTACACCGTAAAATATTCCACTACAACACAGACCGCTAGACTGAGCAGTACTACGAAAATAAACGTCCGTGAATCAAGCGCGCTTATAACACGAAGTCTCACATCCGACTAGTTTAAATATAATCTGGTAAATAAAATTTGGACGATACTATTCCACCCTCGACTAATATCTAGGTTAACCAATCAGAGAAGAAGATTTCTATCGGACACCCATCAACGAAATGACTGACCTCTGGATTAACTAATCAGAGAAGAGGATTACTGTTATCGTGATAACTGACCTCATTTTCAACTTGAAGTGCTGTCGAGTCTGATGGATGGGTTACTTTAAATCGATTCGACCCCTGATACAATCCACCTAGCGGGTCAATGGTGGGGGAAATAATACAAGTGGCGGGTTACTTGAACGCGTTTTGACCCCTGCTGCAATACCAGGAGTTCCATGACAGTTATAAATAGTTAGATACAACAAGCAGGAAGTTATATTAAGGACAGAAATCTAGCAGGCAATGGCAGAAACCTAAGAGGCAAGGACAGAAAACTAGGGGGGTCGTGGTTCGTGGTTCGGTAAGTCTGTGGTTCGTTAAGTCCGTGGTTCGTGGGGTTGTGGTTCGTGGTTCGTTAGTTGATGGTTCGTTAAGTCCGTGGTTCGTGGGGTTGTGGTTCGCGGTTCGTTAGTTGATGGTTCGTTAAGTCCATGGTTCGTAGGGGTTGTGGTTCGCGGTTCGTGAGTTGATGGTTCGTTAAGTTCGTGGTTTGTTAAGTTCGTTGTTCGTGAGTTTGTGGTTCGTTAGTTGATGGTTCGTTAAGTCCGTGGTTCGTGGGGTTGTGGTTCGTGGTTCGTTAGTTGATGGTTCGTTAAGTCCATGGTTCGTAGGGGTTGTGGTTCGTGGTTCGTTAGTTGATGGTTCGTTAAGTCCGTGGTTCGTGGGGTTGTGGTTCGTTAGTTGATGGTTCGTTAAGTCCATGGTTCGTAGGGGTTGTGGTTCGCGGTTCGTGAGTTGAGGGTTCGTTAAGTCCGTGGTTCGTGGGGTTGTGGTTCGTGGTTCGTTAGTTGATGGTTCGTTAAGTCCGTGGTTCGTGGGGTTGTCGTTCGCGGTTCGTGAGTTGAGGGTTCGGTAAGTCCGTGGTTCGTGGTTTGTTAAGTTCGTTGTTCGTGAGTTTGTGGTTTATTAAGTTTGTAGTTTGTTAAGTGCGTGGTTCGAGAGGTCGTGGGCAAGGGCAGAAACCTAAGAGGCAAGGGCAGAAACCTAGGAGGCAAGGTCAGAAACCTAGGAGGCAAGGGCAGAAACCTAGGAGGCAAGGGCAGAAACCTAAGAGGCAAAGACAGAAACCTAGGAGGCAAGGTCAGAAACCTAGGAGGCAAGGGCAGAAACCTAGGAAGCAAAGGCTGAAAAACACTCGTACTGACTAAGGCTTCCAAGGTGTATTTGATTGTCGCCCTATTTTTGTCTGTATAACCTAATATATCACTTTCATTTAATCTATCGATAAACGTTTCAAAGTCATTTCTGTTAACTAACAAGGGTTTGTCTAATCCTGTCGCGTTATTTGAGCTTGTGTGTGAAAGTAACGCAGCCAAATAGAACTGACCTCTGAGGCAATACCGGATGTGTTACTAAAAAGATTTTGACGTATGATGGCAATTTTATGAGTTTACCCCCTGATCATTTTTTAGGGATACGCCCATGAAATCGGTAAAAATCGTAAATTTTCACTCTAGGCATACCCCAAACTCTATTTTAGACATCCCCATTGCAAAAATTTACATTAAAAACCACTTTTAGGATTTTACCCCCTTATCATTTTTTGAGGGTTACGCCCATGGAATCGATAAAAAGCGTTAATTTAGCACGCAGGCTTACCTAAAACTTTATTTTAGACAGCCCCACACCAAAAATTTACTTAAAAATCACTTTTGAAATTGTTACCCCCTTACCATTTTTTAGGGTTACGCCCATGGCATTGATAAAAAATTGAAATATAACCTCAAGGCATACCCCAAACTTTATTTTAGACATCCCCATAACAAAGATTTACATTAAAAACCACTTTTAGGATTTTACCCCCTTACCATTTTTTAGGGTTACGCCACTGAAATCGATAAAAATCGTAAATTTAGCACGTAGACTTACCTAAAACTTTATTTTAGACATCCCCACACCAAAAATTAACTTAAAAATCACTTTTGAAAATGTAACCCCCCTTACCATTTTTGAGGGTTACGCCCCTGAAATCGATAAAAATCGTAAATTTAGCACGTAGGCTTACCTAAAACTTTATTTTAGACATCCCCACATAAAAAATTAACTTAAAAATCACTTTTGAAATTGTAACCCCCCTTACCATTTTTGAGGGTTACGCCCCTGAAATCGATAAAAAATTGAAACATAACCTCAAGGCATACCCCAAACATAATATTTGACACCCCTACATAGCAAATTCCAACATAAAAACAACAAAAAACTAGTGGTGGTATAGTGGTTTTTGAGCCGTTCATACTACGCAGATGTACGGTGCAGCACGTGCAATCGATAAAAAAATTGAAATATAACCTCAAGGCATACCCCAAACATAATATTTGACACCCCTACATATCAAATTCCAACAAAAAAACAACAAAAAATAGTAGTAAGGAAGGGGGTTTAGTGCAAGGATTTTAACATTTCGTGCAGTATCATGCAGCACAATCTCGTATCGTGCTGCACGATACATCTGCGTAGTATGAACGACTCAAAATTTTCAAAAGTGATTTTTAAGTTAATTTTTGGTGTGGGGATGTCTAAAATAAAGTTTTAGGTAAGTCTACGTGCTAAATTTACGATTTTTATCGATTTCAGTGGCGTAACCCTAAAAAATGGTAAGGGGGTAAAATCCTAAAAGTGGTTTTTAATGTAAATCTTTGTTATGGGGATGTCTAAAATAAAGTTCGGGGTATGCCTTGAGGTTATATTTCAATTTTTTATCAATTCCATGGGCGTAACCCTAAAAAATGGCAAGGGGGTAACAATTTCAAAAGTGATTTTTAAGTAAATTTTTGGTGTGGGGCTGTCTAAAATAAAGTTTTAGGTAAGCCTGCGTGCTAAATTAACGCTTTTTATCGATTCCATGGGCGTAACCCTCAAAAAATGATAAGGGGGTAAAATCCTAAAAGTGGTTTTTAATGTAAATTTTTGCAATGGGGATGTCTAAAATAGAGTTTGGGGTATGCCTAGAGTGAAAATTTACGATTTTTACCGATTTCATGGGCGTATCCCTAAAAAATGATCAGGGGGTAAACTCATAAAATTGCCATCATACGTCAAAATCTTTTTAGTAACACATCCGGTATTGCCTCAGAGGTCAGTTCTATTTGGCTGCGTTACTTTCACACACAAGCTCAAATAACGCGACAGGATTAGACAAACCCTTGTTAGTTAACAACAGAAATGACTTTGAAACGTTTATCGATAGATTAAATGAAAGTGATATATTAGGTTATACAGACAAAAATAGGGCGACAATCAAATACACCTTGGAAGCCTTAGTCAGTACGAGTGTTTTTCAGCCTTTGCTTCCTAGGTTTCTGCCCTTGCCTCCTAGGTTTCTGACCTTGCCTCCTAGGTTTCTGTCTTTGCCTCTTAGGTTTCTGCCCTTGCCTCCTAGGTTTCTGCCCTTGCCTCTTAGGTTTCTGCCCTTGCCCACGACCTCTCGAACCACGCACTTAACAAACTACAAACTTAATAAACCACAAACTCACGAACAACGAACTTAACAAACCACGAACCACGGACTTACCGAACCCTCAACTCACGAACCGCGAACGACAACCCCACGAACCACGGACTTAACGAACCATCAACTAACGAACCACGAACCACAACCCCACGAACCACGGACTTAACGAACCCTCAACTCACGAACCGCGAACCACAACCCCTACGAACCATGGACTTAACGAACCATCAACTAACGAACCACGAACCACAACCCCTACGAACCATGGACTTAACGAACCATCAACTAACGAACCACGAACCACAAACTCACGAACAACGAACTTAACAAACCACGAACTTAACGAACCATCAACTCACGAACCGCGAACCACAACCCCTACGAACCATGGACTTAACGAACCATCAACTAACGAACCGCGAACCACAACCCCACGAACCACGGACTTAACGAACCATCAACTAACGAACCACGAACCACAACCCCACGAACCACGGACTTAACGAACCACAGACTTACCGAACCACGAACCACGACCCCCCTAGTTTTCTGTCCTTGCCTCTTAGGTTTCTGCCATTGCCTGCTAGATTTCTGTCCTTAATATAACTTCCTGCTTGTTGTATCTAACTATTTATAACTGTCATGGAACTCCTGGTATTGCAGCAGGGGTCAAAACGCGTTCAAGTAACCCGCCACTTGTATTATTTCCCCCACCATTGACCCGCTAGGTGGATTGTATCAGGGGCCGAATCGATTTAAAGTAACCCATCCATCAGACTCGACAGCACTTCAAGTTGAAAATGAGGTCAGTTATCACGATAACAGTAATCCTCTTCTCTGATTAGTTAATCCAGAGGTCAGTCATTTCGTTGATGGGTGTCCGATAGAAATCTTCTCTGATTGGTTAACCTAGATATTAGTCGAGGGTGGAATAGTATCGTCCAAATTTTATTTACCAGATTATATTTAAACTAGTCGGATGTGAGACTTCGTGTTATAAGCGCGCTTGATTCACGGACGTTTATTTTCGTAGTACTGCTCAGTCTAGCGGTCTGTGTTGTAGTGGAATATTTTACGGTGTAAGTTGAATTTTTTTTCTGTTTTTCTCTTAGCTCATAACGATGTGATAGGTTATCATTAAAGGACTTTCAGTTGTATTAATGGTGATGTGTATAAAGTACGTCTGTTAAGCCTTGTCGAGTGTATTATTCCTTCGTTTTTCATATGTTTATCTTATTGGTTCTTTAAAAAGTAGATATTTCAAGTCTTTTTGTAATTGATATTCAATGTTATTAATGTGTTACACTGGTGGTAAGGTAAAAATACGAATGAAGGCGGAACGCTAGGCGAGGTAGAGAGAGAGAGAGAGAGATAGAGAGAGAGAGAGAGGAAGAAAGGTGGAATGGTAGGAGAGAAGTCTAGTAGGGGTTAGAAGAGAGAGAGAGAGAGAGAGTGAGAGAGAGAGAGAGCGAGAGAGAGAAGCGTATGAGAAAGAAGGCGAGATGCTATGTGTGGAATAGTGTCGTCCAAATTTTATTTACCAGATTATATTTAAACTAGTCGGATGCGAGACTTCGTGTTATAAGCGCGCTTGATTCACGGACGTTTATTTTCATAGTACTGTTCAGTCTAGCGGTCTGTGTTGTAGTGGAATATTTTACGGTGTAAGTTGAATTTTTTTTCTGTTTTTCTCTTAGCTCATAACGATGTGATAGGTTATCATTAAAGGAATTTCAGTTGTATTAATGGTGATGTGTATAAAGTACGTCTGTTAAGCCTTGTCGAGTGTATTATTCCTTCGTTTTTCATATGTTTATCTTATTGGTTCTTTAAAAAGTAGATATTTCAAGTCTTTTTGTAATTGATATTCAATGTTATTAATGTGTTACACTGGTGGTAAGGTAAAAATACGAATGAAGGCGGAACACTAGGCGAGGTAAAGAGAGAGAGAGAGAGAGAGGAAGAAAGGTGGAATGGTAGAAGTCTAGTAGGGGTTAGCAGAGAGAGAGAGAGAGCGAGAGAGAGAAGCCTATGAGAAAGAAGGCGAGATGCTAGGTATAAATGGTGAGAATAATCAAGTGTTACAATAGGAGGGACGCTAAAAATATGAGGGAGGGCGGGGGAGCTAAAGGGAGAGGCGGAGGGTGGACTGATAGGTTAAAAGTCTAAGAGAGGATAGGGGAGAAAGCGAGAGAGAAAAGAAAGGCGCGATGATAGGGATAAATGGCGAGAATGAGTAAGTGTTTCAATGGAGGGAAATCTAGGCTGGAATAGTAGAGAGAGAGAGAGAGAGGGAGAGAGATAGCGAACCAGTAACACCGAGGAACATATTTACACTACCAGCTTAGACTAACCAGGAATCTCTAACTGTTTCACCCTTATCCTTCATTTATGGTACAACGCTAAGCAGACACCCAACTACATAGCTATAAATAAAGGTTATTCCTGTACTATATATTTACTCAGTGTACTAAATATGTTTGTAATGTTATATAATATCCACTGTATGTTATACACCTATTGAGAGAATAAAATATATCTTCGTCTTCTGTTTTAAATTTAATGTTTTTTATTGATGTTGTATAATCTACTAACCTATCACTATCGCTCAAGTACACCAAGCGCCCCAAAGTCAGCACACACCAGACATAAACAGGGCACTTCCGGGTCACCGAGACTAGAGGTCAACATCCCGACACGAGCGGTCATGGTTAACTCCCTTGTCTCTCGTGTACATTAGGTGCGCCGCGCACCTACTATATAGCTTTGTTAATTCGCACCTAAATGCGGGTCGAATCCTTCCTACTATACTACTACTGTCCAAGATTGTAACCCATCATCATCATCATGTCCCATACCAGTTGGCGTAGGTGATCATGTCCATCCACAATCTTCTATCTACAGTGCATCGTATCAGTTCTGTTGTTGACTGTTTTCCATGCCATGACACCAAGCTATCCAGTATTTTCTCTCTTTGTCGCCCACGATCTCTCTTTCCTTTTATTTTGCCAGTTGTAACCAAGTATTCCAACTTTCCTCTTCTCATGATGTGCCCGAAAAATGTTGATTGCTTCTTTCTGATGTTCTTTAAGAGCTCCCTTTTTGTGTTGGCCTCTTTGAGAACTTCCACATTGGTATTTTTAGCTGTCCAGGGAACTTTCAACATTCTTCTGAGAAATCCCATGTCTGTGTCCTCCAATCGTCTTTTCATTTGTTTGTCCACTGTCCATGATTCGCTTCCATAGGTCAGAATTGGTTCTATATAGCACCGATGAACTCTCTTTCTCATTTTTATTGACATAGATTTGTTGTATAAGATCTTTTTAACCTTCTGAAATGCTATTTTGGCCTGAGCTATTCTGCTTTTTATTTCTCTTTATTTATATTTATATTATAAGATTGTAACTAGCGTTCCAATCTGAGATGAAATCGCACAGCAGCAGAGCTGGAAGTTGTCAGCAACCCACAGCTGATACTTGCTCCAGGATCGGCGAACCATAGTCATCCACATCCTGCTCCACCTCTCTGTGGTGCCTCCAGAAACAGACTAACCTGCCTAGTCTAGCCAAGTGAATAGGGATCGAGGAGGGAAGACAACCCTGTATTAAAAATGTGCTGAAGTTGGATGTTTTGGGCCGAAAGGCACATATATCACAGTTTTACTGCAAACCACAACACGACGCAGACACGCCCACTTAACGTCCTTTTAAGGGTGGATGACGAGAGATGTGATCCTTTAGTCATCGAGTGAACGCAAACCAATCAACTAACACAGTTGTGGGATATATGACTTCATCTATGAGTGCATATTCTCGAAATGTACAAACACACATGGAAAAAAGGTTGGGGGGGGGGATATATGAATGACGCATTAGACCTGCAAGGGTTGTATTACGTAAGGTTTCATCCACAGCCTTCAGTCAGGAGAAGCGTTACTCACATAAGACATGTTCATATTACTCACCCGACGCACTAGCGTATATTTATTTCCCTTTAGCTGCCCGTCTACCTCACAGAGCCCAGCCGTGCACTAGATGTACCGCGAGTATGTTTCAGATCTGTACATTTAACCTCACACCAAATGATTTGTGCGCGTTTGTTTGTGAGAGAGAAACGGAAACACATCAAACAAATGTTTTCTGCGTGGAATGTCGAAAAGCTGTTAGAATTGCATGTTTTCTTTTAAGCTTTTTTCCCCTGTCTACAAAACCTCATTTTCTGTTGTGGGTTATTTGCTGCAACCAGAAGCTTTGGAATATATGTGGGCTAGGCATGTATGATTGATTTAACTACTGGATATTCGCTTTATACATCTAACTATACGTTCGCTGCTCTAGAAAACATTTATCCTTGTTTCAATTGTTGTTTATGATTTCCCACACTTCATTGTGTGTGTAATTGTATTAATTATCTAATCCCTTTATCTCTTTTGTGAAATATCTCAGGGTGCGGTAGTCAATATTTCAGCACCGTTTTGTATTCGGAAAAGGGAGCCACACATTCTTATATGTGTCATCTCTTTTCGGTCTGATCTTGCTAGGTAAGAGCAGATCTTGATCTTGGTAGGTAAGAGCCAATCCTGTTATCTTTGACTATGTATTATGGTGCTGCAGTTTATTCTTTAATGACTCTTTCTAATTCTGTGCTTGCGCACTTTGTACTTGTTTCATGTACTGATGAGGATAGTGCAACAGTCTTACCATTTTAAGGTACCGGTTATTTTCTCGCCGTAATGGCTTTTCTTGTTTAGTGAATGTACACATCTGCATGTGCAACTATCCTTAGCGAAATGTTAGCCATGATCGCCCAAGAAAGGATATATTTTTTATCTTTGAACCCAATTCGAAAATCACTTGCTATGTTTTTTTAAAATATAAATTTGCACTGAAACTTATATGTATCATTTAACTTTTCCAACGTCTGTTTTACTCTCTACATACCTATTGGCCTGAAAATTAGGTACTCTTTGGTAGGTTTTATGCTTGATCAAGACATGATTTTAAACTTCGATGCAGTACAGTATCGTGGTTTCTTTTTATGCGTTATACATTTTTTAGCCTCGCTTTTTAAAAAAAAATATTGGTTCCTTGCTGTTGACCTATCTCTCTGTATTTTATTAGATGTTATATTTTTATATTTCATCTTGTTTCATTAAAAAAAAACTGTTAGTTTGTGTCTTCTGCTTACGAAGCACTATTTATATCTGCACCTGCCACCCGATACATATGATCTAGATTGGTACTGGGTTCTAAATAGAAAACTAGCCAGCGTTCCAGCACGCTTGTTAATTTATTCAAGTAGTAAAGCGGCTTTATTCAACGGCAATCGTTGGCTTCAGTATGTCACATACATTGTACTTCATATCTCACAGACTGTATTTAGTAAAACTGTGAGTTCTAGTCTTTACTCTGTTACAATAACTTTACTTCATTACAGTCATTTCTCCATAACCACATACACACATTGAGTTAAGCTTGTATCAAGTAAGCAACTAGTTTGTGCCCTTTCTATCAGCCCACCTTTGATAACACACGAGAGAAGATTTGATTTTTCTGGCCTGTTGTGGCCAATGGAAGTGTTCAACCCAACAAATGGCGCAATGTACAGGTTACACTATCTGTCAGTCACTCATTTTATGATTATATAGGGGGAAAAAAAGAATATTAGAGGAAGTTTTCAGTATTAGGCTTGGCATAGAAGAACAGGGAAACAATAAACAGAAACCACCAGATACAGAGAACAATGAGGACGAACTGACCAGGATATTATTTATTCATAGCACGTAACACATTTACAGTAGAAGGGCGATAATAATTAAAAAAAAAGAAGTCAACAACTTTTTAATTTAAAAAAAATAGGTGGAAGTTTTAGGGAACAACGTATTACGTTAACAACTGAACTAGAATGAGTACGGATCTATCTATCTATTGACCTTTCGAGCCGTAACCGGCCCATAGGGCGTAGACCAAGATACACCTTCTCCTATATGAATTTTTGTTCTAGCAGTTTTCTTTTAAAGATATTTTATCAAATCTCGCCATCTGTCTCTGTTCTGTGCAAGCAGTTCTATCTCATTGAGGGAGCCGATTCCTGCTGCTCTTGCCTCTCTCATCAATGTTCTTCTCAGTGTCTCCCTGGGTCTTCCTCTTTTTCTTTTACCTGTTGTTTCCCATATGAGGGCTTGCTTTGCTATTCGATTATTATCTCTTCTCATCACATGTCCAACGTATGACCATCGTCTTTTCTTTATTACTGAAGATATTAGTGGTTGATTGGCGATTTCTCTAATTTCCTCGTTTGTTTTGAATTCGTTCCATTCTATACCAAGTATTTTCCTTAGACATTTATTTTCGAATGCGTTCAACTTTGTTTCTATATCTCTTGTTGTTTTCCAGCTTTCACACGCATACGTAAGGGTTGATAGTACATTTGATTTGAATAGCCTAAGTTTTGTGTTTGTGCTAATGAGTTTTGATTTCCACAACTTTTCAAGGCTTCTGAAAGACATTGCTGCTTTAGCCAGTCTGATTCTAATTTCTTTGCTCGTATCCCCTTCTCGATCAATGTGACTTCCAAGATAGATGAAGTGATCGATCTCTTCTACTGGTTTGTTTTCCATGTATATCTTGTCACTTGTTGGAATTAAACTTTTCATGACTTTAGTCTTTTCATGATTGACCTCAAGCCCAATTTTGCTGGCTATTGATGATAGTTCATTTGTGTTTTCCTGCATCGTTTTTATCTGATTGCTGATGATGAGTACGGATACTGTATGTGAAATGGTATGTATTTCTAGAATGAGAGTGTAGCAACAATATCATCATCATCAAGTACCAGGCCTAGTGGCGTAGGTGATCATTTCTCTCCACAACTTTCGATCTCGGCAGCTATTTATCATTTCTGTTGTTGACCTTCTGCCAAGCCATTCTCTTAAGCTGTCTGTTATTTTTTCTCTTTGCTTCCCTCTATCTCTTCGTCCCTCAATTTTTCCAGTTTTTACAATATATTCAAGTTGTTCTCTTCTCATAACATGGCCAAAAAATGGTGATTGTTTCTTCCTAACATTGGAAATTAGCTCTCTTTTTGTTTTTATCTCTCTCAGAACCTCTTCATTACTCTTCTTAGCTGTCCATGATATTCTCAACATTCTTCTGTAAAACCACATTTCTGCAGACTCCAGTGATTTTCTTGTCTGTTGTCCTATTGTCCATGACTCGCATCCATATGTTAAGACTGGCTCTACTTAACATTTAAGAACTCTTTTTCTTGTTTCTATTGTCAAAAATGGATTGCATAGTATTTTCCCCATTTTTTGGAATGCTGCTTTTGCCTGAGCCATTCTGCATCTCACCTCTTTTGTACATCTTCCGTCTGAGGTTAACAAAGTTCCCAAATATTTAAATTCATTTACCTGTTTTAATATTGTTCCACTTGTCTTTATTTTGCACTGAGGTGATGTCTTTTTCTTTGTTTTTACCATTACGTCTGTCTTTTTGCTATTAAGGCTGAGTCCTTTATTTTTGCTTTCTTTCACTATAATGTCCAACATTTCTTGTAACTCATTTTCACTCTTAGTGATTAATACTGTATCATCAGCATACCTTAGATTATTTATATTATGACCTCCACAGCAACAATATACCATAGTCGTTATTGATATGACAGTCTGTGTGTGTTCGTGACCTTTAAACCCTTCGTCTTATAGGCTTGATGAGATGTATGAACGTACTACCCACCATTATCCGTAGTGAGTTGTTACATGATGCTTAGATTAGCTGTATTGCATAATGCTATAGCCAGTCTTCTCCTGGCGTTGTCATCAGCACTGATCTCTTGCCCGTTTACTTATGAAGATCTCAACATACGGACACCCCCGTATCACTGACAGCAGTTTCACTAAGCATTGTTAGAAAACTAGTCAACACGACTAAATATTTGTGATATTGTATGTGCTAAATTAGTCTTACTTAACTGAGATCAATGGTTGGTAGCAGTAAATCAGAGTGCTCATTCCACGAACTTATTTTAACTTACCTGTGGTACCTGTGGCCAGCGTCTTAATCCCGCTGCTAAAGTAGTCCGCGGGACCCCTCCCCCAATCGCAAGTTATAAAAGTCACAAAAACAAACAGCAATTCTAGACATCATTCGATGGTATTGTTAATTAATTAACAGTGGATTGTTGTTAAATGAAATATAAAAAAAAAATGTTTGGCCTAAAGAGGCAAATATCACTGCTGGTTGTAAACCTCGCTTATAACCCCATTGCGCAACACATGTACGTCCACTTACGGTCCTTTAAAGGGTAAATGTTGATGCCGAATGAATAACCGAATCATAAAAAAACATGTACTGGCATTAAACAGCAGCTATACAAATTAGCAACCAAACAGGGCAATTCCAATATATAAAACTAGGAGTCCGGCAAGCCATTGTTCTGTCGCCGGATTTGTTTTCACTTGACAGCGAACATATTATGCGATCAATAGTAGACAAAAAAGGAATTAAAGTCAACGGTCACAACATAAATAATTTGCGATATGTGGATGACACAGTCTTAATAGCAGAGACATAGAATTGAATACAGGAAATGATAGACATAATAGTAAAAGAAAGCAACAAGAAAGGTCTAAGTCTGAATAGTAAGAGCTTGTGTGTGTGTGTGTGCTGGCCATGGCTCATATCTTGGTGTGTGTCATGTTAGTCATTTCTCATATCTTGGTGTGTCCGTGTTAATCATGTCTCATATCTTTATGTGAGTCTGTGTTTAGTCATATCTTAGTGTGTATCTGTGTTAGTAATGTGTCATATCTTTGTGTGTGCATGTCTGGGTTAGTAATATCTCATATCTTTGTGTGCATGGCTATGTTAGTCACATCTCATATCTTTGTGTGCCTGTCTATGTTATGCATGCATCATATCTTTGTGTGTGCATGTCTATGTCAGTCATATCTCATATCTTTATGTGCATGTTTATGTTAGTCATGTGTCATATATCTTGGTGTGTGTCAGTGTTAGTCATGCCTCGTATCGCTGTGTGCATGTCTGTGTTAGTCACATCTCATATATTTGTGTGTGCATGTCTGTGTTAGTCACCTTTAGTGACTCGGGTAGATGGTGCTCGTAAACCTGGGAGGGCCGACCATCTAAGGGCAGAATCCCCCTACAGAAAAGATCATCTGCTGCCTTGCAGGAAGATTGGGGACAATCAAAGGCTAATGAAAGCAAACCTGAATAAAATGCTGGCTGAAATCGGATGCACTGGGCCACTGGCGCAGAACACAGTGCAACGTTTTAACGGGTGTTCAATCAGAGTGGATCTGGCAGACTCTAATTGTGATGTTCTGTCTGTTGGGGCGATCAACATACTTAACATGACAGCTGACTTCATGTGAGAGTCTGGAATCCTACTCTGATTGAGCCCTGATCGCAGAGAGAGAGAGAGAGAGAATAGTAAGAACACACAGAAGTAAATGTCATATCAAAAAAACAATCAACACACAGAAGTAAATGTCATATAAAAAAAAAACAATCATCACCATCGTGCAGCATAAAAATAAATAGGACAAATCTGAAACAAGTGCAACGGTTGAAATACTTGGGCACAAAAATAACATCAGACGGAAGATGCACCACAGAAATAAAAAGCAGAATAGCTCAGGCCAAAATAGCATTTCAGAAAATGAAAAATATCTTATACGACAAATCTATGTCAATAGAAGTGAGAAAGAGAGTTCATCGGTGCTATATAGAACCAATTCTGACCTATGAAAGCGAATCATGGACATACAAGCAAATGAAAAGACGATTGAGACCACATAGATGGGATTTCTCAGCAGAATGTTGAAAGTTCCCTGGACAGCTAAAAAGACCTATGAGGAAATTCTCAGAGGCCAACACAAAAAGGGAGCTCCCAAAAACATCAGAAAGAAACAAACATTTTTTGGGCACATCATGAGAAGAGGAAAGTTGGAATACTTGGTTACAACAGGCAAAATAAAAGGAAAGAGAGATTGCGGACGTCAAAGAGAGAAAATACTTGATAGTTTGATGGCATGGCAAACAGTCAACAACAGAATTGATACGATACACTATAGATAGAAGCTTGTGGTAGGACATGATCGCCTACGCCAACCGGTATGGCACATGATGATGATGATTATGGTGATGGGTGAAGGGAGGTAGTCAAAGTGCGAACAAAGAAGAAATTAAATCTTTTTTTGTTGCTGCTGTAGTTGTCAGTGGTCATAACACGTTGACTTGGCGATACGGCTTGGCTTTTTCGAACCAATTCAGAGGAAGAGATATGTTTACAGCACTCGGAAAAAATGACAAATAATTTTCCGAGTGCTGTAAACATACCTCTTCCTCTGAGCTGATTCGCTGATTATCGTCTCGGAAATTTCCCTCAATAACAATATTCATTTATTATTATTTGTCTCTTTGGCTGTGTGAACAAGGGTTCAAACGTTCCTTGACACTGTCCAGACTACCCAACTGATACAGGAATTGGTACTTACTTGGGAGCCGCGATAGATAGTGATTAGTGAACTGAACTATAGAGGACAAGAGGTAGACCTTTAATGGGCATCGGATTTTTTTTGGGAAAGTAAAGCGGCACGGGCGTAATACCGTCCACATTACCCCAAAAATCATGTGCCGAAGGTCTGTAAAATCTATGGCCACCAACACCATATTCCCTATACGCCACTTGGCGTGACAGGTTACTTTACTTTTTTTTTTTTTTTTAAACCTAACTCACTCAGTAGGAGACAAAGTAGTAACAACGAGGAAGGCCGCTGACCCCATCACCTGATAATGATGTTGCCCACAACGGTGAAATGTTACAACCGCCACCTAATTCCTCTATGACATGGATATATCGCGGAACTTCTTGTTCCTATCAGAACGCTTCTCGTGAATTTTACAACCAAGTTCAAATAAGCAGACACTTTTTTTTTATTTGATCTCATTCCTATGCCATTCTGCCAGCATGGAATACGGACATTTATAGCCAGAGGCCTAACGCTGTTGGTGGCCAGGAGCTTGACTGCTGGTGTGCATACATGTTTATAGCTGTGGTAATGTCACCGCTAGCTCGGTAACTAATATTGATTCCCCAGGAACTCAAATGAGAAGAAAGTCACGTCTTTTAACCTTCGTCAGTTTTAATAGGGAACCATATGATAACGTGCGGTTTGTATTTTTAATAGATAGGACGTGAACAGTAGAGAGAGTGTGAAAAACACTTGTCTCTCTGGCTGGCGGGAATTATTGACTCTTTGTTAGATGATTTCTATCGTGGCGCAATAATTAAATCACACGAGGTAGATGTGCACGGACCCGATTCTGATTTGTCTATCTTTCGGCTAATTCGATACATATTTATTGAATGTTCCCAGTTTACATTAGTTGTTTGTGCACGCTATTTATACTTGTTCCTCAAACGTGCAGTTTCAAACAGCTATACAGTGCTTCATAAAAATGAAAGTGCACAAATCCACTGGGCGTGTAAAATAGAATACCAGGGTTCGCTATATCTAAACAACCGGATTGCTACAATAGATCGCATTCGTGTACAGTAGAGGGTGAACTAATTTTATGCTTAGAAACTCTTGAATACCGTGTAATAGTTTAAACAGTCGACAGCACTGGGTTTGTTAAAGCTCAAGATATCACATGGGTGATAGATGAAAATAAGGCTAGAAAAACAACTCAATTATAAAATTCTGTCAACTTTTCTGACGTCCACTTTTTAGTAACAGTTTTTTTATGTACTTGTTGAAAAGTCTACTCCAACATTGCTCCAGTGAATACAACAAATTGTAATTGGTTATAGAACGCCATAGAAACTACAAACACACCGAATTGCATTGCAAGTCACTATTTCTTTTTTCTTTCGAGCGCAATTTATGGCCCTTTCATTCTATTTGATCCTTCGTGACAATCGTACAGCAGTCCGGTTGCTGAACTGTTTGACATTGGAAGCTCTCCTTACAATTATTTGAGATATTTGAAGTATTGCCTAGACAGTAGAGCCTAGAAAACTATTTTGCTTTCGATGGTTATCGGATTTTATGCCACCTCCGTTGTATTAGTTACAAATCTCTCACCCTTCTAGAGGACGGATTTCAATATTTTGTCTATTTTGTCACAACATACTACTGTTGACTGTACCATTTATTACGACACTCAAGAGTAATGAGTGCTAACAAACTGTCACGCACCCATAGCTATTCTTTCTTTACAGAATAAATTATTGTACTGAAAAAAGTGTTAATTATGTTTTTGATAGTTCAATGTTTTAAATAGTAATCTAAGGGTTAGAAAGAGCGAAAATATCGTATTTTTGTAAATATGAATGTAGAATGCATGTACATGTACTTCTAAAATGTACCATAATATGTTGAAAGCGTTAAGAATTAGCTGTTTCTTTTGTGGGCTGGGCAATCGGTCTACGTGGTCAGCTGATCGAGACTTAACTTCACCCTTACAGGGAGGTTCCATGCCCTAGTTACAGTTGACTGTTTAACCAGATGATAGTGCTCGTGGTAATCTCCACAATAAACACTACCATAAAAGATCTAGAAGCAATTCAAACAAGACGAATTAGATTTTGGGGCATGTTAAAGACTCACAGCCTAATAAAAGTAATCTTGGAAGGAAAAATACAAGGTAAAAGAGACAGAGGCAGACCGAGACTAACATGGACAAGTAACATCAAAAGATCGACAATCTTTGACTGAGCCTATGACAATCTGCACCATCAAAGCAAGAGACAGAGCAGAATGGCGCTCCATGGTAGCTAACTTTCGATGCGGAGACGGCACTCAGTAAATGAAGAAGATCCAGTATTTCACGAAGTGAAATATTTAAACAATCAATGTAGCCATAAGAACTAGCTAGTTCGATGCCGACTCCACCTAACTGTATTAATTATACAAATGTTATTATTTTGGACGTTTTCCCAATCACTGCTCTGTCAACGAGCACTCTCAGCACACATATCTTCTACCTGGGCTGTTTGTCTGCTTCTCTCTATCTTTTTAAATTTATGTTTTCAGTTTAACTGGTGATCCTAATGGCCTTTTTTATTTGATCAGGTCGATGTACTCTGCTTAAATTGAACTTTATACTCCTTGGAGCTAACCTCGTTCGTTTGACTTAAATGTTATATGAAGGCGCGCGTGAGAGAGAGAGAGAGAGAGAGAGAGAGAGAGAGAGAGAGAGAGAGAGAGAGAGAGAGAGATTGCATTAGGTATTTTTTTAAAACGTACTAAGATATTGTGTCATTAGCAGTACATACTGAATAGACGTGGATTTTCTTTCTTATATATCATGTTAGATTGGTCGATACTACACATACTCAGACACTCATTACCTTAAGATACAGTTCTAAGTAAAGGTAAGCAATAATGAAGACAACGGTAACAAAACGAAGGCGAACCACGATGGTACAGTCATACATAGATACATGTAGTAGTTAAACGAACCTCAGATGATTATTCTGTGTATCATTCTGTAAAAATGGTAACTATTGACGTTGTCTTCCATACGTTATGACATCTTTCTATTCCTGTATTGTCGTAATGAAATGATCTTTAGCCCTATGTTATTATTTGCTACAGAAGCTTGAGTCATTTAATGTAGGTCACCTGGTCTTATTATATTGTTGGGAAAATCTGTAGAAGGTTTGCACTTTTGTTAGTAGTTGGATTATTAATTACTAGAATAGCTAGTGACAGGGAGCCGCGATAGCTCAGTGGTTAGTGAACTGGACTACAAAGGACAAGAGGTAGGGTTCGATTCCAACCGACGGCTTCCGGGTTCACCCAGCCTTAAATGGGTACTGGATTTTTTTCTGGGAAAGTAGAGCGGCACGGGCGTAATACCGACCACATTACCCCAAAAATCATGTGCCGAAGGTCTGTAAAATGTATGGTCACTAACACCATATTCCCTATACGCCACTTGGCGTGACGGGGGCTCTTGACTTACTTTATAGCTAGTGACAAATAAACAGGAAGGCACGGAAGACGTGTCCCGTCCCTGGAATCCGAACGGTTGAATGATGTTCGTTTTGTTAGAGAGATGCGGGGTAGAAAATCGATAACGTTAGTAATTCTTTCCTTTAGTGTAAAACACACACAAATCCACATATACAGCACGAAGAAGTCACTTGTGCTCTACGTCCTAACATTACCCGGTGACACAGTGACAGTCTATAGAAGTTTAAGGACAATTCTCTTGAGTTTTCTGTTCGATTTGTAATCGATAAGTGAATATTTAAAATCTATCTGGATTTAGCCCTCACCACCAGAGAAATATGACGATGAGACAGGGCAGATCAAGAAGAAGGTGATTTAACGATATCAAAGAGACATTGAACACAACAATAGCAGTTGGTGACTTGGCTAAAGAGAGTTTTTTCCCGATGGACTGTGGTGAATGCAACGCTCTGCAAAGAACATGGTACCAGATGATAACTATAGCAAGTTATTAAAGATTCTCACAGACGTGATAACAAAACTTACTAGATGATAACTAGAGAAACCTTGTTTCAAAGGAAGTTATTAAAGATTCTCACAGACGTGATAACAAAACTTCCAGCCAATTAGTTTTACTGATAGCAATTATTTCATGTGACTGTAGACATAGCGGTGACTGTGACATCAAACTTTGGTATTCTTGCGCATTATCTGTACGACCATCCCGTTGGTTTAGTGCACACATCATTCAATAAACCGCCTTAATTGAAACCGTATTTACAGTTGATGGCCTATGAAAAACTGCAGGCAGTCATTTCTGTGCTTTCACTGAAGTTGTATGTACCCATTTATTTGCCGTGTTGGTGCTGAACACCTCGTGGGCATTCCTCAGTTCCAACGACGAATGGCTTGCTATAGCATTCGGAAACTCGTCTTTTCCTTCTAATCTTCATCTCTAGGATCCACACGAAGGACAGGTTTAAAAAAAAAAAAAAAAAAAAAAAAACACTTATATGGTTCTTACCATTATCATCTGCCTGTCTCCACATCTAAGGTTAGCTACCACGTAGCACTTTTTTGACGCATTCGGCTAATGGTAACAGATCTCTGTTCCATTCCTCTCCTTGGCGTTCTCTTCACTTTTTGCTTGCCACTGAATCTCTTACCCCTTTTCACCCACTTTCTCCCCCGCCCCATCTTTCTTTCTCAGGTGGCTTCCATTATATTTATGTTTCATTAAGTCTAAAATATCGTCTTGCTTGAATTGTGTTTAATAGTTCATTCTTCATTTTCAACTGCTTCAAAACTTCATTGTTTTCTCTCCCTCCACCCAGTTATTTCCATTATTTGATAATCACACCCATAGAGTTTCACTTTTCGTTTATCTTATTTTAAACACTCTACGTTTACTCTATGTGAGCTTCAGTTTTCATTTACTTTAAGCATCATATATTTGATATTGTGGTTACTGCAGCCATCTTTATTTTTCACTGTTGCGGAAAAAAAACAAGTTAAAAAGACCACCTGGCTAGTTACCGTGACGAGTTGCTGTTTTTGTCTATTAGAAAAACAGCACTGTACAGTATGACGATTTAAAAAGAAAATCCAAATGAAGCAGTTCACTGCGCAACATTTAGCTTGCATTACATTGCTGCCTGTTCTTTTGTTGCAATGGTTTCCGTGTCATTTCTGTTGCCCCAAAATGTTGCCTGTCTCAAACATAACCGCCTAAGGTGCCTTTTAGACAGGCATGAATGCATGAGAGGGCGCGATGACCTAAATCTCTACCCAATAATACCTGCCTGAAGCTCTACAACAGTTTGGAAATTCTCCCACAAATGCTAAATGCATCGTGTTTGTGTCTCTATGGCGTGGGAACACTCATAGCACTTGACTTTATTGATTTAAAAATGGAGGGGGAAAAATCAATAGTGAATTCTTGTATTCTTTCTCCTCGTAAATACTTGAGTTGTTATAACGTGCACTCGATTCAACCTTACTCGCCCCTTTATCTTTCCGTTCATTCGGTCTTTGTCTATTTTTCAAATAGAAAAATTTTGCTCTTTTCTCCTTCTTTTCTCCTTCCTTAAAAAAAAAAATATGTTTCCATGAAAACGTTCTGACAAAAAATAGTGTAACATTTAGGCACATATGTGCTGTGTCATTTAACTTCTTGTCTCTGTATGAGTTTCTTTTCTATTCTATTTTAAAAATTCATTGGTCGTTGTTACATAAGCTGTCCACTCAAGGCAGCGAAGTTTGGTTTGGATTGACTTTACACACGAGTAATGACAATACAAAGTGGATGACGTTTATTTGTTGTCAGTGCTATATTACCTGTAACTCCGATTCCGCAGAGAAAAACTATTCAGTTATGATAAATATTTATAATTGACACATTGTATTTAGGACAGCAGTTTTAAGTCAGTTATTGTGGTAATGTTGAAGTTTGTTGGAGAGAAGAAAGAACTCCGTCACGCCTCGAGTATAGCGTATAGGGAATATGATATTTGTAGACACATTATTTTTTTGTTAAATCTTTGACACATTTTTAAAAGTAATGTTGTCAGCTCTAGGTCATGACTCCCTCTATCTCTGGTTCCCATTTAAGGCTGTAGAAATTACAAACCGTTCGGTCGTCAGGGGAAAGTTCCAAACCTCCTGTCCATAGTAGACCAGTTCACAAAGCAGCTCTCTACGTCGACATCCCTTGATGATCTCGCACATAAACCATTTGTTATTTATTAAACATTTTTATTTTTAGAAACTGGAATATACTTACTGTAGATGCATTTTCAAAATAAGTTACAGTAACGATTATTCTTATTGGCATATTTAGGGCTACCAGATAACAAGGTGGACTTTTCATCTGAAAAAAAGTAGGACATTGGATATGGCAAAAATAAAAGAATATCTCTTCTCACCCCCCCCCCCCAAAAAAAAAAAGAGCAGGACGGGATAATGTAACGCTTATTTCCAATACTTGTATACAAATTCTGTCAATCAATGATTAAATTAACTTTTTAATTATGCCGATGACACACAATAATCAATATGCTGGAGAAATTAAACTTGATGGAAAGTATCTGCGAATCATAAAAATATTGTACTGACAACAAACAGCAGCCATACAGGACAGTTCCAATATATAAAACAAGGAGTCAGACAAGGCTGGGTTCTGTCGCCGGATTAGTTTAACTTTACAACGAAAATATTATGAGATCAATAGTATATATGAAAGAAATTGAAGTCAACGGTCACAACATAAACAATTTGCAATATGCGGATGACACAGTCTTAATAGCAGAGACAGAGAATGAACTACAATAAATGATAAACATAATAGTAAAAGAAAGCAACAACAACAAAAAGTCTCTGTCTGAATAGTAAGAAAACAGAAGTAATGTTCATTTCGAAGAAATAATCATCACTGTCATGCAACATAAAACTAAACTGGACAAATCTGAAACATGTGCAACGTTTCAAATCCTTGGACACAATAATAACATCTCAGATGGAAATGCACTACAGAATTAAAAAGTAGAATTGCTCAGGCCAAAATAGCATTTCAGAAAATGAAAAACGTCTTATGCAACAAATCTATGTCAATAGAAGTGAGAAAGAGAGTTCATCGGTGCTATATAGAACCAATTCTGACCTATGAACGCGAATCATGGACCGTAAACAAACAAATGAAAAGACGATTAGAGGCCACAGAGATGAGATTTCCCAGAAGAATGTTGAAAGTTTCCTGGACAGCTAAAAAGACCAACGAAGAAATTCTCAAAGAGGCCAACACAAAAAGGGAGCTCCTAAAAAACATCAAAATAAAACAGTCAACATTTTTCGGGCACATCATGAGAAGAGGAAAGTTGGAATACTTGGTTACAACTGGCAAAATAAAAGGAAAGAGATATTACGGACGACAAAGAGAGAAAATAGTAGATAGCTTGGTGTCATGACATGGAAAACAGCTAACGATAGAATTGATATGATGCGTGGTAGATAGAAGATTGTGGAAGGACATAATCGCCTACGCCAATCGGTATGGCACACGATGATACAGATATATTATTTCCTGACTGTTGATACTCCTGTTGATGGCCCGATTTGTTAGAGCAAGAATGCTGCTTGTCATCCAGTAAATAGATTGTGGAAATATACACAAGACAAACACAATTTTACAAATATAATTCCTCTAATAGACAGCTCTCTTTGATCCCTTGATAATTGAGCAGAGAAAATTAGCGCTTATGACTTGGTACGGCTGATGTGAAAAAGCTCATAGTTCAACTCAGAATTGAGATGTTCCATCAGGAAACTAACAGCGCTTATATAGAGGAGATTTAAAATCTTATTTAGGTAGATTAACCACATACTGTTTGAGGGCCTAGAATTGATCAAAAGTTAACGACTCTTCAATTTTAATTTGTTTGCTTTGTAGGTAGTGCCAACATGAATCAAGTTGATTAAATTTAATGTTGTTAGGATTTTTCCATTTTCATGCATTAAAATTATTGTAGTAGTTCCAGTGGCGAAGTCCCTACAATGATGCAGGTGTTGCAATCTTTGAAGTGTGTTCACTTTGCTTTAACCCACAATCTCTAAGGAATTATAATGCTTCTCTTACACTCATACGCTTTCTCAAGTGTACTCTTCTCTGAAGTTAAAAAAGAATCAATTATTTTAATTACTTCTACGGCAGACGTTTTCCTTTCCAGTGTTCGATATCCTGACATGAAATATAAACATATTAGAGTGGAAAAACCATTGGTACAACTCTGCCAGTTTATCTTCAATAAGATACATGTAGTTGCGAGAACACTTATTTGGGTTCTGAAAGAAAGTGGGCTTTAAATGTTAGATACATTTTTTGGAGCATTCCATTATCAGAAAAGAGTCAACAATCTTGTTTTCGCGACATAAAAGTTATTCATGTCTGATTTCAACAAAGTCATACACCTTTTTCAACTCTGCTCCAGTGTTACATATTATGCATCAATCTGTCTCTGCAGATTTCTTCACTCCTGTGTCCAAAGTACACAGAACAATCACTTAGAAAACACTTAGTTTTATTGTCGTTGCATCAGCACAAGGGACCGGAACTAGGTTGATTGATAATCGAAAGATGTTTCCTAATGGAAACCATATCTAGATCGAACCCGTACTTCAGCGGACAGTGAACCAATATGGTCATATACGATCATTTGTCATGCTCGTGGATTCGTCTGCACGAACTTACAACATTGCAGACAAATTGTAACATCAAACAGCAATGCTCGTGACGATTGCGCACAAAAATGGCATATTTAAGTTCGAGAGCATTCAGAACTGTCTACAATTAGGTGGACCTAGACGATCGCATTGCAGGAGTGCCAGCATTACATGTAAACCCAGACAAAAATAGACTGTCCAATCTTTTCGTTTTTCTTTAAAAAAAATGTAGCAAAATACTGTTTAATTCTAAATAATATTATTAGGATATGTCAGTCAATGTTTCTTTAACATTTATCGTACATCATAATCATCATCATCATCGAGTGCCTTCTCCGCAACGAAGGTTGGCTACCATGCAGCGCCATTCTGCTCTGTCTCTTGCTTTGATGGTGCAGGTTATCATAGGCTGATTTGTCCCATCTTTTGATGTTACTCGTCCATGTTAGTCTTGGTTTGCCTCTGCCTCTTTTACCGTGTATTTTCCCCTCCAGGATTACTTTTAGTAGGCTGTTGTGTCTTTTAACATGGCCCAAAAATCGCATTTGTCTTGTTTGAATTGTGCTTAGTGGTCCTCTTTTCATTTTTAGTTGTTTTAAGACTTCATCGTTTGTTTTCTTTTCCTTCCATCCAATTCTACCTATTCTTCTATATATCCACATTTCAAAGGCTTCAATTCTCTGTTCTGTTTTCTTGTCTAATGTTCATGTTTCAGCACCATATAGGAATATTGAGAAGATGTCACATTTTGCTATTCTTAGTTTTAGCCGTGGTGTTATTTGTTTTGATGTTATTATGTTCTTCATGACATTAAAATTACTTTTTGCCATTCCTATTCTTTTATTTAAATAAGACTTAAAACAACTAAAATATCATTATCATTATAGAAAGTCTATAAAATAGGGTCTCTATGTTTTTGTTTCCGAGCGCCAGATAATCTTGCACCGGCCCTAACTGCATTAAAAAGGCAAAACAGTTTTCAATTTTCTGCAGCGCTTGACATAGCACCGGATAAACATCTAAAAGGACATGTAATGCAAAATCCAGACGTCTTGTAACTTCAAACACACCCTCTTTCTTTTTCCGCGTTCATCCGATGACTACTCAAGGAATTGGTAGATCCATCCATCATCTTTCCTTCAAATTCTTTAAGTGGGCGTTCATGACTTCATCACGGCATTTTTGAGTACCGCTTTGTCTGTCCTCTTCGAGCCTTACTCGCTTGGCCATACTAGCACGTTAGCCTGTTACTAGAGTCACCACGAGAAGGTGCAGTAGGGTGTGGATGGTTCTGGTTCACGGATCCTGGCGCAAACAATCAACTATGAGTCGTTGGCACTGTTCCTGTTCCGTTGCCTTATCTCCAAACATATGACTATAGACGAAATGTCTCCTCTCTACTTATTTGTTTTAAATTATGTTCTTGATATGCTTTAATGTAACTGTATCTTTATTTTAGCTCCGAGAATGCTGACCATATTTCAGTAATAAAACACACGTTTTGTTGTAATTATTGTATAGTAATTCATGTACAGAAGACTTACAAGAACACTTAAATAGACTTAACAGCTTAGGCACTCAATGCAACATGAAAATCAACATCAACAAAACAGAAGTCAAGAATATCGCAGAAGAGAAACGATGGATGACAGACAACTAAAACAAGGGGGAGAATTTAAATACCCCGGGAAGTCTAGTGACAAGCGACAATTCACAAGCAGCAGAAAGAGACTCAAGATGCAACAAAAGTTGTTAAATCATCGGACAAATATTACTACCATTGTCCAACAGGGAAATAACTCTAGAGGCAAAACGGGCACTCTACAATACAATCTTCATTCCAACGTTATGCTATCAATGTCAGACCTGGATGCACGAACAATAAGTAAAATAACCACTGCTGAGATGAAATGTGAATAACAGGAAACAGTTTGAGAGATAAAATCAGAAATGAAAATCCGAGAAAAAAGCTAGGAATAATTGCCGCCATAGAATATCTAAAGATACAACAGGTTAAATGGTTCTGCCATGTGATAAGGCATAACGATCAAAGTACAACACACGAGCCTTCAATAGATGTTTAGAGAGAGAACAGCAGACCCAAGGGACGACCACGAAAAAGATGGAATGATATTACAATCTATAGGAAACATAACAGCAGCAGAGGCGAACAGATGAGCAAAAGACCTCAAATTATATGTCTCCTCGACGCTGAAAGGCAAAGAGGAAGGAAAGAAAAAGAAGAAGATTGTGTAGTAAATTTCTTTAGTGTCTTTTCGGGGGCTAAGTTGGGAGTCCGTAGATCTAACTGTAGCTGCAGTGATTGTATTCGCTGATGGAAGTTATAAGCAGCTTCAATGGCCCCAAAAAACGGAATGGCTAATGACAAGCAACAAAGCCGAACATCAACGATGAAGATTGATGGTTTTTTCTTTCTGTCTTCAAACAAAAGGAAGTTTAAGAATCCCCTTGGGGATAAAAGCCGAAGGAAAGCGAGCATCAATTTTATGACATAATTTGAATAATGTGAGCGTGCCATTAGAAGACATGAATTAAAATCGTGAAGAATAAACACATGAGTTGTAGGACGTTTGAATTAACACTGATACTTTTCAGAAGCCAGATATATATTATCAGAGGGAAACAAGCTTCGGAGAGAGAGAGAGAGAGAGAGAGAGTAAAAGCAACCATTTGTGTGAAATTTTATTTGGAATATATGTTTTGCACTTGATAAAGATCTTTTGTTGAGAATGTGGCATTTCCCATTTGTTTTATATGTGCAACTGACGTCTGGCTTATTTATCAGAGTAATAAAAAGGCGGCTAGACAATATATTACAAGAAAGCGCACTTTCATATCAGAATCTGGAGGGCAGAAGAAAGGGGCTTTGTGAATGAAATAAATCATTTCAGTTTTTACATTTCAAGTTATATTAATAAAGCTTATTAAATATATCTGGAGAACATTCCTAAACATATTCATGGATTTGTTATAAACTGTATATATGTTAATTTAAAAAAAAAATATAATCATGTTTGTGTGTTTACCCTTGCATTTTACAATATTCTATTATCATAGCTGGTAGATTGCAGCATCATAAGAACGTAGGTAGAAGCTGTTATTGTCGCTCTACGTTGACTTTATGTGGTCATCGGATAAGGCATTTGAGGGCATCGAACCATCAACATCTATATGCAACCTAAGAATGTGAAGCCCACGTCACGGAATACGCTGATATGCTTTGTTCGGTAACACCTGTAGTGACAATCTCACAGCTTGACACGAGAAGTCTCTGTAAAATTGTTTATTGGAGTAACTCGGTTACTGACGGTGCAGCTTTGAGACTCCAAGAATCGAGCTTCAAGCAAGATTCTACACTATAAGTCATCTGTTAGGAAGAACTGACACACGTGTATCTGCCATGAGAACGTTTTAGTCTATTTTTAAAATCAGTAATCATTACACACCTGGGCTATATTGTCTTAGTTTTCTCAAAGTCTTTCTTCATCCAATGTGCATAAGTCCTTAGTTTCTTAAAAAATGTATTTTGGCTACTAAAACAACCATAACATCTCCTTGCTGAAGCTTATACTATACCTTTGTATTACCAAAATGACACATTTGGACATAGGCGAGCATGAATGACATTTATTTCCAGCTCGCAATCATGCAAATCTGTGTTGAAGGTGGATGCCAAAATAGGTTAACAAACTTGTGGGTAGCCTATGCTAGTTCTCTCCATCCCACCAGACGTTTCGCTGGCTCCAGCCGCCACAGATGTCATTCGCTTGATAAGCTTTCGCGGTGTGAGCAAACAGCTGCCGATTAAAACACAAAATTCCAACATCAGGTATCCATTACCGTGTACATTATTTTCCTACGTGTGTACCGTTCCAAGACTTAGGGTCTTCTGTCATGTCGTCTCGTGCTGTGGGTGCGTGGTTAATTAACGCTGTCACGTAGCTTATTAGAGCCATGTTGTTATGTTACCACAAACACATATTTGTTTTATTGTTTCGTTACGTTGGACGTGGATGTTGTATGAATAATGTAACACACACCCACGCACAGAGAGAGAAATCGAGTGGCCGTGTGATTAGATACAAGTGACACATGCCTGTATTATAAAGACGAGTGTTCAGTTATGATACATTTTCTTTCTCTGCAGTAAGCAATAGAAACACAGCTTGCACACTGTGTAACGGTAGCACAGGTAAACCACTCTTATTCATCGATTTAAACAACCCTATTGTATAAAGCAGGAATGGAATTACAAAAAGGCAGACTGAAAAATGTATCAACATTACACCAGTGTGACTAAAGATCTAAATACAGACAGAGATATCAACAAAATAGTTGATGAATTCAGTAGACACATAATACAAGCTGCCAGTGAAACAATACCTAGAGGGGCACGGAAACACTACAAACCATACTGGAGTAGTGAACTAGAGCAACCGCACAATGACTTGAAAATATCTCAAAAGCAAGCAGAAAATAACCCCTGCCAGGTACACCACAATCACTATCAAGATGCTAAAGCCAAATTTCAATGGGCTAAACTACAAGCCAGACGGAGAAGCTGGAAAGAGAAAACAGAGTTCTTGAACGAACGGGACACAAGAAAGGCGTGGAAGCTTGTAAAACAGCTGAATGATGAGGATACAGAAAGGAACACCAAAATTACACTGAAGAAGGATGGAAACATCCTAACAGGTAAGCATGCAGCAAATCACTTTGCAGACTCCTTTGCAAATGACAACAATATTGAAATTAGCCTAGAGAAACGACAAGAGACCCGTTTAAAACAACAAAATGCAAGACAAGAAGAGACCGCACATGAAGGCATGGAAATATCCATTACACAAAGAGAGCTAGAGCTGGCGATATTCAAATTAAAAATGAAAAAGTCACCAGGTAGTGATGGAGTGTCCAATGAAATGTGTAAGAACTTGGGAACTGCAGCTAAAGCAAAACTACTGCAGATCTACAACATTTGCTGAATCACAGGTAGAGTGCCACAGGCATGGAGAGAAGCAATTATGATACCATTACTAAAGCCAGGAAAAGATGGTTCAACAACATCCAGCTATAGACCAATCAGCCTCACAAGCTGTTTGTGCAAAACAATGGAACGTATAATCAATATCAGACTGCAGTGGTACATGAAAAGTGAAAATCTCCTTGTCCCACAGCAAGCAGGCTTTAGACAGTGTTACTCTACCGAAGATCAGGCAACCTATCTTTCCCAGGAAATTGAGGATGCGTTTCAAGAAAAGAAACTGATACTAGGAGCATGGATAGACCTAAAGAAAGCATTTGATAAGGTATGGAAGGAAGGGCTTTTGAAAAACAAACTGAGAAATTATGAAGTAAATGGCATGATGTACAAATGGGTCAAAGCATACCTGCATAACAGGAGAGCCAGAGTGCAACTGGATGATCTTAAAAGTAAGAAGGCTGCGCCAGGGCGTTCCACAGGGAGGGGTACTATCTCCAACACTTTTTCTGATCTACATCAATGACCTAGTTACTGAACTACCACATGGCATCAAGTGGCAATATATGCAGGTGACTTGGTAATGTGGTACACTGAGGAGTATGCAACAGTGGCCTCCAAGTTGTTACAAAGAGCTATGAATGCACTGAATTCATGGACAAATAGATGGTGTATCAGCATCAATACAGACAAATGCAGTACTACACTTTTCACACTCTCCCCAAAACAAAAAGCAGGAGCCCTCTACATAAACAATGAGCCTGTGAAAGAAGACATACAAGCTACATATCTCGGAGTTACATTTGATAACAAACTATCTTGGAAACAGCAGATAAATAAGGCAACCCAAAAAAGCAAGGTGAAAGTTGGCTATTCTAAGAAAGCTGTGTGGAACTACGTGGAGTGCGAGTGGGAAAATACTCAGTAAAGTTTACCAACAGAGTATACGCCCACATTTAGAATATGGATCATCTGCATGGTGCTCAGCATCAAACACCACACTGCAAGAACTGGACAAAGTACAAAACCAGGCACTTAGGGTCATCATAGGAACAATGAAATCAACACCAATATTGGAGATGGAGAAATTGTGGAGGATACCAGCACTGAGAGAACGGAGGGACACGAAGGTGCTGATACAGGCAGAAAAATTTGCTTGCATGCCATGACATCCAATGAAAGACCGATTCCAAAACCTTGCATTGGGACGACTTAAGAGAAGCAGTTTTATCCACCAAGCCAAGCGTATTAGTAGAAAAGCACCAGACATGCCAAGAGTTGTTAACCCCCTACTGCCCATACCAGAACATACTCGCTGGACAGAGGAATCAGGATTATCAGTTCAAATACGGACAGAAGTGAAAGGAATAGTTGACAAAGAGGAACAGAATAGTCTACGGCGAAAAACAATAGCTCTCAGTTTCCTGGATGAAGAATACCCACAAGACCTATGGATTCGTGTGTACACAGATGGATCAGCACAGAATGCAGTAAAGAATGGGGGAGCAGGTGCATATATAGAGTACCCAAATAACACTAGGATATGAATACAATAGCAACAGGGAAATATTGTCACAATTACGATGCAGAAATACAAGCAATAAAGTTGGCAATAGAAAAACTGCTGAACAGGAATCTTAGCCCACATCCTGTAGTGTTTTTGACAGATGAAAGAATCAGTACTCCAGGCACTACAATCCAGAAAATTACCACATCTGCAGACCTTATTGACTGAACTCTGCAAGCACCACAGGGTTGCCATGCAGTGGATACCATCTCACTGTGGAATACCAGGAAATGAGAAAGCAGATCAGTTGGCAAAGGAAGGTTCAACAGGCACACAACTAGATACACCGGTTACATACTATCATAAGAAACAGATAATCAAATCAATCAGAGGACCACAAGCCCCAAATCAGGAAGCCTTTCATAATATGAATAGATATGAACAAGTTATCATTATACGCCTAAGAACAGGACACAATCGACTCCATAGTCACATGTATACAAAATTCAACTACTTGTACAAGTGGACAGGCGCCCCAGACTGCTGAACACATACTTCAAGACTGCACTGAATATACTAGACTGAGGAAAATTTATTGGCCCATAGATACAACACTACAGACAAAACTATATGGGCCACTGCAAGAATTACAAAAGACTAAAATTTATACAGGAAACGACATTGCAGATAAAGACAATACTTCAGGCGAACGAAAGATAGATAGATAAAGCAGGAAGACTCGTGATGAAATTTGTAAAAAAAAAAACACACACACATTGCATTAATTGCTTCAATTAATATTGAGTGAGATGTATGGATAGAGAGAGAGAGAGAGAGAGAGAGAGAGAGAGAGAGAGAGAGAGAATAATTACATTACTTCACTTCGATACAAACGAACATAGAAACGTTGTATAAGTTCTACACTTCTGATGTTGACATTTAACAGACAATGGTGTAACCTCTCCCCTTTTTTCCCCCTAACCAGATCACACTATTTGTAAATAAGAATATTATCAACATGTTTTGATCCAACCAGAATATTTAATGTAACCTCCTACTGCGAATACCGACTTCAGCAGCATTAAACGTCAACGCCATAATATTATACTAACACTGTCCACTTGTCATAAGGTCATGAAAATAATGTTTCAATACCTTTAAGTAGACAACCATTACAAAATACACAACAGCTTGCCTTACACACACACTTGCACAGCGCGGCATTTACGCTGTTCGTGATCGTCCACAGCTGCTAGATATGCTTCTAAATTGTTGCTTGCTTGAGCTGAGTTGTAGTTTTGACCCCTATGTTGATCTCCCTTGTGATAACTTTAACCATAGGTTATCAAGAAGAGGGTCACACAATATACAATTATGATATATATACACACACACATTTGTACTCTGTATACTTTACATTAGTTGGTTGTTATTGGTCTAGCTAGTCTGTTGACTGCAACATAATATAATAGTTCTTTGTGTACATTTTTATGGGATGATTAAAAAAATGGTCACTATGTGACAAATACAATTTCTGTTTCGTTTTGATTTTTTCCGTACGCCAGCTTTTAGTTTTAACGAAGTTTCAAGGGATTGAATTTTGAGAATCATAGGAGGAAGAGGTATGTTTTTCTGCACTCAGAATTTTAAGTTTGATTGAATGTTGAGTTGATATCACTTTTTTCCTGTTTTCACACAGACAGCCGTGTGCTCAGGTGTCCAATGTCATACTGGCAGATATTTTCCGAGTTCAGGGGTACTCTCAATTAAATTAAATTAATTACTTTTTTGTCGTCGAGAGTTTTGACGTTTTGGGTAAATTTTTCCCTCTCAATTTGGCCCAGATAGCGGCCATTTTTGGGCTACCCTTTCGATTTCCAAACTGCCAATGTTTCTTTAACGCGGAGAATCTGCACGGGACCTCATTTTTTTTTTGCAGTTATTCGATAATTCTAGACATCGTTTCTGACTATTCGGAGACCAGGGGAGGGTAAAGGCACGAAGAAACCACAGATTGGAAGTGTGTTTCTTAATTCTAACCTCTTGTGATGAGAATCGAACCCAGGACCTTCTTGTCCAGAGCTTTACTCCTTACCGTTTGACCACCCGTCTTTTTCTGTTCTGCTAAGTAGTAGATGATTAACAAACAGTATATGATATCTTAATGAGAAAAGAAACATGAACAACATGCCAGACAACACAAGTTGAAAACGGTCAATGACTCATAGCTGGTTGCGTGTGGAAACAACTAGTCGATTCTAAGATCTTGCCAAATGAGTAAATCGAAAAGGAAAACTCCATATGAAGCTGATATGTTAGGCCGAAAGTTGCAGATAGTGCAGCATTGTTATAGACAACACAACGCATCTACGCCCACCTAACGTACATAAAAATGTCGATCGCCAGGGGAACGCATTAGAAGAAGAATATATATATATATATATATATATATATATATATATATATATATATATATATATATAATAGAAACAACGAGATAATAACAATGCTCCTTCGTTGAATGATCTCTTGACATTCGCGTGCCGGCTACTTCAGAAACTCGTTTGTAGCTTGTCTATAATCTAGGTAGCCACTTATCTTTGAAAGGCTCATAGATAATTGGATGAAAGCGACGCAGCGAGCTCATCACACACAGGTCCATTGATAATAAATTCATAATCTCGTGGCTGTATTTTTTAAAATAATAATTATTAATCTGTCGATGTGTACTACTTTGTTTTACAGGAAGACGTGACAACTAGTCCCATGCACAATCTTTTTTTGTTTTTTTCTTTACAATATACTTTGAGGGCGGGAGAACTACAAAGGATTTATCCGCACCTACATGAAGATTTCAGGGTTATACAACAGAATGTACATTTATAGGCACAGTCACTGGAAATCCCCTAAATCTATATTTAAAAATACTGGGGATCTTTCATGTTTGTGCGTTATTCAACTTGAGATATCAGCTGGCCGCTAGTGTAGGCGAGTGAGTTAATGAACCACTCACGTCGAGCAGTGGTAGCAGCGAATTGATGCATACTTAACTTACCGACATTTGGACGCAGTCAATAGTTGTTTTCCATACTACAAATACACCCACCACTTTTTGGTCATAACGTGGCTTGGCAAACAGGAAACTACAACCGAGTCAACGAACGAACTGCACTTGCTGGGTGTGTGAAGCAGACGAGATGATTAGTGGCATGTACGTGCTGTATACAGGCAGTGCTCGGCTTTTGTTTAACTTGGGCCCCAGACGTATTATTATCACATAAACAAACACACCTTTCAGATTGCATCATAAGTAGGCTGCTGACCAAACATGGCTACCAGAAAAATAATACAATTTACCTCTAGGGTTGTAGGTGTCAACAGGCGTGAATAGAGGCAAGACTATCATATCCGAGCAGCATCAAAATAGATTAGAGAGAGACACACAAATAAGCATGGACGTCATGGGACGCACCAAAATGGCAGCTTATTTATATTCGAGCTATGGACCAAGCAATGTTTACATTGAACAACACGATAAATGTTATTGCTGCGAGTTGGCAGATTTTTGAAAATGTTTTCAAGGGTTTGAACATAAATGTTTGTTCACAGTTCGTTAACCTTCGCTAAAGATAAAGTCGTTAATTGGATGGCTTCGTTTCAGACATTTTTGACGTTGGTAGCTAAGGACCTAACTTGTGCAAATGGATGACATTGGCAAGGATCATTTTGAATCTATGAAGTGGGCTCATTTTGTGTTTAACTCAAACGCATATGTGCTTTTTAACCAAAGACCTTTTTTTGGGGGGACTCAATGCAGATATCCCCGATGGAAGAATAAATTGTACTATTAGTCCCATAAATGATTCGCTTCCAGAGGTTTATGATGTAAACAAAGCAGTTTTGTCATTGCAAGTGAATAATGTCCACACCTATAATTGGTCAGGATTGGGTAGCAGCAGCAGTTTTATAGCGAACACAGAAAACATCACAGGATTGTGCTGTTCTGAAACAGCATTGCCGTGCTACCCTAGAATTGCCTTTAATGGGATTACGGTGACCACAAACCACTCTCCATGTGTGTGCCATATATTTACACCCAGAAAGAAATACTGAATATAACAACACCATGTGCCGTCTGTGATATTAATGACCACAGACCAGGAGCCTCCAGTATGATTGATACAACTGTTGCACCAAACACTTCATCAACAGAGCCATATCTATGGAATGTTAATCTGACATTGTTCTTGAATGATGTCCAAGTTAATAAGACATCAGAATCGTGTGGCAGCAGCTACAAGAAGGGAGCGGAGAACATCAAGTTCTGCTGCTATAAAGGAGACTTGCCTTGCTATCCCAGAATTGCCTTAAATGGAATCACTGTAGTTGAATACTTCTCCTCTTGTGTAAACTACACATTCACATCTAAGAGTGAATCAGTGAAGGTCACAAAATCATATTCTCTCTGTGGTTTTACTAACTACAGGTCATGTGGCTTCTGTTGGATTGAAAATGACAAATTACCACCACTGTGTGTCTATATGTTTGGAATTGGAGTCATCAATGACGGCCTAACATCATCAAGTGCTATGACGATCATCATTTTCGGGAGGACGTGAACTCCCATGGTATATGGTGGATAGGCGGCAGGAACCATTGAAGGCTATGTCTGAAAAGTGTTCCTTCTTGCAGTTTCCTCATATTCCAAGTCCGGCTTGTTGCAGGAGCTACTGAGTTAAGTGCTCTGTGCACACCGTGAGCTGTGTGTCTCATCCGTTTTGATCCTGCTTCGATATCCCGCTTGTTTACGATGAATGATGATATCGTATGACAGGGAACAGTTGGCTGTGTTCACTTTCTGCGCGGTTTCGCCTTATGTCTTTTGGCGTGTGCTGAGACTGCTACGATGGGGACTACAGTTACCTTTCTTTGTTTGGGAGATGAGTTGGTAATTCGGATGATTCCACTGGCACGGGCGGTTGAGCAATTATGGATTTTAATTCGTTTGCTGTGATGCCGAGGCCTTCCATAACCAATAACCAATAACACAAATAAGCACCAAACAAATACATCGAACCAATATTGAACAAAGAAAGATAATAAGAAAATAAAATGTTTGTAATTTAACAGCTACAGACACTTGCATATTGCAAATTTTCTGTCCCAAATTGTAATAGAAATGTTTTGTGGAGTTGTCCTATCAATAAGAAGTGCACATTTGACTGAGTATCATGTTATCCCACATATTTGACCTCCATCATTCTCCGATGTCTATTCGACAACGCTCTAGTCTGTTACCACGAGACTTCATCTTACTAAGCGCCTCTTGACGGAATCATACTTGATGCATTCTTTATGGCTTGACATTGGCTTTGATCACTTTTGGGGAAAGAAGGGGATTGGGGGGGGGGGTGTTTGATGTGGGTTTTTCTCACCTTTTGAGCGTTTATTTGCTGATCCAAAATAAGTTGCTTGCTTGCATTCACCTAGTAACTAAAGGAATAGACCTCATCGTCATCCGCCCTTAACAGGACGTTACGTGGGCGTGGATTCGTTGTGTTTTGGTTTGGAGTAGAACTGTGATATTTGCACCTTTTGGCCCAACACATCCGACTTCAGCAAGGCATTTTTGTTAGTACTGGGCTAACTTCCCTCTCGATCCCCAATTATTTGGACAGGCTAGACTAGTCAGTCTGTTTCTAGCGGAAGCGCGAAGAGGTAGAGTCTTGATAGTTCTGGTTCACTGATCCAAGCGGAAGCGCCCAATCAGCTATGATTCGCTGACAATTTTCCGCTCTGTTGATGTTAGGCGTTTTGTTCCCGTACCAATATTGACATCGAGTACAAAATACATTTATTAGATTACGCCCTTATATCTATCTGATTCTGTTAATCTATACTCCTAACTAACTCGTTCGGCAGTAATTCAGTGCGTCACGATCTCTTTCTTCTTCTCCTTATTTGGGAATATAAATGAGTTAGTGGGGGGGAAAAAAATTGCTTAACCGATCGATCAGTAGAACGCTGTTAATATCAGGAACGAACATTCGCAAATAGAGCCAAGACATCTGACTTGCATGACTCTTTCAAGAAAATTATCAGAGCATAAGGGAATAAACTAGACAGAGAATTGCTGGGAAATCGTCACCATGTACCATACCGGTTGGCGCAGGCGATCATGTCCTCCCAAAATTCTCTTTTCATAGTGTTTCAAACCAATTCAGTTGATGACTGTTTACCATGCCACGGCACAAAGCTATCTAGTATCTTATCTTCTCTCTCTTTGTCTTCCGCGATCTCGTATCATGTATTTTGCCAGTTGCAAATACGTTTTCCAACTTTTCTCTTTTCACGATGTGCCAGAAAACTATTGATTGTTTCTTTCTTATGCTTTTATGAGCTCCCTTTTTTGTGTGAATTTCTCTCTCTCACCAACCTGCTAACTTTCTCTCTGAGAATTTCTTCGTTGGCATTATCAGTGCAGGGAACTTTCAACATTGTTCTGAGAAATCCCATATCTGTGTACCTATAATCTTCTTTTCATTTGTTTGCCTATAGTCCATGATTCGCGTCCATGGATCAGAATTGGGTCTATATAGCTGTGATGAAATTTCTCTCTTTTCTAATGACATTGTTGCACAAGAAGATTTACATTTCCTGAAATGCTACTTTGGCCTGTGTTATTCTGCCTTTTACTTCTGTGGTACTACACCTTCCGTCTGTTTGTGTGCCCAACTATTTAATGCTCTTCCGTTATTGCGGATCTGTCCCGCTTATTTTTATGTTGCGTGGTGGTGATGATTGTTTCTTTAATTTGATAAGATAACAGGTGTAACAAAAATAAACAAACAAAAACACTGCGCAATTCTAATTATACTCTCTTTTATGACATCGATCCCATTTTCTGTATTCTGCCAGCGGCCATAAAAGCGACAGTCACCACTTCTATCTGTCTGGTGTTCACCAGATGACTACTGAAGGAATTGATAGCGCCCCCACCCCACACACACACACTTAAAAGGGTGTTAAGTGGGCGTAAATGCGTTGTGTAGTTTATTTTCTACTTTCGACCCGCGACATCCTACTTCAGCACGGCATTTTTAGTATCAGGTTGCGAATAGTGTGTTTCCAGGAACACCGCTGAGAAATGGAGCAAAGTCCTGATCAGCTCGCCTGTTGTTCGCCAATCCTGGCGAATACAGTCAATTGTGGGTCACTCAGCTCAGTTGCTGGATAGACATTTTGGCTCCCAGTCACCAAGTGATGTACGGGCCACAGTTATTCCCCCCCCCCCGCCCCAACCGATACATAGTAATATATATATATATATATATATATATATATATATATATATATATATATATATACATACGCACACGCACACACACACATATATTCTCTCTCTCGCTTTGGATAATGACAGCTTTAATCTACACTGCCATCCGCTTTCCAGCCCCTGAATGACGACGAGAAGGAAATACTCAGAGTAACAAATATAAGAAGAGTCAGAAGGGCACGTGTACAACTGAAAGGGGATTAGCCCAAGACAGAAGTAAATGGGGACAGATTTTGTGGAAGACACAAGTTGAGAGTGCGATGAATCAACTTAATGGTAGCTTAGTGTCACCTTATTTGTTCTTTTACTTATGTTTGTCTTTGTTTTTTTTTTTTCAGGCTTCCCGAAAGGTCACCAAATGTGGTTACCTATTCGTTTCGCCGGGATATGATTTCAGTAACCCAGTAGACCGGACAAGGGTAAGTCAATACAGATATTAAGTTAAATAGAAATCATCCATTCTTATCTTCATTGTATGTACCAAGTCGGAGTATGAAGCAAATTCTGTTTTTCAATAAAGTGATTAGAAGAAAAAAAATAAGACCGGAGCAATTATTGCCAAAAAAAAAAAAAAAAAAAAAAAAAAAAATCAAATCACGCATCATTTGTACTTTATGTATTAGTTCATTTATGATCAGTTTCTTCAACTGTCTTAAAATCTATCTTTCATATATATATATATATATATATATATATATATATATATATATATATATATATATATATATATATATATATCTCAAACCATAAAAGTGCGAAAGTGCTCATATTTAGTCTGCTACAGTCCAAGGATGGGAGCCGCGATATCTCAGTGGTAAGTGAACTGGACTACCACGGACAAGGGGTAGGGTTCGATCCCAACCGACGGCTTCCGGGTTCACCCAGCCTTAAATGGGTACCGGATTTTTTTTCTGGGAAAGTAAAGCAGCACGGGCGTAATACCGACCACATTACCCCAAAAATCATGGGCTGAAGGTCTGTAAAATACAGGATCACTAACACCATATTTTTCCCTATACGCCACTTGGCGTTACGGGGGTACTTTACTAACAGTCCAAGGGCAGGGAGCCGCGATAGCTCAGTGGTTAGTGAACTGGACTACAAAGGACAAGGGGTAGGGTTCGATCCCAAACCGACTGCTTCCTGGCTCACCCAGCCTTAAATGGGTTCCTGATTTTTCTGGGAACGTAAATCAGCACGGGCGTCATACCGACCACATTACCCCTACAATCATGTCCTGAAAGTCTGTAAAATGTATGGTCACTAACACCATATTCTCTATACGCCACTTGGTATGACGGGGGCTCTTTGCTTACTTTACAGTCCAGGTGTCGATCATGAATTAGATGGATTGATGGAAAATTAAAAACCCAAGGAAACATAACAACAGCAAGATCAACTGAAGAACAAAATATTCGCTAATTATATCTACCCTGGACGCTGAAAGACAAAATGAGGAAAGACAAGAAGACAGTCCGAGTGGAACAGTTGCTATTTTAGTAAAGCCTGTCTTCGTCTGTGAGGAAGTACGTCAGATTTAGGTCATCTTACCTGAAAGCTGAACGTCCTTTGAACTTAAGGACACCTTGAGACTGTTTTTGTAATGGAGTGGTAGGGAGAGTGTTTTTATCATCTTCTGTGTTATTATTTTATATGTGTTTGTATAATACAGCTTGTTAGGGACACACGAAGTCGGTGTGTGTTAGGGGGTAGGTGAGAGAAAGTTAGCAGGTTGGTAAGAGAGAGAGTTAGGAGGTAGGTGTGAGAGAGAGAGTTAGCAGGTTGGTAAGAGAGAGAGTTAGGAGGTAGGGAGAGTGTTTTTATCATCTTCTGTGTTATTATTTTATATGTGTTTGTATAATACAGCTTGTTAGGGACACACGAAGTCGGTGTGTGTTAGGGGGTAGGTGAGAGAAAGTTAGCAGGTTGGTGTGAGAGAGAGTTAGCAGGTTGGTAAGAGAGAGAGAGTTAGGAGGTAGGTGTGAGAGAGAGTTAGGAAGTAGGTGTGAGAGAGAGTTAGCAGGTTGGTAAGAGAGAGAGAGAGAGAGAGAGAGAGTTAGGAGGTAGGTGTGAGAGAGAGTTAGGAGATAGGTGAGAGAAAGTTAGCAGGTTGGTAAGAGAGAGAGTTAGGAGATAGGTGAGAGAAAGTTAGCAGGTTGGTAAGAGAGAGAGAGAGAGTTAGGAGATAGGTGAGAGAAAGTTAGCAGGTTGGTAAGAGAGAGAGAGAGAGAGAGAGAGAGAGAGAGAGTTAGGAGATAGGTGTGAGAGAGAGTTAGGAGATAGGTGAGAGAAAGTTAGCAGGTTGGTAAGAGAGAGAGAGAGAGTTAGGAGATAGGTGAGAGAAAGTTAGCAGGTTGGTAAGAGAGAGAGAGAGAGTTAGGAGGTAGGTGTGAGAGAGAGTTAGGAGATAGGTGAGAGAAAGTTAGCAGGTTGGTAAGAGAGAGAGAGAGAGAGTTAGGAGGTAGGTGAGAGAAAGTTAGCAGGTTGGTAAGAGAGAGAGAGAGAGAGTTAGGAGATAGGTGAGAGAAAGTTAACAGGTTGGTGAGAGAGAGAGAGAGTTAGGAGGTAGGTGAGAGAAAGTTAGCAGGTTGGTAAGAGGGAGAGAGAGAGAGTTAGGAGATAGGTGAGAGAAAGTTAGCAGGTGGTAAGAGAGAGAGAGAAAGAGTTAGGAGATAGGTGAGAGAAAGTTAGGAGGTAGGTGTGAGAGAGAGTTAGGAGGTAGGTGTGAGAGAGAGTTAGGAGGTAGGTGTGAGAGAGAGAGAGTTAGGAGATAGGTGAGAGAAAGTTAGCAGGTTGGTAAGAGAGAGAGAGAGAGAGTTAGGAGGTAGGTGTGAGAGAGAGTTAGGAGGTAGGTGTGAGAGAGAGTTAGGAGGTAGGTGTGAGAGAGAGTTAGGAGGTAGGTGAGAGAAAGTTAGCAGGTTGGTAAGAGAGAGAGAGAGTTAGGAGATAGGTGAGAGAAAGTTAGCAGGTTGGTAAGAGAGAGAGAGAGAGAGAGTTAGGAGATAGGTGAGAGAAAGTTAGCAGGTTGGTAAGAGAGAGAGAGAGAGATAGGAGATAGGTGAGAGAAAGTTAGCAGGTTGGAGAGAGAGAGAGAGAGAGTTAGGAGATAGGTGAGAGAGAGTTAGGAGATAGGTGAGAAAAAGTTAGCAGGTTGGTAAGAGAGAGAGAGAGTTAGGAGGTAGGTGTGAGAGAGAGTTAGGAGATAGGTGAGAGAAAGTTAGCAGGTTGGTAAGAGAGGGTTAGGAGATAGGTGAGAGAAAGTTAGCAGGTTGGTAAGAGAGAGAGAGAGAGAGACAGTTAGGAGATAGGTGAGAGAAAGTTAGCAGGTTAGTAAGAGAGAGAGATAGGAGATAGGTGAGAGAAAGTTAGCAGGTTGGAGAGAGAGAGAGAGTTAGGAGATAGGTGAGAGAGAGAGTTAGCAGGTACGTGTGATAGAGAGTTAGCAGGTTGGTAAGAGAGAGAGAGAGAGTTAGGAGGTAGGTGAGAGAAAGTTAGCAGGTTGGTAAGAGGGAGAGAGAGAGAGTTAGGAGGTAGGTGAGAGAAAGTTAGCAGGTTGGTAAGAGGGAGAGAGAGAGAGAGTTAGGAGATAGGTGAGAGAGAGTTAGCAGGTAGGTGTGAGAGAGAGTTAGCAGGTTGGTAAGAGAGAGAGAGAGTTAGGAGGTAGGTGTGAGAGAGAGTTAGCAGGGATGTGTTAGAGAGAGTTAGCAGGTTGGTAAGAGAGAGAGAGAGAGAGAGAGAGAGAGAGAGAGAGAGTTAGGAGGTAGGTGTGAGAGAGAGTTAGCAGGTTGGTAAGAGAGAGAGAGAGTTAGGAGGTAGGTGTGAGAGAGAGTTAGCAGGTTGGTAAGAGAGAGAGAGAGAGTTAGGAGGTAGGTGTGAGAGAGAGTTAGCAGGTTGGTAAGAGAGAGAGAGTTAGGAGGTAGGTGTCAGAGAGAGTTAGTAGGTAGGTGTGAGAGAGAGTTAGTAGGTAGGTGTGAGAGAGAGTTAGGAGATAGGTGAGAGAAAGTTAGCAGGTTGGTAAGAGAGAGAGAGATAGTTAGGAGGTAGGTGTGAGAGAGAGTTAGCAGGTTGGTAAGAGAGAGAGAGAGAGAGTTAGGAGGTAGGTGTGAGAGAGAGAGTTAGCAGGTAGGTGTGAGAGAGAGTTAGGAGGTAGGTGTGAGAGAGAGTTAGGAGGTAGGTGTGAGAGAGAGTTAGGAGGTAGGTGTGAGAGAGAGTTAGGAGGTAGGTGTGAGAGAGAGAGTTAGCAGGTAGGTGTGAGAGAGAGTTAGGAGGTAGGTGTGAGAGAGAGAGTTAGCAGGTAGGTGTGAGAGAGAGTTAGGAGGTAGGTGTGAGAGAGAGTTAGGAGGTAGGTGTGAGAGAGAGAGTTAGCAGGTAGGTGTGAGAGAGAGAGTTAGGAGGTAGGTGTGAGAGAGAGTTAGGAGGTAGGTGTGAGAGAGAGAGTTAGCAGGTAGGTGTGAGAGAGACAGTTAGCAGGTAGGTGTGAGAGAGAGAGTTAGGAGGTAGGTGTGAGAGAGAGAGTTGGGAGGTAGGTGTGAGAGAGAGTTAGGAGGTAGGTGTGAGAGAGAGTTAGGAGGTAGGGAGAGTGTTTTTATCATCTTCTGTGTTATTATTTTATATGTGTTTGTATAATACAGCTTGTTAGGGACACACGAAGTCGGTGTGTGTTAGGGGGTAGGTGAGAGAAAGTTAGCAGGTTGGTGTGAGAGAGAGTTAGCAGGTTGGTAAGAGAGAGAGAGAGAGAGAGAGTTAGGAGGTAGGTGTGAGAGAGAGAGTTAGGAGGTAGGTGTGAGAGAGAGTTAGCAGGTTGGTAAGAGAGAGAGAGTTAGGAGGTAGGTGTGAGAGAGAGTTAGCAGGTTGGTAAGAGAGAGAGTTAGCAGGTTGGTAAGAGAGAGAGTTAGCAGGTTTGTAAGAGAGAGAGTTAGCAGGTTGGTAAGAGAGAGAGTTAGCAGGTTGGTAAGAGAGAGAGTTAGCAGGTTGGTAAGAGAGAGAGAGAGTTAGGAGGTAGGTGTGAGAGAGAGTTAGCAGGTTGGTAAGAGAGAGAGAGTTAGGAGGTAGGTGTGAGAGAGGGTTAGCAGGTTGGTAAGAGAGAGAGAGTTAGCAGGTTGGTGTGAGAGAGAGTTAGCAGGTTGGTAAGAGAGAGAGAGTTAGGAGGTAGGTGTGAGAGAGAGTTAGGAGGTAGGGAGAGTGTTTTTATCATCTTCTGTGTTATTTTTATATGTGTTTGTATAATACAGCTTGTTAGGGACACACGAAGTCGGTGTGTGTTAGGGGGTAGGTAAGAGAAAGTTAGCAGGTTGGTAAGAGAGAGAGAGTTAGGAGGTAGGTGTGAGAGAGAGTTAGGAGGTAGGGAGAGTGTTTTTATCATCTTCTGTGTTATTATTTTATATGTGTTTGTATAATACAGCTTGTTAGGGACACACGAAGTCGGTGTGTGTTAGGGGGTAGGTGAGAGAAAGTTAGCAGGTTGGTGTGAGAGAGAGTTAGCAGGTTGGTAAGAGAGAGAGAGAGAGAGAGAGTTAGCAGGTAGGTGTGAGAGAGAGTTAGCAGGTTAGTAAGAGAGAGAGAGAGAGAGTTAGGAGGTAGGTGTGAGAGAGAGTTAGGAGGTAGGTGTGAGAGAGAGTTAGCAGGTTGGTAAGAGAGAGAGAGAGAGAGAGTTAGGAGGTAGGTGTGAGAGAGAGTTAGGAGGTAGGTGAGAGAAAGTTAGGAGGTAGGTGAGAGAAAGTTAGCAGGTTGGTAAGAGAGAGAGAGAGAGAGAGTTAGGAGGTAGGTGTGAGAGAGAGTTAGCAGGTTGGTAAGAGAGAGAGTTAGGAGGTAGGGAGAGTGTTTTTATCATCTTCTGTGTTATTATTTTATATGTGTTTGTATAATACAGCTTATTAGGGACACACGAAGTCGGTGTGTGTTAGGGGGTAGGTGAGAGAAAGTTAGCAGGTTGGTAAGAGAGAGAGAGAGAGAGAGAGTTAGCAGGTAGGTGTGAGAGAGAGTTAGCAGGTTGGTAAGAGAGAGAGAGAGAGTTAGGAGGTAGGTGTGGGAGAGAGTTAGGAGGTAGGTGTGAGAGAGAGTTAGCAGGTTGGTAAGATAGAGAGAGAGAGAGAGAGAGTTAGGAGGTAGGTGTGAGAGAGAGTTAGGAGGTAGGTGAGAGAAAGTTAGGAGGTAGGTGAGAGAAAGTTAGCAGGTTGGTAAGAAAGAGAGAGAGAGAGTTAGGAGATAGGTGAGAGAGAGTTAGCAGGTTGGTGTGAGAGAGAGTTAGCAGGTTGGTAAGAGAGAGAGTTAGGAGGTAGGTGTGAGAGAGAGTTAGGAGGTAGGTGTGAGAGAGAGTTAGGAGGTAGGTGTGAGAGAGAGTTAGGAGGTAGGTGTGAGAGAGAGTTAGGAGGTAGGTGTGAGAGAGAGTTAGGAGGTAGGTGTGAGAGAGAGTAGGTGAGAGAAAGTTAGGAGGTAGGTGAGAGAAAGCAGGTTGGTAAGAGAGAGAGAGAGAGAGAGAGAGTTAGGAGATAGGTGAGAGAGAGTTAAGAGGTAGGTGAGAGAGAGAGAGAGGGAGATAAGAGGTAGGTGAGAGATAGAGAGCTATGGGGGTATGTGTGTGAGAGAGAAAAAGAGAGAGAGAGAACGTTAGCGTGTAGGTGAGAGAATTAGAGAGTTAGGGGGGTAGATGAGAGAGAGAGTTAGGTTGGTATGAGAGACAGTGTTAGACCTCCCTGTTTCATTAGCAGGTAGGTGAGAGAGAGAGAGAGTTAGCAGGTAGGTGAGAGAGAGAGAGAGGGTTAGCAGGTAGGTGAAAGATAGAGAGTTAGGAGGTAGGTGAGAGAGAGAGAGTTAGGTTGGTATGAGAGAGAGAGAGAGAGTGTTAGTCCTCCCTGTTTCATTAGCAGGTAGGTGAGAGAGAGAGAGAGAGTTAGGAGGTAGGAGAGAGAGAGTTAGGAGGTAGGTGAGAGATAGAGAGAGAGTTAGCAGGTAGGTGAAAGAGAGAGAGAGAGAGAGAGAGAGAGGAGGTTGGTAAGAGAGAGAGAGAGTTAGCAGGTAGGTGAGAAGGAGAATTGGGAGGTAAGTGAGAGATAGTGAGTTATGGGAGTATGTGTGAGAGAGAGAGAAAGTTCGGGGGTAGGTGAGAGAGAGAGAGAGAGAGTTAGGAGGTAGGTGAGAGAGAAAGTTAGGAGGTAGGTGAGAGAGAGAGTTAAGAGGTAGGTGAGAGAGAGTTAGGAGGTAGGTGAGAGAGTTAAGAGAGAAAGAGAGTTAGGAGGTAGGTGAGAGAGAGTTTGGAGGTAGGTAAGAGAGAGAGAGAGTTAGGAGGTATGTGAGAGAGAGAGAGAGAGAGAGAGAAAGGGTTAGGAGGTAGGTTTGAGAAAGAGGTAGGAGAGTAAGGAGGTAGGTGAGAGATGGAGAGAGATTTATGAGGTAGGTGAGAGATGGAGAGAGATTTAGGAGGTAGGTTTGAGAAAGAGTTAGGAGGTAGGCGAGAGGGGGAGAGAGAGAGAGAGATTTAGGAGGTAGGTTTGAGAAAGAGTTAGGAGGTAGGGTGTTAGGAGGTAGGTGTGAGAGAGAGAGAGAGAGAGAGAGAGAGAGAGAGAGAGAGAGTTGAGGTTAGTTAGTTTTTATCAGAGTAAAATTAACTTTATTCCTTCTTCTTCTTCTTCTTCTTTCCTTCCTCATCTGCCTTTCAGCGTCGAGGGGAGATATAATTTGCGGTCTTTTGCTCTTATGTTCGCCTCTGCTGCTGTTATGTTTCCTAGTGCTTCTAATATTCCATCGATCCATCTTTTTCGTGGTCGACACTTGGGTCTGTTGTTCTCACAACGTTTGTTGAAGGCTCGTTGTGTTGTGTTTTGTTCTTTCTGCCTTGTCACGTGGCCGAACCATTTTATCTGTTGTTTCCTTATATATTCTATGGCTGGGGCTATTCCTAGCTTTTTTCTCAGTTCTACATTTCTGATCTTATCTCTCAGACTGTTTCCTGTCATTCGTCTAACACATTTCATCTCTGTAGAGGTTATTTTTCTTATTGTTCTTGCATCTAGAGTCCAGATCTGGCATTGGTAGCACAACGTTGGAATGAAGATTGTATTGTATAGTGCTCGTTTTGCCTCCAGAGTTATTTCCTTGTTGGACAATAGTGGTGATAACTGTCCGATGATTTGACAAGCTTTGTTGCATCTTGATTCTATCTCTGCTGTTTGGGAATTGTCGTTTGTCATTAGACTTCCTAGGTATTTGAATTCCTCTACTTGTTTTAGTTGTCTGCCTTCTATAGTTATGTTGATGTTCTGTTTATTTTGGCGACATTCATGACTTCTGTTTTGTTGATGTTGATTTTCATGTTGTATTTTGCTCCTAAGATGTTGAGTTTGTTTAAGTGTTCTTGTAGGTCTTCTATTGTTTCATGTATTAGTGCCTGGTCGTCTGCAAATAGAAGCTCGTTGATCTCCTCTGTCTCTGATGGGTTGGCTAGCTTGCATATATGGTCCATGTATGTAATAAACAGTAGGGGGGATAGTACGCACCCCTGTCTTACACCTGATCTAACTTCGAAGTGGTCTGTGTAGCCTGTTGCTGTTCTGACCCTGACTTTATTCCTTTCGAGAAAATTAGTGCAAATCATTTGCTGTGTTGCCTATCAACTCTTCTAGTGTAGAGTGTTACCTACACCATCTGTCTGTACTAGCTTACATATTAGTTTATAATTGTTATATCTGTTTCAATCTTACAACTTTATCCTTGCTTACATGTTTTTCAGAAGCTGAGTCTTGTTTCATGTTGTACACAGTTAGAACATGCGATTCCATACTTCTTTTCGATCGATGTTTGTTTCATGTATCCAAAAGTAGTCTGGTTTTAAATAATTTTTTTGTATGTACGTTGCTGTGTTCAAGAGTTCCTCGAGACTTCCAAACAGCGTGGCGTGGATGTGTGTTTGTGTTGGCCAGTGTTCCATCCGTGACTGCATGAACATGTTGTAGTCCTGTAGTATGTGTTCGGTTGTCTGCCTGGCTGTCCATACGTGCACATGAGTGATGAGACTTGTCTCAGCCTGTGTAAATCGTTGTCTAGTCTGTTGTTCCCTGCTTTAAAGGCAGTGTCTGCCCATTAGGTAATGATAGTTGTCCTTTTGTTGATCGATCTTCGATGTTCATAGCTCTTCTTTTCTTGAAATGTGATGTTATTTTTTGTGGGTCTCTACTTGCGTTCCTCCTTCCTTTGGCAGTTATCTGCTCTCTCATTTCCTGGTATGTGGAATGTGATAGTGTCCACTGCATTGCTACCCTTTTTTTTTCTGTTCAGTTCGCATAGGTCTTTTCCTAGCATTAGTGATTTTCTCCTTTGAGGGCCTGCATAATATTCCGTCGCTAAGGGAGACAACCTGCCGGCAGTGACTTTTGGCTTGCTTTATTAATTACCACTAAGTTTCCGAGACATATATAGCTCCCGGACTGCTTCACAAGTTGCGATCACGCAAGCTCCGGACGCGGATGCCTGTCCTCGATATTTTCTTGCTATTTCTGTAAGTGTTACAGACGATCGTCGACCAAAATAGGTCTATAGTGCAACTGTCAAAGTATATGGCTGTTGCTCACTTCATTGTTTTATATAGACCAGCCTACTCGTGCCAGGAATAAATCTGTCGCTAGCATAGCTTAAGATGTGGTTTAGGGTATTCAAGCTGCCCAGCCGCTTCATGGTAAAATCACACACAATATGTTTTTTTTTTAAATTGTGGAACATTATAAAAATAAATATATATAGATAACTATTTGAACTGTACTTGGGAAAAGTACACCTAAAGCAGCATGAACAATAACATAATTTAAAAGATAATAGGCATACTGTGCCAGCACTGAGTCTTTGTATTCTGTTATTATTGTAATTTGTATATAATTTCGAGTGTTCAGTGTCAGAATCTATAAGTTTTCGGGCTTCAAACCAAGAGAATGTGGGTTCCAAATCCGGTAGGGTCAAACGTTTTTTCTAGCGGGGGTGGAATTAAAAACTTTGACCGAACACCTTGTGGCGACAGAATGGCTTCAGGCCCCAGTGATGGGCGGATATAATTGTTCGTTTGTTACTAAAATATTTAGGTCACAGTATCACTTGTATATATTCTCAGGTCATAGGTCTTGTTCATTACTTGCTTATTCACGTTCACGTCTAGGAAGAGCTATTTCCACCTGTTGCTAATGTGCTCTTGACCGTCGCAGCTGATGTCCACTAACTTCACTCACTTGAATTCTTTGTGTAGTTACATTGATCGATGGGCTTTTGTTATTGTGGAGTTTCCAGGAAATGTTTTTTTTTTTTTTATATTTTTTTTTGGCAAGGATTTTCACAGTCATAACCGCCATCTGATCTCTGTCTGACATCAAATGTGTCTATATTTGTCAAATTTGTGTGTGTGTGTGTGTGTGTATATATATATATATATATATATATATATATACTTGTACGACGTAAGGTTTTTTTGTTCTCTTACTCTTTTTCAAAGTTAAATAGGTTAAAAAGTTAAAAAGTTTCCAAATAGGAAACAACAGGAAACTGAGAAATATCACTTAGAAGCATGCTGATCAAAGAGATAAAGATAATTCGTATCTGTAGTCTGCTGAATGAAGCGGACTACGTGTTCTATTGGCAAGGAAAGAGCAGCGACGATGTAAGAGACCATGGTGTGGGATTTGCTGTGAAAAAATCTCTAAAAGGTCTGGTTACACTCGGTCAGAATGCATCAGAGCGGATACTAACACTTCGCCTACAACATCAGGACCAGTTACTCTTATAAGTGTGTACGCTCCGACCTTGTGCTCGTCATCTGAAACCAAGGACAATTTCTATGAAAATCTGACAGAAGTCATGGAAAGTATACCAGGACAAGATCACATTATTCTACTGGGGGATTTCAATGCTAGAATTGGCGCAGACCACAGTTCGTGGCCAACCTACATTGGTCGCTTTGGAGTTGATAAATTAAATGAAAACGGCCAACGACTTCTAGAGTTTTGCGCCTACCATTACCTGTGCGTCACAAATACTTTTTTTCAAAACCAAGCCTCAGCATAAAGTGTCTTGGAGACATCCACGATGGAAACACTGGCACCAGCTGGACTTGATACTTGTTAGATGCCCTTTCCTCAAATCTGTAATTCACACACGGTCATACCACAGTGCAGACTGTGACTCGGATCATTCTCTAGTCTGCTGCCACACGGTCATACCACAGTGCAGACTGTGACTCGGATCATTCTCTAGTCTGCTGCCACACGGTCATACCACAGTGTAGACTGTGACTCGGATCATTCTCTAGTCTGCTGCCACACGGTCATACCACAGTGCAGACTGTGACTCGGATCATTCTCTAGTCTGCTGCCACACGGTCATACCACAGTGTAGACTGTGACTCGGATCATTCTCTAGTCTGCTGCCACACGGTCATACCACAGTGCAGACTGTGACTCGGATCATTCTCTAGTCTGCTGCCACACGGTCATACCACAGTGCAGACTGTGACTCGGATCATTCTCTAGTCTGCTGCCACACGGTCATACCACAGTGCAGACTGTGACTCGGATCATTCTCTAGTCTGCTGCCACACGGTCATACCACAGCGCAGACTGTGACTCGGATCATTCTCTAGTCTGCTGCCACACGGTCATACCACAGTGTAGACTGTGACTCGGATCATTCACTAGTCTGCTGCCACACGGTCATACCACAGTGCAGACTGTGACTCGGATCATTCTCTAGTCTGCTGCAAACTCAAGCTACTGCCCAGGAGGTTCCACTATGCCAGGCAGCCTAAGAAGAGACCTCGCATAGACACTAGCAAGCTAACACATTGTGGATTGGTCGAGCAGTTCAACAAGACCCCCAAGGAGTCGCAAAGCGCTCATGAACACTACACCAGCGCTGTGGAAAAATGGGAGCATCTCCGCAACGTCATCTACAACAACGCGGTTAGCATCTTTGGAAAACTGACACTTAAGTCTCACGATTGGTTTGAAGCCAATAATGTTATGACACCCGTAATCGAAGCTAAACGCGCGGCCTTCTTAGATCACAAGCGCGCAATAAATGCAAATACTCTGCAGGCTATTAAAATGACCAGAGACAAAGTCCAGCAAACAGCTCGGCGCTGTGCTAACGAGTACTGGCACCAGCTTAGCGACAGCATCCAGACTGCATCTCAAACTGGAAACCTAAAAGTAATGTATGATGGCATAAAGAAAGCCCTTGGGCCAACAAAATGCACTATTGCCCCACCAAAGTCATCCACTGGGGAGAAAATAACAGACAGAGGCAAACAGATGGAAAGATGGGTGGAACATTATTCTTCACTTTATTCAATAGAAAACACTGTTACATCAAACGCCCTCGACGCCATACAATGTCTCCCACCTATGGAAGAGTTAGACATTGAACCAACCATAGAGGAACTTAGCAAGGCCATAGATAGCTTGGCCACCGGCAAGGCTCCAGGACAAGATGGGATCCCTCCCGATCTGATTAAATCCTGCAAAATTGCATTGTTACATCCCCTGCTTGAAGTGCTACATCTATGCTGGAAAGAGAAAGCCATTCCTCAAGATATGAGAGACTCTGTGATTGTAACTCTCTACAAAAATAAAGGAGATAGAAGCGACTGCAACAACTACAGAGGCATCTCCTTACTCAGCATAGTCGACAAGACCTTCGCCAGAGTCATCTTAGGAAGGCTACAAAAACTCGCAGAACGCGTATATCCTGAATCGCAATGCGGCTTCAGATCCGGAAGATCAACTGCAGACATGATTTTCTCCTTACGTCTACTTCAAGAAAAATCTAGAGAGCAGAAAAAGCCTCTCTTCATAGCCTTTATCGATCTTACAAAGGCATTTGACCTTGTCAGCAGAGAAGGTCTTTTCAAAATACTTTCCAAAATAGGCTGCCCCACTCTACTGACGTTAATCAAATCGTTTCACGAGGACATGAAGGGCACCATCCAATATGATGGCAGCACATCACAACCCTTCGGCATACGCAGCGGCGTCAAGCAAGGATACGTTCTTGCTCCAACTCTATTTGGAATCTTCTTCGCTGTTCTGTTAAAACATGCATTCTCACATGCAAATGAAGGTGTCTATCTGCATACTAGATCCGATGGCTGATTGTTCAATATCTCAAGACTAAAGGCAAGGTCTAAGGTCAGACATTTCTCTATTAGAGATCTGTTATTTGCTGACGACGCTGCACTTGTCACGCAAAGTCAGGAAGAACTCCAGAGCATTGTACATCGCTTTTCACATGCCTGCCGAGACTTCGGTCTAACAATAAGTTTGCAGAAAACTAACATACTCGGTCAGGACACCGAAGCAACACCTGAAATCTCTATCGACAACTATAAACTTGATATCGTGCGGCAGTATAACTACCTGGGGTCCATCATCAGCGACAGACTATCTTTAGATACAGAAATTGACACTCGTATTGGTGAAGCTGCTACCACCTTTTGCGGTTGTGTCTTTCTAGGCGTGTCTGGCAAAACAGCAAATTGACAATTAAAACAAAAGTCGCAGTGTACAATGCCTGCATAATTAGTATCCTCCTGTATGGCAGCGAATCTTGGACAACCTATGTAAAGCAGGAGAGAAGGCTAAATGCATTCCATATGCGATGTCTACGCCGTGTTCTTGGTATCACCTGGAAGGATAAAGTGACAAACGTGGAGGTCCTGACTCGCACAGGCCTACCGAACATCTACACGCTGCTCAAACAACGTAGGTTACGCTGGCTTGGCCATGTACACCGTATGAAAGATGGCCGCGTACCAAAAGATATACTCTCGGACAACTGGCAGATAGTAAAAGAACTAGGGGTCGCCCAAAACTTCGATTTGTAGATGTGTGTAAACGCGACATGAAGACTGTGAACATACACCCTGCAGCATGGGAAGACATAGCTGCAGACCGCAATCTCTGGAAACACACTCTAAAGGTTAACCTCAAAGAAGAAGCAGACAGATTCATAGAGAAAGAGAATACATGGCGAAAGAAAAGAAAGGAAAAAATAACATTTCTAAGGGCGCTGAAAAATCCATAGTCAACTATGACTGACGGAGGCTACTATATACTTGTACGACGTAAGGTTTTTTTTTTCTCTTACTCCTTTCCAAAGTTAACCCTGAGTTTTGAGAAGCTGGTAATATATATGAAGAGACGGTATACATATATCGGCCATATGGTGAGAAGTAATAAAGGATAATAAAGCAAGCCATGAAATAGGAAACAACAGGAAACTGAGAAATATCACTTAGAAGCATGCTGATCAAAGAGATAAAGATAATTCGTATCGACTCTCTCAATGAGATTAGTGAGGTACACTTGATATGTGATAGTGTCAGATATCAGACATATCAGTATGCTGATGATACTGTTCTACTAGCAGAAAATCCTAAAGACCTACAACAATTACTTAATGTGATAAACATAACAAGCAAAAAATATGGACTAGATATGAATATCAAAAACACTAAACTATGATCATGAACAAAGAAAATCCTCAAGACCTACAATTAAATATCACAGTTGAGGGAATACATCTGGAGACAGTCCAGAGCTACAACTACGTGGGGCATACTATAACCAATGATGGAAAATGTAAAATTGAAATAAACAAAAGAATAGGTATGGCAAAAAGTAATTTTAATGCCAGGAAAAATATACTAACAACAAAACAAATATCAGCAGGGCTGAAACTAAGAATGGTAAAATGTTACATCTTCTCAGTATTCCTGTATGGTGCAGAAACATGGCCATTAGACAAGAAAACAGAACAGAAAATTTAAGCCTTTGAAATGTGGATTTATAGAAGAATAGGTAGAATTGGATGGAAAGAAAAGAAAACAAACGATGAAGTTTTAAAACAACTGAAAATAAAACGAGAACTACTAAATTACAATTAAGACAAGACAAATGAAATTTTTGGGGCATGTTAAAAGACACAACAGCCTACTAAAATTAATATTAGAATTGAAAATACAAGGTAAAAGAGGCAGAGGCAGACCAAGACTAACATGGACGAGTAACATAAAAAAGATGGACAAGTCAATCTATGACAGCCTGCACCATCAAATCAAGAAACAGAGTAGAATGGCGATCCATGGTAGCCAACCTTCGTTGCGGAGAAGGCACTCGATGATGATGATGATGATGATGATGATGATGATGATGATGATGATGATGAGGTACACTTCGGGATGTGATGATGTCCAACGCCACTGGCAAAGATGTAAGGAATTTGTATGGCCCCAAACGGCTGAGAGCAACAACAATTTCAACATAAGTAAAATGGTTAATTGTATAAACTGCTGAACCAAATCAGCTTAGGATCTTCAGATTAATAAGCCTCTAAATAGAGACTCATGGGAAAACTGCTCCACAAGCAATGATACAACACGAGATGGTGATTGCGCTAGTTATGAGATGTATATAAAAGGAATCAGCTCGTATCATAAAACTGTTCTTGTTCTGAGTTTCAAGTTTGGCTAAAGAGAAACATAAAGGATCCATATTTATAATATAAACAAATACAAGGGACTGACATTAAAATAAAAAGTTTAAGAAACATTTTAGGTCAAGAAAAAAAGAAAATTTTAATCCAGTTTTAAAAAAAAAACGATGAAAGCAGCCTGTAATGAATGAAGAATTAAAGAAATTATTAATTTTGTTTTGTTTTGCTAATGCCGATTGCCGATTCAGGTTTTGATCTCTCGCAACAAAGACGCTACTGGCAGATTGGAGGGAAAAAAGGGGAGGGGACAGGGATCTGGGTGGTCTAGAGGTAAAACGTCGACCTCTTGACGGTAAGAGAGAAAGGTCCCTGGTTCAAATACTGCTATAGGCTGGGGAAATTCGGTGGCTTCCTCGTGGCGTTGTTGCCTTCCTCGGTCCATGTGTTGTCAAGCTCTCGCGATTGAGAGACGTTGTGTGTACACTCGCACAAGTTAATGAACCCTTGACAGTCTACAGTCGAAAAGAGTAGGCTGAAAATGGATGCTGCCCGGGCAATAATTGTTAAGCAAATCTACACATGCCGAAGGCAGATGTGTGGGGCCGAAAGGTGCAGAGATCGCGGCTTTACCTCAAACAAGTGACACAACGCACCAACATCCACTTAATTGGGGAACACTAAGAAGAAGAAGAAGAAATTGCCATATTGTATGTCTGCCATTATTCATCTTGATAACGTGGATCAAATGGTGTTCTGACGTGCAACACGTGTTTTAGATTTAGAGTTTAACTGTCGATATTTTTTCAACGATTAATTCCTCATGATTATCTATTAATATAACCCGTAGCACAGGAATCTTGTACGCCTCCCTCTGTATGGCTGACACCCCCCCCCCCCTCTCCTCCCGTAAACAAAAATCGAATACATGATGATGATGATGATACTCCCTTGAACAAACATGTGTAAACTAACGCTTTGTTATCTCACGCTCCTTACTCTGATACGATTTCCCACGCTGCCTACTACACGCCTGGCCTGCAGCGTTAGCATACAGACCAGACCGCTTTTAACTTTGATTCCAGACTTTTCTGATTAATTCCATACTGTGGTTACAGTGGCTGAGTGAAGGTGCACGACGACTCCTGATTCAGATCTGTTACGGTTTGGGTAACATAACTAGACCTTCTAGTTACATACAGCCCGCATTTGGCCTAGGAGGAAATGCTGACTGGCCTTGGTATTTGCGAGAATTCTTTATCGCAGCAGCAACAATATGAACTACACCAGCCGACATACAACTAAGATTGAGTAACGCTTGTTTGATCCACCTTAAGCACATGACTACGATTGTCTTCTGACTTCATCGACGCTCTTGTTTGTCTGCCATTATCTTCTCTTTTTAATCGCAAATGGCATACTTTTACCGTCACACCCCACACCCCACCTTTTTCCTTGTGTTGTCTAGTCCTTGAAATTCGTTGTGACTATCGAGTACAAAGTTAGAAACCGCAGTTAATTCCTTGATCTGCGCAATGTAAGAGATCTACACGCCAGGTATCAGAGCACACGGGAAGGACACATTTAATATTGATATTGACGCGTCTATTGTAAATTCTTCGAATGAAGTCTGCAGACCGAGAGTAGAAAGTAAATGCTGAAGACAAAAGTCAATAGCTAAACTAGCAGCACACTCACATATAAAGTAGAATTTCAATGAAGAATATACATAGTTAAATAGCTCAGAAATTATGCTAATACGAGTATTTCACAAGAATGAATGGTCTGATCAATCTGGATCTGGTTGAACCATGGAAGAGAAAAACACTTGGTGATGCTTCATTAGACTCCTCCAAAATTGGACGCAGAAAAGCCCAGTACACCCTTCCACTGAACTACAGTGGGGCCAATACCATGGCACGAAACAAGTGCAGAACAAACTGGAAGCAAACGCTGCAAATAAACGACAGGTAAGATCCCATATATCTGCTGCCATGGTACACCTAGACCATCATTTTCCACCTCAGAACAGACCACTGCAGTCTCCAGCACAGCCTTTATGTAGTAGGAGTAACCCACACTGACGAGTGCCACTGCGGAAGAGCGTCCAAGACTCCTGAAAGCCTGAGTGACAACAATGCCGAACTTTATGTTAAATCAAGCCCAACGACACCAGACATAACAATTGCGGTTACAATCCGAAGATCTGATGAGGAATGCGAACTTCGTCCTGGAAGGGCGAAGGTAAAAGACCAACAACTTCTTTAACACGGGGAGAGAGAGAGAGGGAGAGAGAGAGAGAGAGAGGAAGGGATCCTGAGAGGGAGATCCTAACAGATTGAACATTATCATAAGTCTCGAATAAATGTGACTGTGGCGCAGGCACAATCACTGCAGAACACATGCACTAAGGTAGTGCATAACATATGATTTGTAAACATATATGGAGCCATGAAGCTGCTTGAGCCACTTATCTTCATGTCCTTTTGTTGATTTTCATGTTGCACCATTGACGAGTACAGTGGCATGTAGTTATTTTTGAAATGCGACAGTTTATATTCCTTTCCGCTTATTAAACTGTATTCAAAGGCTAGAAGTTATTCATCCAGATACATTAAATGTTGACAGTAGAAGCAGATTACCAGAAAGATTCCAGCTATCACGTATTAAATATTGTGCTTGCTTGTTCACCCGATGACTAAAGGAATCTCTTTGTCATCCTCCTTTAAAAGCGGGCGTGTATGCGATATGGTGTGGTTTCCGTTAGAACTGTGATATTTGCCGCTTTCAGCCCAACTCATCCGACTTAAGCATGGCATTTTTGCGTACCGGGTTGTTTTCCTTCTCAATCCCTAGTCATCTGGCCAGACTAGACTGGTTACTAAAGGCACCTCGAAGAGGTGGAGTAGGGATGAGTGGTTCTGGTTCAGCGATCCTGGCGCAAGCCATCAGCTATGATTCGCTTGCAACTTCAGCTCTGCTGTTGTCGGACTCTTTGACCTCCCGTTCACTGACTGTTATGATAAATTTTGTACTTATAATATATTTATGTTTTCTTCTGTTCCTTATATATCCACAACCGTAGATATTTTCTGGCAAGTATCATGCCATCACAACTCACCTTAGGTTAGGCATACATTACAGTGAATGCTTTTGTAGCTGAATATGTGAAAAATTAGAAACCTTATAAGAGCATGGAACTCATCATCGGGGCAAAACTCTCCGTGTCTGACAATTCGCTGCTAAGTTTCGTAGGTCTGGTTTTGTTCTTAAGCCTGATGTTGAGCCTTATCTCTTGTTTTTCTTTGAGTTTCTTTGATGTTCCTTGCTTTCCTGTGCCACCTGATACCCACCGTGTTGAGATCAAGGACATCATTTTTACTATCCGACCTATCATCCAGTGAAATCACCGTCTTAAAATCTTGTTATAGTTATGGGTCGCCGCCAATTATGATGTGAAGAGTGATATGCAAAATCTAACAAGAACTAACTGTGTAGCATTGTTCAAATAAAGCGACGAACAGCGCCACATAAATCATTATATCATTATTAGAAAAAGCTTTCATTATAAGTGAAAGGAAATGTGTTTTATGCTATACAGACTACACCAAAGCATGTGACAAAGTAAAAGCATCATGAAATTGTCAAAAGTGTATAAAGTATAAACTATTGACAGCAAAGATTTAAGAATGATAAAGAACATGTACAGGCAACCAAAAGCTGCCATCATCATCAAGCACCATGCCTGATGGTGTAGATGATCATGTCTCTCCACAACCATCGATCTCGACAGTTATTTATCATTTCTGTTGTTGACCTTCTGCCAAACAATACTCTTAAGCTGTCTGGTATCTTGTATCTTTGTCTCCCTCTATCTCTTTGTCCCTCAACTTTCCCCACTTGTCACAATATATGTATACACATACACTATATGACATAATTTAGAGAGTTATGGTATTTTACCTATTATCCTATTGTTTATACTTCATCATTATGTGCCATACCGGTTGACGTAGGTGTTCATGTCCCTCCTCAATCTTCTATCCACAGTGCATCGTATCAGTTCTGTTCTTGACTGTTTGATGATTGTTGTTGATTATATATACTACGTAATAAATAACACCTGAACATTTTGAAATAGTGTTGTGCGTGTGTCTGTGTGCGTTCGCGCGTGTAATTTGTATGTATGGCTTATTGGGCTTGTTGGATATCATAGTTTCACTTATTCCAAGAAGCGCAGCCTCTGGTGAGCTGATAGCAGTTAGCGAATCATGCTGAATTATGCAGTCAGGGACTAGGAAACTACAAACCAGAGCTGACAGACCCAATGTTAGCTCTACACGATGGTTCCAGAAGCAAGCTGTGTTGTAGAGGTCGAAGATGTAAATCTAACTTGGTCCCAAATATACCAAGCCAAACATACCGTATCGAATGGCGCACGATTGTATATGCAACTACGCCGTTAACTGTGACGCAAAGCAATAAACGCCATTAATATGACGTACGGCGAAGGGAAAACATGTTATGAAAGGCAAGTCCAATAATAATAATGCAGTTGCTGGTGGTTATTTAACAGCGTAAACTTTATTGTTGTACCTTTTTTGCGAGAGCTCATTAAAACAATTTCAAAACAGGAGTGTTCGTTTGATGTGACATTGAATATCATTTATTGCTGGACTTCTAAGTGGTGACAAGCTACCCCGAATGGTCGTGTTGACAACGATAAACATACTAAGTCCTAAACATAGATGTGTTATGTGCCACATTCTAGGCTGCAACATGCTTCCAAGTATTCAATAATATTGTTATTGTAAAGATTAGTTTTCCATTGGCGATGTGTGAGTAACAATAAATCATCAATCGTGAAGCAATCAATATGTCAGGTTACTCATCGGCATTCCTCATATCAGAAGATGTTATTTGTCAAACTGTTATTGTTCAAATCTCTAGGCGAGGCTAGACTGCTTGTTGTTGATGCAGCTGCATGTCACTTCTTGCTCTCTAACAAGGTCAAGCTTTAATTTTGCCCGCATAAAGAGAACTTTGTTTTTTTGCAATGATCCCGTGGGAAATGAAAATTCATAAAGTGACGTCAAGTTGCCATAATTTTATTGTAGCTGAGCCAAGAATAAAGTAATAAAATCGTAGAAACTAATACTCTATGGTTCTGATTTGAGGATATTATACAGTAGACAACAACTGTTCTATAGTTCTAATTTGGGGACATAAAGTAAACAACATATGTTCTATAGTTCTGATTTTGGGATATTATAAACTAACTAAAAGAGTTCTTAAATGTTATGTAGAGCCAGTCTTAACATATGGATGCGAATCATGGACAATAGGACAACAGACAAGAAAATCACTGGAGTCTGTAGAAATGTGGTTTTACAGAAGAATGTTGAGAGTACCATGGACAGCTAAGAAGAGTAATGAAAACGTTCTGAAAGAGGTCAAAGCAAAAAGAGAACTAATTTCCAATATTAGGAAGAAACAATCATCATTTTTTGGCCATGTAATGAGAAGAGAACAACTGGAATATATTGTAACAACTGTAAAAATTGAGGGACGAAGAGATAGAGGGAAGCAAAGAGAAAAAATAACAGACAGCTTAAGAGAATGGCTTGGCAGAAGGTCAACAACAGAAATGACAAATAACTGCCGAGATCGAAAATTGTAGAGAGACATGATCCCCTACGCCAGTAGGCAGGGTACTTGATGATGATGATGACCCATTTAAAAAAAAACCTAACAAATTACACAAAATCGACAGGTTCTTTCAGATTTCCGGTTATGAAAGAATAACTTGATAGGGATTGAAACCATTGTTTCTTCTGGGCAATTCAGGAATTCCCGAAGTATTTCGTTAGGCTGGCTACCCACGAAAACTAGTGTTGCTCGCCGCTCTACATACGGTATTTTATATTCAAAATATTCATTGCAGTGACATAATCTTAAAGAGAGTGTTTTCTTTTTCTTAATAAACGCTCGCCCGGGCTGATTGATACTAATTTTAAAAATAAATGAGTTACAACCTGTGTATGCTATCTCGATATATCGCATTCGTTTAGTTGAACTATATGCCAGTTTGTCTGCTGATTCTAATGTAGCAGTCTTTCTGCAGTTTGATATTAGTCTCATGATGTTTAATTACCATGAAGTGTTACTGGGTAGTGAGTATGTAAAGTGCAGTTTGAGATGCAGAGAGTTTAAAATCCTTCATCATCATTAACATTAATCATTAACAAAATTTCGTTCTGAAATCACATGTGATGGGCGGGGTCGAAAGATGCAGATGTCGCAGCTTGATGTAAACTACGATACAACTCTCTACACCATTTTAACGTTTTTAAAGGTTGAGCTATGAAGTCATTGGGCCAACGTAGTAGATACAGACGTTGCCTACCAATAGTGAAAATGTACGGGGGAAAAAGGGGAAAGGGGGGGGGGGAGGATAAGCAAAGAAACCTAAATAGAAAAGTTAATCATCATGTACCGTACCTGCTGGCGTAGGTGATCATGTCTTTCCACAACTTTCGATCTCGACAGTTATTTATCATTTTTGTTGTTGAATTTCTGCCAAGCCCATCTCTTAAACTATCTGATGCCTTTTCTCTTTGCTTCCCTCTAGAAAAGTTAATAGAGACATTAAAGAAAGGACAATGCTACATATAGAGAGACACTCACCATCCTCTGCCCGTTTTCCCAGCTCTCTCTCTCTTTCTCTCACACACACAGGTTATCACATCTCCCCTAATCTCTGTTCCCATGTACACTTAAGCCTGGTGTTTATGTTTACTGTTGTAAAAGGGCTTGTCTTCTGTCACTTCAAGTATCGAGTTTTAAAGGGCGCGAAGTTTCCTGATACCTGAAACTTGCCAACAAGGTCCCTCTTGTTTGCTAGTCAATTACCCTGCCTTTTAAAATATGCCTACGTAATTAACGCGCTCACAATTAATTGAGCATACACTCACAGTTTTGACAACATGTTCTATACCTGAGTGTGTGTGCTTTTTATTTCTATTTTTTTTATTTGTGTGCATAACGTCCGCCATTACAGAACTGAAAGTTATATTTCTCTATCCATTATTGTCTTTTCGAGCCGAAGATAAGGCAGATATTCTAGACTCTTGTATTTGACGATCTCTGTTATAAAGTGTCAGACCTTTGCACAGGACCTGTATTGTATCTCGCCACATGGCTCTGTTCTGGACGAGGGAGAGGGTTGATGCCTGCTCTTGCCTTTCGTCTCAATATTCATTCTGTGTTTCTTTAGGTCAGCCTCTTTTTCTTTTACCCTCTGGTTCCCACATGAAGGCCTGCTTTGAGATTCTTTTGTTGTCTCTTCTCATCACATGGCCAACATATGACCACCTTCTTCTCTGGTTTATAGTTGAAATTGTTGGATGCTTTGTCAATTCTCTTATTGAATGCTTTGTCAATTCACTTATTACTACACTAGTCTTGAATTAATTCCATGGTATATGGAGTATTTTCCTCAGGCATTTGTTTTCAAATTCATTCAGTTTATTTTCTATTTCTTTAGTTGTTGTCCGTTGCATGCATAAGTAAGGGTCGATAATACATTTTATCTGAGAATCCTGAGTTTTGTTTTTGTGCTTAGTAATTTAGATTTCCATATTTTATCAAGGTTCCTGAAAGTCATTGGTACCTATGCTATTCTGATTTCTTTCTTTGAATCTCCTTCTTGATCTATGCAGCTCACAATATATACAAGATGAGCTGCCTCTTCCACTGCTTTTCCTTCAAGGTAAATATTTTATTCTGGGCGAATTTGATTTTTCATTACTTTTGTCTTTTCTTGGTTGATCTCAAGTCATATTTTCCTAGCCGACAAATAACAGCAACAATAACAAAACAAATGACATGTTTCAATATACGGGACATTTGTATTTTCTCTCATCATGTTCGCATTGCTATTGCTATGGACTATGTCGTTCGCTCAAACAATGTCCTCCAATTGAGATCCAAGCATCCACCCAATGCCTTTGTTACTGTACAACATTGTTGCACTGGGAGCCGCGATAGCTCAGTGGTTAGTGAACTGGACTACAAAGGACAAGAGGTAGGGTTCGATCCCAACCGACGGCTTCCAGTTCACCCAGCCTTTAATGGGTACCGGATTTTTTCTGGGAAAGTGAAGCGGCACGAGCGTAATACCGACCACATTACCCTAAAAATCATGTGCCGAAGGTCAGTAAAATTTATGGTCACTAACACCATATTCCCTATACGCCACTTGGCGTGACGGGGGCACTCTACTTTTTTACTTTACTATTGTTGCATTATGAAGTCGATGACTATTCCAAATAACAAGGGGGATCAAATGCATCATTGTTTCATTCCGATATCAATCTGAAACCATTCACTCAGTCCTGCCTCTGTGCGAATGCTCATAGTGCAAGCGTGATACAGATCTTTGATGATGTTCATAATTTTTTTTATGGTATTCCATATTGTCAATGTTTCACTATGAATTTCTATGTATGCTAATGACTCTCTTTTATGTTAGTTGGAATTAACAACCGTTTATTATTTATATTGATGTTATTTGTTGTACGCGTTCCTTCTAAATGTTTTCCTCTCATTATAGACTGGTCTCTTATTGAACACTTTATGCTCGTATCAATAATCAATCATCTTTACATTCTTTTACTCATTAACTAATGTGTGAAGATACTTTAAAAAAAAACCCTCAAATATATTAATAGAAAGTGGAGAAAAATAAACAGAGCCAAAGCTGATGAAGTTTGTTTTACAAAAAAAAATGTGAAGAAAGGGAAGTCATCAGGAAGTGATGATATTCCAGCTGAACTCTCATCCAAGCTGGAGATGAGGCCAGCGTTCGTATTTACCACGCACTATGTGTGAAGATCTGGAAAAATACAGACTGGCCAAAAGCCTGGGAAAGATCACTGTACATCCTCATTCCAAAGAAAGGAAATCTGAAGCTGTGCTCCAACTTCAGAACTATTGCCGCAATAAGCCATGCCAGCAAAATACTCTTGCGGATCATCATGAATAGGATAGCAAGAAAGTTAGCACAAAAACTTCTTATAGTTCAAGCAGGTTTCAGACATAGTAGATGTACCCGGGACCACATCTTTAACATGAGAAATAACCTTCAGATGTGCATGGAATACAGCATAGAACTGTGTACATGCTTCATAGATTACAACAAGACTTTGCGTATAACATCATAAACTGTGGAACATCGTGAAAAATATTGGCTTTCCAACTACCTCATACAACTTATCGAATCATCTATATCACAAACATCAAGCAGCTATCGCAATAGTGGGCTAAACATCAAATTGGTTTGAAGTATAAAAAGGGGTGGGTCAGGAAAACATTCTCTCTCCATACCTGTTCGACATTTCTGCTGAGGACATCATGAGAAATGTCAGAGACGAAGACAGATTTGTGAAGTTCTACCCTTTCACAATAAATGGCAGCATATTTCCAGGACTCAGACACGCTGATGACACAGCCCTCCTCTCAAACAGTGCAGAAGGATTAAAAGCGATAATGGATTGTATTAAAAAAACACAGTGAAGATCAGAACTCTATCTAAACATACAGAAAACTAAGATATTGTCCATTGACTAAATAAAAAGCCAACCCGAATCATAATCAACAGTGAAGAATTTGAAATTGTAACAAACTATGAATATCTCGGATCTATAGTAACTAACAATGGAGATTGTCAGGAAGAGATCACAAGAAGATTAGCAATAGCAACACACAAATTAAACACCATGAAGAACATGTAAAACAACACCTGCAAGCCAGTAAAATTAAAATGACTAAAGACGTGTACTACTTCTCGATAGCAACATATGGTTGTAAATCATGGGCAATCTCGGAAATAGCAAGAAAGAAAATCGATTCATTCGAAACAAAATGCTGCAGGAAAATCATAAAGGTACCTTGGATAATGAAAAAGAGCAACGAATACATAGTAAAAGATTTAAATATTAAACAGAGCTGGCTTATAATGACCATTCTACAGAGGAAATTAAAATACTATAGACACGTCAAAATACACAGCGTGCTGGTTATTGTTGTTGACGGATTACCACGAGTTAATACGAGCATATTTGCCCTTTGACTCATAAGATGTGGCGGGTCGTAATGGCTTTCTTGACATTCCCGGCTCTTACTGGAGGTTGGAGGTCGTCTGTCCCAGGCTACGCTGGGAAACTACTAGTCCAACCCAGAGGTACTGCAATACTGGATCCTCAATCAGTAACAGCCACCACTACAGGGAACACGTCGATCCTAGCTTCTGTTAGCCAGTCTGTTTTGACGCAGACTGTTACCGGGGGAGACCACGAGGAGGTAGAACTGCTAGGTCTTGGTCGGCTGATGGTGCGCCGGCCCTGCTTATTGCGACCGCAGGTCGCAGGCGCTTATGCTCCCCTGGAAAGAACAATAATGGAAGGCTTGGCTCCTGGGCGACGCATCGGGGACAGATCAAGAAGAATGTGGTTTGAAGACATCAAGGAGACCTTGACAATGACAACAGAAGAAGTAAAAGATCTGGCTATAGACAGAGATTCTTTCAAACGGGCTGTAGTGAAAGCATCGTTCAGTGAAGGACAAGCGGTCCTATGACGGTGACTCTTGAACTCTTTCTATGAACATCATAGTTATTCATCTCTACATGTGTGCATTACCAATTTTGAAATACATACAAAGACAGCAAATACAATGATTGCCAAACTGGACAGAGTGCCTAGAATTGCCATTCCAGATACAAGGCATACCTATAAAGAGGCTACAGAACTCGAGGCAAACCCAGACTACATTTGAGTGACGTCATCAGAGAAACTCTACAACTGTACGTGTCAGTGGCTGAGGCTGCGGAAAGAGTAAGAACCAGAACTGTGTACTTCCCTCGCTACCAGAGCTTTACATGAGGAAAGAAAAGAAGTCTTGTGTATATTGTTGAAACCTTTTTATGAATATATCAGTAATTAATTATTTTTACGTTCTTACACTGTTTGTATTTTTATTTACATAATCAGCAGTTTATAATTGTAGCTTAATATATATTTTGTCTTCCTTCCAAGCATGGATAATGAATAGCAATTACTCAGTGTGCATCCCTTTAGAAAAGAACAGTTACAACCACTTCATAGACAGCTAACATGATCATTGGAATCTGATAGACTGTCGTTCACATAGTTGTAATATGAACAGTTTACAGCCACACAGTTTATCAGCATTAGTGACTGTGGACAGCTTGTAGCCATGCAGTTTATCAACATTAGTGACTGTGGACAGCTTGTAGCCATGCAGTTTATCAACATTAGTGACTGTGGACAGCTTGTAGCCATGCAGTTTATCAACATTAGTGACTGGTCAGCTTGTAGCCATGCAGTTTATCAACATTAGTGACTGTGGACAGCTTGTAGCCATGCAGTTTATCAACATTAGTGACTGTGGACAGCTTGTAGCCATGCAGTTTATCAACATTAGTGACTGGTCAGCTTGTAGCCATGCAGTTTATCAACATTAGTGACTGTGGACAGCTTGTAGCCATGCAGTTTATCAACATTAGTGACTGTGGACAGCTTGTAGCCATGCAGTTTATCAACATTAGTGACTGTGGACAGCTTGTAGCCATGCAGTTTATCAACATTAGTGACTGTGGACAGCTTGTAGCCGTCCGGTTTATCAGCGTTAGTGACTGGTCTACTAGTAGCCATGTAGTTTATCAACATTAGTGACTGTGGACAGCTTGTAGCCATGCAGTTTATCAACATTAGTGACTGTGGACAGCTTGTAGCCATGCAGTTTGTCAGCATTAGTGACTGGTCAGCTTGTAGCCATGCAGTTTATCAACATTAGTGACTGTGGACAGCTTGTAGCCATGCAGTTTATCAACATTAGTGACTGTGGACAGCTTGTAGCCGTCCGGTTTATCAGCATTGGTGACTGGACAGCTTTCATCTGATCTGATTAAATAAAATGTTTTGGAAAAGTTAGCAAAAGTAAGATATAAAATAGATAAGAAGAAAATGGTGAAGAGATTAGAAGGATGTACAGCACTGTCATGAATGTAATGGTCGTGTCATTTATTGAGCACTTCCAACAATGAACCTACTAACGATGTTCTTGTTCACACGTCCCTAAACTAGGCCATTAGTGATGTTTAATGTATAATAAATCACAAAAAGGCGTGTCTTTTACTTTCAGAGATGGCAGAGACGACTATTTAGGTTGTACGATGACGGAGAGCTCTCGTATTGTGTTGATGAGAACGTGAGTACACAGTCTTCATAGCCTCTATATAAATCTTGAAAACATCACTCCACATTCAGGTTGTTTCAGTACAATAGTATATGTCTAGAATATTTCTTCAGTGTATGTTTGCCAGTATAGTAGATCTCTATAGTATGCCGCAAGAAGCCTATATGATTATTTAATTGTCACAATGATATCAGCGGGCGATTTGAACGTCCTATGTGGCCGTGTGTTAGGATGTAGGCTGGCTAGCTAGACAGAGAGAAAACATTAACTGACCGTCCTTGAAAATAAAATGGAGTACAAATATAACTGTTGGTATATGGTTTTACATTGGCAGGATTCCCACAGGCTACTTCATGTATAAGTTTCCAGAAACTAAATGAAACACAAGTAATTTTGTACTATGTATCGATCAGTGATAATTTGGATCATTGATGGTGGACTGTAGCATTCTATTAGCTTTACTACCGCCAATAGTTGTTTCCTCTTTCCTAAACGCCTATTGACATGTTTTGTGACGAACGTTTTCTCAAGAGTTCAAATCTCGCACCGAGACACATTTGTTCATGTCATTGTATTCACGTACGGTCCCGGTTAGTAATAATTGTGTCAATAATTGTGTTCGGTTTACAATGATTGTTGAGTGTTAACATTATCTATCTACATACCTACCTACCTAACTACCTATCTACCTACCTACCTACCTACCTCCCTACCTACCTATCTTTTGACCTTTCGAGCCGTAGCCGGCCCATAGGGCGTAGACCATGATACTCCTTCTCTTATCTAAATTTTTATTCTAGCAGTTTTCAATTCTTTTAAAGATATTTTATCAAATCTCGCCATCTTTCTCTGTTCTGTGCAAGCAGCTCTATCTCATTGAGGGAGTCGATTCCTGCTGCTCTTGCCTCTCTCATCAATGTTCTTCTCAGTGTCTCTCTGGGTCTTCCTCTTTTCCTCTTACCTGTTGTTTCCCACATGAGAGCTTGCTTTGCTATTCGCTTATTATCTCTTCTCATCACATGTCCAACATATGACCATCGTCTTTTCTTTATTACTGAAGATATTAGTGGTTGATTGGCGATTTCTCTAATTTCCTCGTTTGTTTTTAATTCATTTCACGCTATACCAAGTATTTTCCCTAGACATTTATTTTCGAATGCGTGCAACTTTGTTTCTATATCTCTTGTTGTTTTCCAGCTTTCACACGCATACGTAAGGGTTGATAGTACATTTGATTTGAATAGTCTAAGTTTTGTGTTTGTGCTGATCCACAACTTTTCAAGGCTTCTGAAAGACATTGTTGCTTTAGCTATTCTGATTCTAATTTCTTTACTTATATCCCATTCTCGATCAATGTGACTTCCAAAATAGATAAAGTTATTAATCTCTTTCACTGGTTTGTTTTCCATGTATATTTTGTCGTCTGTTGGAATTAAGCTTTTTATGACCTTAGTCTTTTCATGATTGATCTTAAGTCCAATTTTGCTGGCTATTGATGATAGTTCATTTGTGTTTTCCTGCATTGTTTTTATCTGACTGCTAATGTGAACTATGCCATTAGCAAAGTCGAGGTCCTCCAAATGGTCTCCTTGTATCCATTCGATGCCTTTATTACCAGTGCAGCATTTCTTCATTATGAAGTCCATAACAACTCGAAATAACAAGGGCAATAAAATACATCCTTGTTTAACCCCAGTTTCTATTGGAAAACATTCGCTCAGTCCTTCCTCTGTTCGAACTGCAATGTGTAACCATCATACATGTCTTTGATAATATTTATGATTTTTAATGGTAAGCCATATTGCTTCAGAATTTTCCACAAAGAATCTCGATGAGTACTGTCAAATGCTTTTTTGAAGTCGATGAAGTTAAAAGTACAAAAGGTTTTTGCTTTTCAATGTGTTCCTCCAATATAAGTCGTAGAGTAAAAATATGGTCAAGGCAGCTTCTCCCTTTTCTAAACCAAGTCTGTTCTTCACGCATTACTGTATCTATTGAATTCGTTATTCTATTCATGATGATTTTGCAGAATAACTCTGAGACAACTGACTCAAATGTCACGCCTCTCCAGTTGTTACAATCTCTTAGATTGCCATTTTTTGGAATCGTGTTAACATATTATGAACATTACTTGTCAGGGTAAAAATATAATGCACATTACTTGTCACGGTAAAAATATAATGAACATTACTTGTCAGGGTAAAAATACAACGAACATTACGTGTCACGGTAAAAATACAATGAACATTACTTGTCATGGTAAAAACACAACGAACATTACTTGTCAAGGTAAAGTAGTTCACTTACTTGTTAACATTAGAATAGCATATAATTTGTCAGAAAATGTGTTACATTTAAACAAATCTCAACTCAGTGCTCCTTCCCTTTTCTATCTAGACTTTTGTAGACTCATTTAAAATATCCTATTCCTCAACATTTGACATATCTGTGCAGCCACTAACATAATCAGTCCCGCCTTTTGTATCCGTAGCCTGTTTCTTCCATATATTGTTTTACCAGCGTCCATGGACGTTTGTTATTCAGGTTCCAGTGTTCAAATACTGTCGAGTGCGTGTCAATAATATTGTACTCTGTATGCTATCTCAGCCGGACACCGTGCCACAGGGAGTTGTGGATATGAACAAATGTACCGATGTCCAGGATGCTGAAGCTATCACGTCTCACCAGTTTTCCTTATCCATAACCACACCAGAGAAGACACTCTTTATCAAAGCAAATTCTAAAGAGGAAATTCAGTGGTGAGTGTTTTATGGGGGGATGTCCGTGTTAGTTGTAGACTTAATTAATTTGTTTCCACATTATTTAATGCTCAGATGTCTTCCTCCACTGTCAATATAACAACAGTGTGTGAAATACAATTATGAAATAGCTGCTCCCAGGAAGTATGCACATTTATTTGTGGAGTTTGATTGTTAAATAAAGATCTTTTTATAAACCCATATCTGATTTACACAATTGAAGAAATGACTATTTTTGAGGAATAATAATATGCAACAGCTAGAATGTTACAGTTTTGTTAATAAGGCAAGAATAATGAAATACTGTTTTCTGTAATCTGTTTTGTTTGTTTTCATGCCGGTTGAAGATCGTTTGTCGAAACGTTGGTTCTTTGTTTAGTTTGTCTTACTCACAAAGCTGAAATATCTCATCTGTTATTATTTCTCTAAAAATCCAGCTTTGCCAGGGCCTTATATGGTGTTTTTAAACAAATATTTTTATTGCGCGTTTTCCTATTTTTGAAGAAAATGGTTCTTGTGAATTGAGCAAGTTGGTTTACAGCTAAAACAAGTCCATTAATACAAGTTGGGAATGAAGTAATGACATTAAGTTGTGCTTTTGCTGAGGAAACATTAACATAAGGGACTAAACAAAAGTCCTTCTTTTGTTGGGTTGTCATTCCTCCGCTAAATTCAAACAGAGCATGTCAGTAATAGCAGGAAACGTTCCTATTGTGACGCAATAGGGACCTATTAATGTGGAATCACATCATTGATCTCGTTCTGTAAAGTAAGAGATGGGGGCAGCAAACGCTTATTTTTTCAGAATCCCATAGCGAATGAGATAGAGTTTTATGTAAGTTGAAAGTAATTATCACACTCTGTAGAATAGAAACAGTGCGTTAGAACGTGGAGAGAGAGAGAGAGAGAGAGGTCTGGACGAAGTAATTGTGAAGTAACAATCCAGCAAAGAAGTACATAAAAGTATATGCGTGTATGTGCGTGTGTGTGTGCGTGCGTGCGTGTAAAATTGTACCTTAAAAATGTATCTATGAATGGTCATGATTGCATGCCCATTATAGTGCATGGCAAATGCTAAGAATAAACTACACATTTGGAGGTCATTACTTTTAATGCAGAAACATTATAAGTTTACCAAGAACTGTTAACAAGATACACACTTTTGGCTGCAGCGAAGATTTTAATTATTCTAATGGCAGAAGCTAACAAAAAAAAATGGTCATGGAAAAATTAATGAGAAATCCTGACATAAACATCTTGTGATCATTGAAAGAAGTCGCTTAAAAAAAAAATAATATTCCGAATCATTTAGATGGAGAGGATTGAAGTGCCAAGTAACGTAACGAGAGCAGAAAGCGGGGTGATATATTAGCCATTTGCATTTAATCATATCTCTCGTGTTCGTGCTTTTGAGCTGTCACTGCCGGCCGCACTCTAGGAGCAAGCGTTGCCTTCATATTTCTGTTGCAGCTCGACAGTCACCACAACACCCATGGCTACAGTATATTCTGTTACCGAATTATTCAGTGACCTTCTTGTTCTGTTCAAATACACGTATACAGTGTATGCCTAGGCCTACGATCTGCTCAATGTTTATTAAAACTCACCATTTTCAATATCTAATGGTAGTTAATCAATGTCTGTCGATATCTCGATATGGACATTGTTGCTATTATGGTTAGGAATTTCCGTATGAATTATTAATCGAAATACAAGATAGACAGGGGAAGATAACACTAGTAGTGGTAGTTGACATTTAATAGATAAATAAAAGTGGGCTTCACACGCCAGTTCAAGAGTGGACGCATTTGTTTCTATTTCGTGAAACAGAGACAGTGATGGGCGACAGTCAGTGGGGTACATTTGGAGAACAATTGAACAATTTGTCCATATCAGTGTCAAGCGGAGGCAGTCGTTTCTGTTTTCGTGTCTCTTTTATGTTGCGGGATTGGCACTAATTAATATTTATAGGGTCTGGCAATTGTCTCCTCCTTTCTATTGCTCTAGCTTAAAATAGATGCTTATAAATACACAATGCAGATGTGAATCTCATGCGTGGAATATAAGAATGTAGCAATAATATTATTGTTAGTTCATTTTAACATGTGTTGAAATGTTTGTTTTATTATTTTAAGTTTAAAGGGAAAAGATTGTTTTGTTCCTTATCGCTTGTGTGCGAATGTGTAAGCGTCTTTGTATTTACTTTATGATATAGTGGCCTCATTTAGGACAAATCTCACGTTTCGGCCTTAGGTTTTCTTCAATGACAATACGACAATGATTGACACAAGTTTAAAACATATATTAAATAGTAGCCCATATACAAATAGCTTAGGTTTCATTTCTGATTACATAGTTAAGTTCATTAACTAGAGATGTTTTTGTCTATTTTATATAGAAAGTACGCACATATGGAATTTTTATTTTGTGTAGAAGGTACGCACATAAGAAATTTTATTTTGTGTACAAGGTACGTACATATGGAATTTTTATTTTATATAGAAAGTATTCACATATGGAATTTTTATATAGAAAGTACGCACATATGGAATACCTATTTTATCACTTTGATTGGCACATGTGACCTGTCAGCACTTTTATTTCTCTGTTAGTTTCAGTATACCATCTTTGCTCCGAACTGCCACCCTCCCTTTTGTTCCTTCCTTCTTTCCTTCCACCACCTTTTCTCATCTCCCATCTTGCTTTTCTTCCTTTGTCCTTTCCTCTCGCTGTACTGTTATTTTCATCCCGTTCCAGTACTTGCTTGCTTCAAGGTCTATTTCATTCTTCCCATTCTTTAGTTTATCATTCTCTTCTACGTGACGTCTACCTATCTTTCGTAGTATTGTCTATATCTGTAATGTCGTTTCTTGTATAAATGTTACTGTCTTTTGTAATTCTTGCAGTGGCCCATATAGTTTTGTCTGTAGTGTTGTATCTATGGGCCAATGGATTTTCTTTAGTCTACTATACTCAGTGCAGTCTTGAAGTATGTCTAAGTGACATGATTTTTATTTTCTAGTCAATGTTTTTTTTTGGTTTGTTTCAAGGTATTCCATCTTGCTATATTGCTTACTGGATTAACAGTGATACACCTTTTTTTTTTTAAAGCAAAATAATTATTTAAATTGCCGACGACATACAGTATTCTAAGATGCTTGATTTATAATTGACTCACTAATATCAAGTATAGCAAAATGTTATATCTTCTCAACATTCATATATGGTGCAGAAACATGGACACTAGACAAGAAAATAGAACAGAGAATTGAAACCGTTGAAATGTGGATATATAGAAGAATAGGTAGAATTGGATGGAAAGAAAAGAAAACAAACGATGAAGTCTTAAAACAACTAAAAATGAAAAGAGAACTACTAAACACAATTCAAACAAGACATTCGATTTTTGGGCCATGTTAAAAGACACAACAGCCTGCTAAAAGTAATCTTGAAGGGGAAAATACAAGATAAAAGAGACAGAGGCAGACCAGGACTAACATGGGCGAATAACATACAAAGATGGACAAATCAGCCTATGACAACCTGCACCATCAAAGCAAGAGACAGAGCAGAATGGCGCTCCATGGTAGCCTACCTTCGTTGCGGAGATGGCACTCGATGATGATGATGATGAATATCAAGTCAGGTGCAAATGTAAGGTTGAGTTAACAAGAAATAATCAGTAACCTGGCACAAACTCGCTACTTTTAGCTTTTAATTATAAATAACTCTTGACTCATTGATTGAAACATTGCTAAAGGGAGAATATGCATGGTGAAAGTAGCAGCTGTATGTACACCAAATAGATGAAATGTCAAAACGAGGTGAAGTAGTAGCGGGCGGCCGATAAATAAAACAAATAAAGTGTTATGTTTATAGGAGGAGAGCTTATCGTGGAGAAGTGCCTGAAGCAGTGTTGACAGTATGAGAGAGAGAGAGAGAGAGAGAGAGAGAGAGAGAGAGAGAGATTCTTTAATAACAAGAGTGTGTCTAACATTTCAGTGTCCTACATTTGAGGTAGCGTTCCCTTAGTCACTGCAGCCATGATAATAAATCCGCTCAGAGAGTTTTACCCGCGGAACAGTGGGTAGCGTTTGCGTGCTGGCAGGAATTATCAGGTCAGAAATGAGAGTAGGTTATCGTTACGTGAACGCCCATTTTACATGTACCACACGGTGGAGCCGATAAGGAGGTCATACTTTGTTTATCGCCACCAAGTGCATCTTCTAGCTCACCGCTGTCAGTTATTTCATTCTCTGTTGTTAGCGTGTTTCTGTGCTGGCGGCGAACTGTGGACGCAGTACACCCCGGGACTGGCTTCGGATGAAAGAAAAGCTTGCTGTACTATACTGACTAGTGTGTCACTGAGAGCTCGGGTTCACAAAGCTTCTGTGTTCATGCTTGATTTATAAGTGACTTTACAGTTCACAAACACATGATCACTGCATGTGAGGTTATTGCAGCTACACTTTAATGGGAAGATGGCGATAGAGAATAATGAATGTGTGTGTGGGGGGGGGGCACACACCCCAAGTAAAGCTTGAAAAGGAAGGCATATTCCATGAAATAGAGTAAATTAATCGACCAAGTGAATATAAACTGACATAATGAAGGTAGAGTGTCAAACACCAGAGATAACACCCAGAACCCACAGGCCAATATCAAAATAAATTGAAATAATCTGAAGAGATGCCAAGAACGTAGAGCTATCATAAGAAGTAATACAAAATGTCAAACAAAAAATAAATAATAGCGTGGCAGGGATAAGAATGGTAAGAAACATTTTTAAACAACAAATCATGAAAAATATATTCATATCAGAGAGCAGATAACACCAGGACTGTAATTCATAATAATAAAGTGTTATATCTATTGAACGTTTTTGTATGGTGCCGAAACGCGGGCAGTTAATTAAACAAAAAAAGTTGAACTTATAGCAGAATGGAAAGAATGGGTGATTATAGAAGAAAACAAATAATGAAGCTCTGAAACAACTGAAAATGAAAGATTTACTTAACACAATTCAAACAAGAATTGAGCTTCAAAAATGAAGCTTTTTGGAAATACAAGATAAACAATAACTATTGAAAGTCCACTTGGTGAGAACAATGCAAGGTAAACAAGACAGAGACAGATAAAGCTATAACATCAAGGGGTGGACAAGAGAACCTGTGGCTATATATACCATCATGGCAGTAGATAGAGTGAAATGGTGTTCCGTAGTATCCAACCTTTGATGCAGAGAATGCCAAGAAGATGATGGGGAAAAGTGTCAAGTAAAGTATTTGAGAACTCTGAGCATTCCAATTTTAAATAACCTACCTACTTGAGGTGAGGTGTGGAATATCTTTTTTGTCTGCATATTTTCAATTATATTTTGTCTACCAAGAGAGACAGTGGTGGAAATTGCAAAATACTTGCTCAAAGCAGAGAATGAGGGGTGACATCATTTTTGGCTATCAAATTGTTTGTTATTATTATTAACATGGGTGTACTGTCCTGGGCATGCTGGTGGTACATGACAATGGAATAGCTAATAACTTCGCTGGCAGCTGCCTTATTCTTGATAAAGAGGATATTGCCAAGTTTGTCTTCACTCTTTAAGAGAAGAGGAGGAGAATGGGTGGGACAATGATGTATATATTGAGTGACTGAGGAGTCTGAAGGTGGAAAAGGAATCTGGTCGATCTGGAGTGCTTAGTGGGAAAAGCAGATGTAACTATAATCAACACCTTACGAGAACAATCAGTCTGTAAACACCTTGAGAAATGTTGGGATAAGTGGTGAGTGGATACGTGGACTGCAGAGAAACTGATTCCATGAATAGAATAAAATAGTTTGTTATTTATATTAAATGCATACATTTTTCTACTATCCAGTGTTCTAGGTAAATTATTTAGGTAGAACTGGCTATTACAATACATGTTTGTGGCCACCCATTCTTTGTTTTTGTGGACGTTTGCTTTTTATCGTTCAATACATTCCAAAGGACTGAATTTTGCATGGATATTAGTTTTTCTCCCACTTTTTTCCTTCTGGCAGTTGTACACTTATGTGTCCCACACCATACAGGCAGACATTCTCTGATTTCAGAGATTCTAATTTTTGTTAAATCATTGACAGATTTGGATAGATCTTTTGCTATCAGTTTTGCCTGGGCAGCAGCCATTTTGGCCTACTAATTTATATTTTTAACTGCATATGAGCCCTTCTGTTATTTTTTTCCTTTTTCTTAGAAGGCTAGACTTCAGGTCTTACTACCCAGATACTGGAGGAGGGTAAAGCCAAGGGGTTGGAAGAGGAAAATTCTTACTTCCTGTGATGTAAAAAGTAAAAAAAATGTAAAGAGCCCTCGTCACGCCAAGTGGCGTATAGGGAATATGGTGTTAGTGACCATAAATTTTACAGACCGTCAGCACATTATTTTTGGGGTAATGTGGTTGGTTTTACGCCCGTGCCGCTTTACTTTCCCAGAAAAAAAATCCGGTACCCATTTAAGGCTGGGTGAACGCGGAGCCGTCAGTTGGAATCGAACCCTACCCCTTGTACTTTGTAGTGCAGTCCACTAACCACTGAGCTATTGCGGCTCCCTTACTGCCTGTGATGTGGCAGGATTAAAATCTGAGACCTTCTTCTAAAAAAAATCTACTTTAGAATACTATATGAGTGCTGAACATAGTTTATGACTGATGCTGGTTTTGTGGTCTGAATATTGATGTCATTGACATGATATACATTCTTCAATTCAGTTTACATACTTTATTCACACACACACACACACACACACACAAAAAGAAAAGAAAAAAGAAAAACATTCTTTTCCCATAAGCACATATAACCCAGAAACCTGTCCAGTTTTGTATTGTATACAGGAAATTTTAGTGCATAGATGGTATGTTGTATACATTCACTAGTGGTCTATTGTGTATGTCATATGTGATATATGATGCTTAAAGATTATTATAATTGTTCACACATGTGGAAACACACAGCTTAAGGGTGACGTGATTGGTATCATGCCTGGACAACCTACTTTCCCAGAAAAGTACTCACTGGCTGAATCGGGATTGAATCTCTTGTTATTATTTGAATTTACTAACGAACTACTGTAGCTGTCATCTTGTAATAGTTTATGATTGTAAATGTGTCAATAGCCCTTATTTTAAAACTTTGCCTGTTCCTTCTGTTATAAAAATACATCTTGGAGACAGGAATTCTCATAAATGCAATTCAGTTAATTGAGTAAAAAACACAAATGTCCTCAGGATGCTGGATCATATAAGAAACAGATAATTGATGTATAAATATCACTTCATTTATTCACAATGTTGTCTCATTCCCCCCACTGGCTCAGCACTACATATATAAAACACATACCCACTACCTTTTGTATGTTTGTTCTATTTTATTCCTATGGTTTAATGTTGTCACATGTCATTTGGGCACCATATCTAATTATCGTAAGGACCCTGACAATTCATACTTGAAGCACTGCTGTTTGTATATATAATTTGACCGTTCTCGGTTTTTAAACAAATGATTATGTACTTTTGTCCAAGAGGAATATAATTATTATTATCATTATTATTATGATGGTATTTGGTTATCACAGAGCTGAGAGAAAGAAAGTACATTTTCACAATCTACAGCATTGATGATAGAAGTTCACATCATTACAATTTCTGAAGGTCAAAGATCATAACTGATAGGTTTTATTTGTTTTTACAATTCTAACAATAATACATATAATAAAAACTTGCAATATTTAGCCTTATCACCTTCAAAATCAACTAAGCATATCAGCATTTATAAACAGGGTGTGTTCCCCAAATCTTCGTTATAATCGTTCAGAGTTATGAATAATAATGTAGGGCATTCCATTCAGTACTGCAGTTTATGTGTATCTGAGGGTGTGTGCTCACCAGGCGTAAACAAGATCCCAGGGAATGGGCGCTTGTCAATGAAAACAGTGTAAAGAAATGTACGGACAGAAAATCTACAAGAGACAAATAATTTGCTTATGACTATTCTTATCTAGCACTTAAATTCATTGATGTGTCTTTCAAAGGCTACACAGTCATGCTATACTGAGGATTCATTTTAAACATGCAATACAAGTGTGGGCACACAAAACAAATGCTTTTATTTCCCATTTGTTAATCTGAGTTAAATATAACATGCAAAGTATGGTTTAAACTTTACTATCATCTTTTAAAAAAATCATGTTTTTTAAAGATATTTTTTGTGGGGGGAGGGGGGAGAAGAGAGAGAAGAATTGTATTTAACAATTTTTTTTGGGCAACACGCCTAAGTGGTGAAAGTATTTATGGTTCCTTTCATGTTTACATACTTTCAGTGGTCTGGAATTCCTATAACATTTTTGACACACATAGATTATATGAATAGAATTTAAAAGTCATTATCCACATATATCAAGAGAGCATACCAGAAATATTTGAGATTAAAGAATAAATTTGTTAAAAGACATTCTATTCGAAAAGATATGTTCTTGGACGTTAGAACAATTTTTTTCTGATTGCTTATATCAATGCAGTCGTCCTGTAAAGAAAAAACATTGACTTTGTTGATAAGTAATTAAATTGTGAATGTCACATCACTGGTGTATGGGTGATTATTGGTGATTGTGCACATTTTTTTCCCATGACCATCACTACATTTAATTGATACTGTGGTCAGAACTGGGTAAAGCGCACAACTTGTGTTACATTAAGGAAGATGCTAGTCCTTTATCTGTTAGTACACACACGCATGCATGCATGCACACACACACACACACACAGAGAAACACATGCACACAGACACACATAGAGTAGGTAGAAAGGAAATTATAATAGCAGTAGCTTCTAGATTTGCATTTGTGCTGTTGAAACTGTTGTGTTTGTGTGTGTGAAGATAACTGTAAAATATAGCTTGGCATATGGCATGGAATATTCTGCAATATATGCAAGCTATATGCAGTCAGAGTTGTGCAGTTGAGTGTTTGTTTTTTGACTGTTCTATTTGGGAAACACTTCTTGCCTGTGCTCCAGCAGTTTGGTATTTCAAATTGATGTGTCTCTTATTGTGTTCATTCATTTGTTGCCATCTCAACATCAAAGGTTGGCTACCATCTTACTCTGTCTCTTGTCTTGATGGTGCATGTTGTCATAGGTTGTTACTACACCACATTGAGCAGTCCTGCTGTAGGGTTACCCTGGAGGTGATGTCAATATCAAAATGTTTTAGAGATACATAAGACAATCATGGAAGTGTTTGTTTTGCAATTTGGTTGCTTGTTTATCTTGTTGCATGTCAGCTTAGTCGGGATACACATGCAATAATGGAAAGTAGTATGATAATACCTACCTCTATATGCTACTTACTGCACATTTGTATGTTAGCCATCTATTTTGAAATGAAATATGGAGTGAGTGTCCCATTTGGAGCAGCAGTTACTGCTTCAGTTTCCATCATCATGTCACTCTGTCATATTATTTTCATGTCATTTTATCTTCACTTTGCTTTACAGAATCTTCCTTATGGGATATAAAGAGTCTTTAATCCATCATGGACTTAAGTGGATCTACATTCTGGGCATAAAGTGCTCGAGGCAGTGAGAATGCTGTCAGACTCATTTTAGAAGCACATTGATTATGGGAAAAGAAGAAATTCTTAATCCATTCAGTTGTCATCATTTATATGAGAGTAAAACATTTTTGATGAAACTAGGTAGCACAGTAACTCTAAAGGAACTTGGAATCAAAACTGGCAAAAAAAGGAAGAGACAATGATTTGGATGAGAGGTTTACCAAGCAAACAAGATACTTGTGAACCATCAGTCTCATATTCTTTTCAGTATATTTTAAATGGGACTGATCACCTTTTGGTAGTGCAATGAGATAAATTCTCCTAACTAATTTGAACCAATATTTTATTATTAAATATTTATTAGTATTTTGAAGTAGCAATAAGTAAGGTAAGGGTTAGAGTTATGCCTAGTAGTGTTGATGGAAATATGATGTTAATGTCGTTATTTTGTCAATGACCACTTTTGTAATGCAGTCAGTATTATACCATACCATCCTTCTTTCCCAGAGAAAATATCTGGTACCCATTTTCAAAGGGTGGGTGAACTCCAAAGCAATGTTGATTCAGAAAAAAATGTGCTTACAACATTTGTGAATTGAACCTGCAATCTTGTGAAAAAAGAAGGAAGCGTGTTTGAAAAAAAAAATTGTTCATTGTTTGAGATGACTTTACAGCACTTTGGGCAAACAAATAAATAATCACTTGCTCCTCATCCAATTGTGAAGGGCACACTGATGGCTGCTGTAGCTTGATCGCTGTGCACACTTCAGCATCAACTTTTTGTAGATTTTCATTCCTAAAATTTCCACTTTGTATTAAGAATGAAATTATTATTCTTGGATCTGATTTATTGATATTGAAATATGTCACTTGCTTGATTATATTAATTCAGCATCATAACCAACTATATCCGTATCTTACTTCATTGTATTTAATTAAAGATACATATTAATTGTTATAACTCTGTGACCTTCCAGGCATGTCGTAAGAGGCGACTAAGGAGGTTGATTGATGGCTTGACAAGCTGTCATTGTAAAAAAGTATTGTTATTGAAACAAAGCCATAGATTTTAGAGCAGTGATCTCTGCAATATGTGCCATTTTGGCATACAAGGTTTCTGTTTTTGAGATTGTGGTTCTGCCCTATGTGCCGTCTTCGGCTTGAAAGGACAACAGAGATAGTTAATTGTTATAAATAACATTTAAAAATGAGAAACCTTTAGGGAGTTAAACTTGTATCATTGAAGTGATTCTTATAATTTTCCCTCAGAAATAATGAGAAAAAATCTTCAAGAGTAAATAAATAAAAAGACAGTAAAAGAAAAAATAAATTTGGAAGCTGTTATTTGCTAACATTCTCAGCTTTTTTCCCTAGGTGGCAGGATATTCTTGGAGAGTTCCCCAAAACCCTCAAAGCTGTCAAACCAAGAAGGAAGCAGCCCTATCTTATACTCAGTAACAAGGAGAATCAGGTGCAGGTCATTTGTAATGATTAGTGTTCACGCCTACTATGTAACACGTTTAATATCAAGCAAATTGGGGGGGGGGGGGTTTAGAGAAACTACAGCATTTTGTTTTTAGCATACCATTTTCTACATTAAGAAAAAAAATAATTATCTAGATGCTGCAGCATTTATTTTGTAGAAACTTTGTAGCAATGTTGCAATAGTTTAAATGTATACATTTGTAGTGGCAATAGAATGTGTGTAATGGAAAGCTTAGCAGTAAACTAAGCTAACTACTGTATACTTCAATGAATCACTGATCCAGTGTTCTTGCTAATGGCAAGCTTTATTGCTAAACCATTTATACCCTGATGTTATTTCCTTCATTTTATGCTTTATTAGCTAATCATATTATTCTCACTATTTTGAAAAGAGAAAAGCTGTTCTGTTTTGGTAAAGTTCTATTTCTTTTTATTTATTCCATCCAAGTCCCCTATCATAAAGTAAATTGATGCTTACTTAAACAAAAATACGTAAAATATATTTGCAATTTTTCTTATTGCCTTATTAAAAAAAAAACACACATATATTATAGATCCCAGCAACATAATGATCTTGTCATGTGAACATTCTTGTCATTTTAGCCCGATGATCAATTAGTGGTAGTACTGAACATCATCATTTATGTTGGTATTGAGACAACTTCTAGGTTAACACCGATTGGTAGTGAAATTGTCTTCTAATGCTTATCTCCGCTGATTTACTAACACAACTACCACACTTTGAACTGTTCCACCTATTACTTAACTACCATTATAACTACACAATTCAATTACCATTGCAGCAACTAACTCTCACTACTAGTGATCTAAACCAATGCCAGTTCGCATGACCATTTCTATCAGTCGACTATTATATAATTCTAACATAGCTCTATAAAGTCGACTGACTGACTACATGTCATCTCTTATCTGCTCTAGTCTGCCTATGCTTATGCTTCTGTTCTCTATTCTTCTGTGCCTTAGTTTAAATATTCCCAGTCTTATTATCCCCAGCTCCTATGCGCATCCAATCAAAATTTGCTAAGTTGAATTGTCTTTGTCTCCCATTTACAAAACAATACGTCACTGCCCTCTTTTCCACCTTCGAAACTTCCAGATCACTCTACCTTGAACTTTCGACCTTGGATACATTCACGGACTTAATATTTTCTATCATTTTCTATCGACTTAATTCTCTCATCATGCATTGCTCTATTCCCACAATTTCCACGCACACATGCTCTAGTCCTTATACTATTACACACACACACACACAAAAAAACCAAAGAAGAATAAAAAAGCAAAGATATTTATAATTTATGTTTCTTATTTGTGTATTTAATAATTAACAGTTGCTAATGAATTATGCCTGTTTTTATTATCTTGCCCTTAAATTAATTTGCCATATTTTTTATCTTGTTTTACCCATAATATATATTTACTAATTGTCTGTTTTTTTTCAGTTTTGTCTATAGCCTGTTGCTGCTAATCATTATGCAGCATTTAACTGCCATTTTCTTTTTCCTTAAGCTTAAATCCTGTTTGTTTTATTTGATTAAAATATAAAATTATAGTTGAGCAATTTTTTCAAGAAAAGCTTAAAAAATTTGTTTGTAGTGCTAGCATAATTGGTGATGGATATATTTTGTAACCAAACTTTTTAAATCACATTATGGCCTTCAATAGTACAGATCAGGTTAAAATATAATTGTTCTCTTTGCTTCCTGCTCTAGAATGGGGAAGCTGTGGATACTGCTGTTGGAGAGATTGATTTTAAACAGGCCAAGTTTGATTCTCGAGGTCAGATTGACGCCCCAGCATATGCTACCTTTAAAGGTGTGCGCAGTCTCAAACATAGATATGATTCAGCCTACCAAGATGGATTGCGTAAGAGCAGCAGTCTGCATGACTTGTCATCTGAGGATAAAGAGATGACAATTGGATTAGAATCTTCAAGGTTTCTTAGCAGATCTGGAGATAGGCTAGACTCTCTGAACAGAGCCAACACATTCTCTTTGTCTAAAGCATACCCAGATAATCAGCCCCTGAACCTGCCAATCAATGAGTCATTTACTATGCCCCGCAGCACATGGACTCGCACTGGACAACCAGTCCCACAGACATTTCCTACTCCAAAGAAACAACTCTCTTCTCTATCCTCATCTTCAACTTCTTCAGTCACATCAGGAACCACCCCTGTACGAGGAGCTTATGATGAGCAACTTCCTGGTAGTGTTGCTAGAAGTATGGCTGCAAAACACAGAGAAAGGTCATCCAGCCTGAAAGATTTCTCCACTGCTTTAAGTCTGCCACGAGATAATGGTAGTGATGATGTGACCCAGGTCAGCTTGAGTGCTGATGAGGCTGAAAGTAATGTAACAGATGAATTGAAGGTCAGTTTTGGTATGATATATCTAAACATATGAAAGACAACATATTTGTATGTTTTAATTACTTTCTCTCCTTGTTGCTGATTAAAGCACAAGACCATATCTCAGTGTCTCCATTATGATCACACTTTGAACACTTGTTTCCCCCCCCCCCCCCCCCCCCCCCCCCCTCCTTGCATGTCACTGGACTTGTATTTCAGGGATTATCAAACTTGTTTTGGTTTTATATACATGATAAATTCAAGTATTTCAGGGATTATCAAACTTGGTTAGGTTTTATATACATAATAAATACAAATAATGTTATTATAAGCCCCATTTCAAGTTATTAAAAATGCGCTGCATGTCATTTGTTATTAGGAGTGTGGAGAGACTCGTTACAAGACGTTCACTGCTGCATGTTGAAACCTTATGATTAAATATAACATTGTTTCTCAAATAGGAGATTCCTCACTGACAATATATTTTTATCTATCTATCTATCTATTGACCTTTCGAGCCGTAACCGGCCCATAGGGCGTAGACCAAGATACACCTTCTCCTATATGAATTTTTGTTCTAGCAGTTTTCTTTAAAGATATTTTATCAAATCTCGCCATCTGTCTCTGTTCTGTGCAAGCAGTTCTATCTCATTGAGGGAGCCGATTCCTGCTGCTCTTGCCTCTCTCATCAATGTTCTTCTCAGTGTCTCCCTGGGTCTTCCTCTTTTTCTTTTACCTGTTGTTTCCCATATGAGGGCTTGCTTTGCTATTCGATTATTATCTCTTCTCATCACATGTCCAACGTATGACCATCGTCTTTTCTTTATTACTGAAGATATTAGTGGTTGATTGGCGATTTCTCTAATTTCCTCGTTTGTTTTGAATTCGTTCCATTCTATACCAAGTATTTTCCTTAGACATTTATTTTTGAATGCGTTCAACTTTGTTTCTATATCTCTTGTTGTTTTCCAGCTTTCACACGCATACGTAAGGGTTGATAGTACATTTGATTTGAATAGCCTAAGTTTTGTGTTTGTGCTAATGAGTTTTGATTTCCACAACTTTTCAAGGCTTCTGAAAGACATTGCTGCTTTAGCCAGTCTGATTCTAATTTCTTTGCTCGTATCCCCTTCTCGATCAATGTGACTTCCAAGATAGATGAAGTGATCGATCTCTTCTACTGGTTTGTTTTCCATGTATATTTTGTCACTTGTTGGAATTAAACTTTTCATGACTTTAGTCTTTTCATGATTGACCTCAAGCCCAATTTTGCTGGCTATTGATGATAGTTCATTTGTGTTTTCCTGCATCGTTTTTATCTGATTGCTGATGAGAACTATGTCATCAGCAAAGTCGAGGTCCTCCAAATGGTCTCCTTGTATCCATTCGATGCCTTTATTACCAGTGCAGCATTTCTTCATTATGAAGTCCATAATTCCAAATAACAAGGGCGATAAAATACATCCTTGTTTAACCCCAGTTTCTATTGGGAAACATTCGCTCAGTCCTTCCTCTGTTCGAACTGCACATGTGTAACCATCATACATGTCTTTGATAATATTTATGATTTTTGATGGTAAGCCATATTGCTTCAGAATTTTCCACAAAGAATCTCTATGAATACTATCAAATGCTTTTTTGAAGTCGATGAAGTTAAGTACAAAAGGTTTTTGCTTTTCAATGTGTTCCTCCAATATAAGTCGTAGAGTGAAAATGTGGTCAAGACAGCTTCTCCCTTTTCTAAACCCAGCCTGTTCTTCACGCATTACTGTATCTATTGAATCCTTTATTCTATTTAGGATGATTTTACAGAATAATTTTGAGGCAACTGACAAAAGTGTCACGCCTCTCCAATTGTTACAATCTCTAAGATTGCCCTTTTTTGGGATCTTAACAATGATTCCTTTTTTCCATTTATGAGGCGTCTTCTCTGTTTTCCAAATGATGTTGAACATTTTTTGGAGATGTATTAAATTATGGCTATCAATTGCCTTGAGGATCTCAGCTGTTAACTTATCCTCTCCAGCAGCCTTGTTATTGGTCATTAGCTTTAAGGTGGTTTCTATTTCACTCAAGGTGAAGTCATCTAAATTTACATCTAATTCTGCTGCTGGTGTTTCAGCTTCAAAATCTATTAAACTGTGAGGTAGTGGACGGTTAAGAATTTCTTTGAAGTGTTCCGCCCAACGGGCTTTTATGTCTGCGCTTGTTGTTAGCATTAATCCAGATTTGTCTAGAATTGGTGTTCCACTGGATGTATAGGTGTTTGTCAGCATCTTTTGTACAGTATAAAGGGTTCTGCTGTCTCCTGTAATTGCAGCTGTCTCTGCTTTCTCTGCCAAGTTGTCTATATAAGCTCTTGTATCTCTTCTTGCCGAACTTTTCACTTTGTTGTCTAATTCTTTGTATGTTGCTTTTGCCAGAACCTTTCCAAGATCTGTCTTTACATTAGTCATGGCTCTCTTCGCTTCTCTTCTTTCTTTGATGTATTTCCATGTGGTGTCTGAGATCCAAGCTCGTTTTTCCATTTTCTTCAGTCCAGCACTTGCTTCTGCTGCTGTCATTAGTATTTTGCTCTGTGAGTCCCACATTTCATTGATATCTAAGTCTATTTCACCAAGTGCTGAATAACAATTACTTAGCTCTATGTTAAACTTTTCCTTTATTGCTTCATCTTTCAGTTTATGACTATCAATTTTATGTGTAATTGACCTCTTCTGTTGGTTTCTAAATTTTAATCTTATTTTCCCAATGCACAGGTTGTGGTCACTATTAACATCAGCACCTCTGTATGCTCTTACATCTATTAATGATGATCTGAATTGTTGTTTAATACATAGGTGGTCAATTTGATTTGATGTTCTATCATCAGGAGATATCCATGTTGTTTTGTGGATATTTTTATGTGGAAATAATGTCCCACCTATAACTAAATTTTCTATTAAACATAATTCTATTAATCTTTCTCCATTCTGACTTGTTGTATTACAGCCTTCTCTCCCCATCACATGTTCCACTCCTGCGTTATCTTGTCCTACTTAGGCGTTGAAGTCTCCCATTACAATTAAAAGATCGTGTTTTGGTATTTTGTTTATAAGTTGTTGCAGTTGGTTATAAAAATCATCCTTAACTTCATCATCAGCTTCGTTAGTAGGCGCATAACATTGAATAATTGAAAGTCTTCCATGTTTTGTTTTGTATCGTGTTCGTATCAGACGGCTATTTACCGGTTCCCATTCTAATAAACTTCTTGCAGCTTTGTCTGTCATCATTATGCCTACTCCTTCACGGTGTTTTCCATCTTCCCTTCCAGAAAAAACTACTATTTTATTATCAATAGATCTCCTACCTGTTCCAGGCCAGCGCATTTCGCTTAATCCTAAAATATCTAGATCGTATCTGTCCATCTCGCTCGCGACCTGTGCATGTTTCGTCGGAGCGGCCATTGTTCGCACATTCCAGAATCCTATTTTTGTTGTTGTTTTAGGGCCGAAAAAAAAAAAAAAAAAATATATATATATATTTTTATATGTTATGACAAACACTGCATCCATAACATTGGATTTCTATGTGCTTATTTTCAAGTAAAGTATAAATTATTTAGGTTTTAAATAAATGTTGTTGTTTAACATTTTCTATTTCTGCTGTTATGATGAAAAAGAAAATTTACTTTTTCCTGCCAATTAAAAAATATATGTTTGGTTTGATAATTTGGGCAGTCTTTAGGTGCTGAGTAGCATCTCAACATACTATCTATCTATCTATTGACCTTTCGAGCAGTAGCTGGCCCATAGGGCGTAGACCAAGATACACCTTCTCCTGTCTGAATTTTTGTTCTAGCAGTTTTCTTTTAAAGATATTTTATCAAATCTTACCATCTTTCTCTGTTCTGTGCAAGCAGCTCTATCTCATTGAGGGAGCCGAATCCTGCTGCTCTTGCCTCTCTCATCAATGTTCTTCTCAGTGTCTCCCTGGGTCAACATACTAGCCAACATATATATCTAGTTTATTCATCACAGTTAAAATATGTTGAGACATTTGTCAATCTAAAGAACTAGAAACTGTTTGAAAAATTATCAGTTTTCAGCAAATTATGAAATACATCCTTTCAAAGTAAAGTGTACAGATGGTAAGAAAACTAAATTGAGAAATAAATGAAACTGCAGTCTGTGTGTTTTTATGACGTCACACATCATATTATTATTAAGATTCTCCTTTAGTATCTGGATCCACTATTTTGTGCCAATAGCCATTTATTTTGCAAATTCCTTCTTTAACATTTATATTTCTACATAGATTACAGGAAGGAATATTTCACAGTCTTTCATAAAGCTCACTTTTATTCGCTCACTTTTATTCTATTTCATCTTAAGAACATGTATTGTGGCATGTCTTCTGTGTATTTGCTGTACTTATGTCATAATGCCTGTCCATTACTGCACATTTCTTGGGCTGCTTATGAATTCAGCTTTTGAGTTTCTGCTAAGAAATAATATTCAATATATTATTTACCTCCTTCTGTGTCCTTTCATTTAAGAAATATTATATGTTATCACCACATACAGTAATTATTCATCTTCTTGAAGCATGACACAAAATGTGTATTGAGAATGTTCCATGCAATGATCTTCTATTCTAATATGACTTTCCTCTGCACATGCTTATATTATTATATTTCTGTTTTTAGTTGTAACATTTTATGAGCTTGCTTGGCATGTTTTGAAAAGCATGCTTTAAGTGGAAACAATACTGGCCTGAATGTGTCACATTTTCTTTTTGTTTTGTTACTCTTCAACATTCATCATGAAGCAGAAAATTTATTCAGCCTAAGGAATTAAAAGTAGAAAGTGACATTACAACTCAGTTTCAACTAGGCTATAGTTGAACATTTCTATACTGCATAATGTAATGATAAATAATTGGTGTTATCTTGCATTATTTAGTAGAAAATAAGAAAGTCATGATAATAAATTCTGGTTTTATATCCTTGCATTATTCGATGTAGATGATAATATTTTGGATGAGATAAATGTGATTGTCCGATTTATTCATCATTTTCACAAATCTGTGAACATATTACTCATCAGTCACTCAGTTGACAAGAATGACAACTCTCACAATTACTGTTCTTATTCACACCTCCCTGCTCTAGATGGCACGGAGTTCGGAACTAAATACCACTAGTAAAGCCTTTAGTCTTGTCCCTCCCTCACCTGCCGCTAACCCTGAGCCTGAGTCCGGCATATTTGAGGCAAGTATATTGAGATACCGCTGTTTTTACTACTATTACCACCATCACTAGTACTACTAGTATTATTATCTCAACAGAACAAGCAGTTGTGACCTATACTTCAACATTGTAGTGACTATTAACTCAGTCTTAACATTTTGTACACACTATATTATAGCAATGCTTCATTTTAAAAATGCCATTCTTTATTGAATTTTTTTCTTTTGCTTGGTTATAGAAAGTTTTATATTCTTACTTTTGCATTTACTGTTTTATTTACATTAGAAACTCAATTCTCTGGACTAATTGTGACTGGGGATAGTAACAAAAAAGATCATGATAATCAATGTCATACTCTGTGGAATAAAATTGAATGTGTATTCAATATAATATAATATAATATTCAATATAATTGAAGTTTTTACATTAATACATAAAACTATTCAAAACATAATGTTACACCAAATAACACTTGAATAACTACTGGGGGCCAAGATATCTGTCAGCACCATGGTTGAAAGTGGCCATTGACTGACAGTTTGTGTCAGGATCAGCAGCAACAGCTGATAAAAATCCTACTCCATCTCCTCATGGTGTCTCTGGAAACAGACAAACCAGTTTGGCCAAGTGAGTAGGAATTGAAGAGGAAAGGCAATCCAGTGCTCGAAAATGTTGGTTGAAGTTGGAGTTTTTTGCCTGAAAGTTGCAGATATCACTGTCTAATGTGAACCACAACTCATTGCATGTCATCATCATTGAGTGCCATCTTCGCATCGAAGGTTGGCTACCATGGAGCGCCATTCCGCTTTGTCTCTTGCTTTGATAGTGCAGGTTGTCATAGACTGACTTGTCCAACTTTTGATGTTACTCGTCCATGTTAGTCTTAGTCTGCCTCTGCCTCTTTTACCTTGTATTTTCCCTTCCGAGATTACTTTTAGTAGGCTGTTGTGTCTTTTAACATGGCCCAACAAATCTCATTTGTCTTGTTTGAATTGTGTTTAGTAGTTCTCTTTTCATTTTTAGTTGTTTTAAGACTTCATCATTTCTTTTCTTTTCTTTCATTCCATCTATGCCCACTTAATGTCCTTCTAAGAGTGGAAGATGAAGAGAAGTAATGTTCGGGTGAACACAGCAGCAGAGCAGGAAGCTTAAAGTTACAAATATATCATGCCTATGGACTTCTTTCTGTTTTTCTGCCTGAAGAGTGTCATGAAAGGCGATGTGACAGCAATCCAAGAACGTGTTCTGCAATTTGTTCCTAAAGAAGCCTTTGTTGACAATTTCCAGAAGTGCCAGATCAGGGCAGCATGGTGGATGATCAAGAATTGACTTCTATCCCGTACACTTCCACCATTATTTCATGTGTCTCTGTCGCCATTTTCCCCAATTTCTAGCAAAACTTGACGTTCACTTGTTATTCCATTGTATTGTGACCAAAATACTCTCATACTGACTATGTTCTATTCCTCACAGCAGGTTTACCCTGCCAGTCATGTGCACTCCTTGCTAGGTGGTGCTTCTCAGCATGTCTCTGGAAAGCCATTTTTATACATGGGCACCTGGCCTATGTTGCTGCTTAGATATTGGACCATTCACCAAACTATTTAGACACATACCTCCTATATACATGTGTGTGTGTGTGTGTGTGTGTGTGTGTGTATACACGCATGCACGCACACACTATTTGTAAAAAGATAAGTAATTGATACTACCAGGACAATGCTTGCTGTAGTTTGCACTCTTCAAAGTCATGTACCATCCACTTAACTTTCCTATACTAACACTTAGGACAAAGCTTCATCATCCATATATATGGATTATATAATATTGTAGATGCTTTTGAAAAGTACGAACTTCAGCAATCATTATCCTGGTAGTATCAGTCACTTATCTTTTTACAAATTTGGTGGCAATACCAATAATTGATCATAGTTACAGTAGTTGCTGAGTCATAAAATACAAGTCCAGAAAACTATAAATCAGAATAATTAAAATTTGGATAATTGAGTTTCTACTGTGTGTCATAAATATTTACTTTCTACATTACTTGTTTTCTCTTGATTACTTGCTTAATTATGTAACATTTTATTTTTAGTAAATGTAACACTTAACACTAAATACTTGGTGGTGCTCCTGAAGATATTAACTCATAAATGTAGTCCACCTTAATAAATTTATAATTGTATAAGCTGCCCATCAGTATTTGTGTTCAACAATGTATTGCATTGTGCTTGAAAAACTGAAATCTTTCATCAAAATTTGCTACAAAATCTACATGATGTTTGTTACAACCTTCGTAATGTAAAGTATGTTTTTTAACATGTAGAACAATTTATATACATCATCTGCACTTTATTAATTTTTTTTTTTTTTACTATTTAACAATAATTTGAATACATGTACTTACTGAAAGATATAATCAAATGTCCTGTGATCTGTTCTAAGGTTTGTGCTTAATGATAAGTGTAATTGTTTGATTGTCTTATTTAATGAGACAACATTTATAATTAGTTTATACTGAATAACTAAAGGATGTTTAATAGAAAAATAAAGTGTTATTTGAGCAGGCTTGGTTTAACACACACACTAAATGAAACTTGTTATCTCACCATCCCCATGCTATTGTCATTTCTGATGCATGTGTGGGTAACCTTCTTATGCTTTTTTGTTAAAGAACTTCATATTCTTTTATTTTCATACTCAAACAGTTTTTGTCTTTTTGCCTCCATTTTCTTCATTTCCAGTTTCTAAGTAAGTGTTTTCCTTGGAGTGTATTTTCAGAACAATTCTGTTCTTACAAGGTTCAGAGTTTGGGTTTTCATTTCCAGCTTTTTGGAAGTACTAAACATTTTTTGATAATGTGATCTTGCTTCACTTGTTTAACTAATTTTTTTTTTTTTTTCTTGTGGTGTTTTACTGTTTCCATCATTAGTTTGATATTTTTAAAGAGTTATTTGATCAAGTTTTATCAACTTATTTGATTGTTTATCACCTATTATATGTTTCTTAAAACTCCAGAAAGCACACTATTATCATAGCATTGGGCTCATCATTTGTGGATCTGAAGTCTTATACTAAGGACAAGTGATCACCTTTTATCTACTGCCCCTCTTCTTGTTATCACATCTTAGGTCATATAAACCTTAACCTGGATGTACTGACATAAATATACAATACTCTTTGAAGAATCTTTTCCTCATTTCTCTTGCATTTTGCTTTCTGGTATCCTCATATTTAGCTTTACAGGCTCAATTTGTCACCAAATCAGAATTGTTTATATTTTTGTATCTCTTTCAGAAATTGTATATTTATTTATAAGGTTCATATTTTGTGTGTGTATGGGAAAAAATGGATGGATTTAATGTATTCAGGACTCTAGAAAAGCTGGTGATAGATAGTAAAAAAAATGTAAGATGTGGATGCACACATTTATTTTAAAGTTTTTTTTTATTTTCCACACATTTTGTATCTTTGTATTTAGTTGTGTGATAATGTTTTTATCATACATTTCATCTTGTAAGATTTTTCTTTAATTTGTAAGTTTTTTTTTGGTTAAATGGGTTTGTAATCCTTGTAAGCCAATATTTAAGAGAATAGAGGTTATTGTTGCAACTTTCTCAATTAAAAATAAATCTATGAAAGTAACATTTATGCAAAATTATGAAAATAACTCTGCTTATATGTGTTTGCTAATATGCTAATTAATTTGTACCAAACCTGAATTTGAAATGGACTATAAATACTGAAGGCAACTAATCACTATACAAGGATACACATAATCAATTTTTGTAAAAGTAGTTTCACTACAATTTGTTAATAGCAGTTGTCCAATATAAACTAGAAGACATCTGATTAAACAGATTGTGCTTTGCCAAGACGGCTAAAGAAATTGACATGTAATATTTTTTTTATTTATAATTTTTTGTTGGCCTAGTGTGTAGGTTTGCTTTTTAAAAAGTTGGAAGGTATGTTATATTTTACTTGCGTTGTAAATATTTCCTATCATTTTACTGTGATTTTTCCTATCATGTCAGTTCTGGTTAGTGTAGAGGACAATGTAGTAATTACATTTTAGAGGAATCACAATTATATTACAGAATTTTTTTACCCTAATTTCTGGAGTTTCTTTGAAGTGTTGCCTTGTAAGCTAAATGATCAAAGTCTTATATAAACACACACAATGAAAACAATATCTATAAGCTCATAGCAAACCATTTGATAAATCTACATGATGGAATTAATTTGGAACATTCAGTAATTATTGTTACCTGTCTATAAAACTGTTGCATGCTGTAGTGAATTAAAATTAAGCAGATAGCAATATGTTTATGAATACTTTAAAAAAAAAAGGATTAAAGGGGAAACTGTTTATGATTGCTTCAAAGAAAAAAGGTGTTTATTTAATTTCTGAGGTCAGTTGAATGGGGCAGGGTACACTTAAAGCTATAGTTGAAACCTTTTTGTTACCATTCAATATTTTATTTATTGAAGCATGCTCAAAGATAACTATGCAAAACTTACTTAGACATGAAGGATAATTGTAAAGTTGCTAATTTGTCAGAATTTTTATTTGAAATTAATTTCTGCCATGAAACTCTTGATTTTTGCATAAAATTATTTTAGTCTATATACAAATATAGTACATGGTAGTGTAATTATTTATATAAAGTTTAGAATACATAATTAGTTTAGAATAGAAGATTGTCTGGGGCAGTGCAAATAAGAATTTTAAATTTCCTTTGTTATTATGATCATTCTCCCTCTTCAGCTATATGTGTGTGAGTATGTGTGACCAAACATGTGTATAGAAGAAAGATAATTATATTGAATTAGTTTTTGTTCTCATATTAAATGAAAAAGAGTTCATTTTTGTTTATAGTTGCCAAGGGTTGTTTAATTTAGAATTTTGATTTTCTTCCTGCTACCATATTTTAATAGTGCCATGGGATTTTTTAAGAATGTGTATTTATATTTGTGTGCTTTAATACGCCTTTCATCATTTTATTTCAGGATTTAGTCTACATGAAGAAAGGATGGCTTATCAAGCAGGCAACAAGTGAGAAGGTATGTTAAATCTGTCTTAATAAGCATGATGTCAAAAGAAGTTTTTCATTATACATACATACATATATATATGTACACATATATATCTATGCACTTTTTCTGCCACATTATCACTCATATGAAAATTTCATAATATAAGGTAAAGCTTTTGTTATGAAAATATGTGAAGTAATTTAACAAGAATCATTTACCTTGAAGAAAAACAACTCTATTTCTTTTTTCCTGAACACATAAAAGTATATAAATAACTGGCAATACAAATATCTAAATTACAGATATAATGAAATGGTTTGGCTGTGGGAAATGTTTAAAATAACAAACATGGCAATTATGGGAAAACTACACTTTGAAATGAGGTCAATAATATTTGGAAAGATAGAGAAGGGAGCTTATTTGTAAAGATAAGATACAATGAACAGTCTTTAATATTATGGAATATGTGTCTTTTGTCCAATCCAGAATAAAAGGAAACAAACACAACACATTATGTCATTTCATTTTATTGTTTTAGGAGGAAGGGATGTTTCTGTTTAGTATTTTTGTTTGTTTGTTTATTTTATTTTATTTACTTTTTTTGGATAATTTTGCACATCTGGAATTTTATATTTACTAATTGTTACATGACTTTGGTAGCAGATTATTCTTACTACTGTAAGTTGTTGACATTTCTGCTGGTTAGAATATTTGTAAGCACTCACATTTTATTTATTATTTATTTCTATTTTTTGGACTGTGGTCTAATTTACTCATTGCAAACTTGAATAGCTTATGCCTTGCAGGAGAACTGTATAGCAGAGTTAGTATAACCAGATAGTTCATTTATAAGCAGTCATGCAATTCTAGGATTCTCGGAAACATTGGTTCGTGCTTGCTGGAAATTCCCTGAGATACTACAAGGATGCCAAAGCTGAGGAGACTAACATGCTGGATGGAAGAATTGATTTGTCATCGTGCTATGAAGTTTCAGAAATTCCCACTCATCGCAATTATGGCTTTAAAATTAAGGTAAAGTGTGAATTAATGTGATCTGTGATACTAGGTTCTATATAGAAATTGCCACATATTTTTGTGTAATTTATTCATATACATAAAGAAAGTGTCATTGTTTAAAAGATGGTTTATTATGCATGCTTTGTCAATATTCTTTTTGTTTTTATGATTCAAGTGTCATTTGTTGGCTGTATTTAAAGATTTCTTTATATTTTACTTCTTTTGAAACTACAGCCTATTGGCTGACCTTTATGTCCAGTGTGAAGCACAGCATGAAATAATTTATGTTGACACATGTTTAGGCTATGTTTAGAGCACTTTCAAACAGCTTTTGCTTGTTGCCATTTCTCCATTGATGGTTGCTTTATGATTTGTTTTGTTTGTCAAATGTTGAATGAAAATGAAAGTTGTTTTATTATTTTTTATTTTTTATAATAAAATATTTTTCTATCTGCCCCTGTGACTGTTTGCTTCTTGTACATATTTATAAGAAAAAAATGGCCTATCAGTAGAGTAAGCATATCTCTTTTGTTGTCAATTTTCTTCTGTGTTTCATGTAATAATTATAGAGAAGTAAGCTGTTGAGATGTAAAGAACAACTCTTTGCCAAATTATCTTATGCTAAACACTGAAATTACTTCTTTCCTCTCAATCTTTCTACATAAAATTAATATGTAGAAACAATTTTTCTGATGATGTTTGATGTTTATCGTTTCATATATCTGTAATACGTATTTGCTAAACCACTTATTTCTTTCACTTTATTCAAACCAGTGTTAAACAAATAAAGACTTGCAAATAGACAACACGTTGCACTGAACAAGAGCAGATACGTTTGTTCATGTGTTGGCTAAGAAAAAAATGTAACTGTTATGTGCTATTTCACTGCATGCTCATTGTTATCACATTTAGTAGTTATTGTTCACATAATTTGACTTTTCAGTCCAATTAAATTATGCATTTTATTTTGTGCATTTTTGTGTTTAAAAACATTTGCTTGTACATAAATGTTGCATATTATGTTGCAGAACTTACTATGAGCTCTTATAATTGTTTATTTTAAATAAACTTTTAACAATTAAAAAAAAAACATAACAATCAATGGACATATTGGAAGTGTGTTTACCATTTTGAGGAATGATATATAGACATAAACAGTTAAGATATAGACCTTGATATAATTATATATTGCTAAATTACAATGAGATGAATAATAACATTTCATTTAATGTTTAAATTTTTTCCTGCCCTTTGCACTCAGTCTACTGTTTCCTGTTCCCTCATTACCTACCCAACCCCCTCATCCTCCACAGACTGGCAATGGTGAGTACACTCTGGCAGCCATGACATTGGGCATTCGAGACAACTGGATGAAGGCCATTCGCTTGTGCATGGAGCTGCATAGCACAATTCCTAAATGGAAGCTTCCATCTTCCAGTGCAGGAACTTCTCTTTCATCTAAAAATCTTCCAAAAACTGCTGATGATCTTGAGTTTAAATCAGGAGTGGTTGCAAGTTCTACAGCTGCTGTTACCAGGGCAGGTGGTGAGACAGCCTTTCAGCTTGTAGGTCACAAAGATCCACATCGAAGAGAAAGTCAGAAGCCTATACGCCGCCATCACTCAGACGTCAGTCCTGGCAATGTTAGTAAAGTCTTGTCAGTTAAAGAGTTTACTGCAAGTTTGGAGCCTGCAGATGGTACCCTTGCTTCTTCTTCTGACAGCACACATAGCATAAACAACAGCTCAATGACACCTGCAATTCAAGACAGAAATGACATTACTTCAAAGTCTTCCAAAATACCAAGACAGCATAGTCCTTCAAAAGAAAATTTGATGTGGCCACCTCGATTGAACTCCACAGGAAATGGAACACCAAAGATGAGGAGGTTTGTTGAAGGAAGTGATAGTTTGCCCATTGTATCAAGCAGTGGAGCTGCTGCACAAGGTCCAGAACAAAGTAAATCCATCCCAAAGCGCAGCATCACTAGTGAGAGCACCAAAGAAGAGGTAAAGAAGGAGATGATGAGAAGGGCCAAATCACCCAGTGCTCGGGTGAAGGAAAAGTCCAGAGCTGTGAAAAGCCCATGCTTGCACTCTCCAATTAGTTCAGCTGATGATGCCTTCAACTATCATTTAGGGAGTGCAACTGCTTCAGAGTCTGATACCACAGATGATCCTGGTTACAGAGACCTGCCAATATCTGAGGTATTTTGTAGCTCTAACCTTGTTCTTTCAATACTCTACCCCTTGCTGTATGTCATTATTATTCTGTCTGTTTGAAACATCTAACTCAATAACTGGCATTCATTTGCTGTAAGAAAATTAACTCAGCTTCAGAAACATAATTAATGGCGTAAATTTGAGATAATTATATAGGCCATAGGCCCTTTCCAAATACTTTCCCTCTGCTTGTAGATATCTTGCATAGATATAAGATGGCAGAAATGTTATTAATCTCAGTAGGAACTGCTTCTAATATTTTACTTCTTTGCCTGTGATATTTTTAACAGTTATTTCATCCATTTTTTGTTTGTTGTTTAGTATATTTTAGTTTGCTTGAGTTTAAAGAACTCAAATCCTATATTATATAAACCCCACACACACCCCCCCCCCCCCCCCCCAATAAATACTCTGCAGACTTATTAAGTTTTTTTTTTATTAAAAGATCATCAGTTAATTAGTTTTGTACAAGGGGTGGTTTATAGAGTTTGATTTCTTATGCCACGGTATCATCTGGTGTTTCAATGAGATCTGTTACAATATGGTAGTAATGCTTTCTCTCATTTTATAAATGAACCTACCAAGATTTAACTATAAATTTCATTTTAACATACTTATCATCATCAGACATTAATACTTGTATACACATTTTTATTTTTACTTGTCAAAGTGTATATACAAAAAATTAGTAAAAAAAATATTTTTTAATGACAGTTGATATTAGATAGAATAAACAAATTTCTAAGACAGTAGAAACACATTAGAAGAACTTTCATTTGTGTATATTTTCAGCTCTGAGCTGCATTATAATTAATGCATGAATCCTGTGCATTTTTAATTATTAATTTCTGTTCTACACCCATGGTTCTTTTTGTGATTATGGTATCTGCCATTCTGTTATATAATTTTAACTTTATTTTTTGTTATTGCATTTAATTTTATTTTATATTTATAAATGATTTTTAAAGTGATCTAAGTGACTTAGCTTTCAATAAATTGTAGCACTGTTGTCATTTTTAAAAGATTTTATTTTTAAGATGTTAAAGATCCATAAGGGGTATGCCTGAAATCTTAATCGAAGGTATACTGATGATACAGTCTTAGTTGCTGAGAGTGAAAATGAGTTAAAAGAAATGTTAGGCATTATAGTGAAGGAAATCAAAAATAAAGGACTCAGCCTTAATAGTAAAAAGACAGAAGTATTGGTAGCAACAAAGAAAAAGACTTCAGTACAATGCACAATAGAGACAAGTGGAACAATATTAAAACAGTTAAATGAATTTAAATATATGGGAACATTGTTAACCTCAGATGGTAGATGTACAACAGAGATGAGATGCAGAATGGCTCAGGTAAAAGCAGCTTTCCAAAAAATGAGGAAGATACTGTGCAATCCATTTTTGACAATAGAAACAAAAGAAAAAGAGCTCTTAAATGTTCTGTAGAGCCAATCTTAACATATGGATGTGAGTCATGGACAATAGGATAACAGACAAGAAAATCACTGGAGGCTGTAGAAATGTGGTTTTACATAAGAATGTTGAGAATACCTTGGACAGCTAATAAGTAAGAATAATGAAAATGTTATGAAAGAGGCCAAAGCAAAAAAGAGAACTAATATTCAATATTAGGAAGAAACAATCATCATTTTTTGGCCATGTAATGAGAAGGAAACAGCTTGGATATATTGTAACAACTGGGAAAATTGAGGGACGAAGAAATAGAGGAAAGCAAAGAGAAAAGATACCAGACAACTTAAGAAAATGGCTTGGCAGAAGGTCAACAACAGAAATGATAAATAACTGTTGAGATCAAAGGTTGTGGAGTAACATGATCACCTACGCCAGCAGGCATGGTACTTGATGATGATGATGATTGTCATTTTTACTTCTAACTAAATAGGATGTGATGTGCCTTATACTTTGAATTTAATTAGTTTCAGGAGACTGTTCCAACTCTGAATTACTTGAAGTCTGAATCAGTTTTCCTCATAAGAAATTATAGAAAATTAATTAATCTGTTCGCAGAAAATAAACAATACCCATTTTTATCAACTTAAACAGCCCAAACATATCATTTGAAGTAAGAAATAACATAATTTGATGTTCTAGATCAGGGATGGCCAATTAGGTGCCCGCGGGCCACAAGTGGCCTGTGACGTCCTTTTTGTGGCCCGCGGCGGATAAAAAATAAAATCAGGTTGCATTGAGCAAAATGTCCTGGGTAAAATTGATTAAAAATTTGTTACATTAACTTCTACCGTGGAGAAAGCTAACTCAAAAATTCCCTAGTAGACCTATGTTTAAAACTCGGAACACTCTAGTAGTTAGTTTAACGTCGACTTCCTGTCATTCCCGGCCCATCCGTTTTTTTTTCCTTTTGATCATCCTGCGACCGACTTAAACAAAGGAAGAAGCCAACGAATGGTTCTAGAGCCGACTCTCGGTTCGGCGAGTTCAAACAGTTTCCGCCAAGAAATACTGTCAGTCACCCACCTCCTCCACCCCAACACATTCACCTCACAATTATTTTACTTTCAGTTTCTTTCTCTCCAAACCTCTTTTCATCAGTCAAAATTATATATCCGATCTGATCATTCTGATTTTGTCAAGTTACAGTGAACAGTTCCATTTTAATAGGAAACAGTGCTATTATTGTAATCTGTGTTTTCATTGTCTGTTGCTTCGGTCGTGGTATAATACGAACAATAAACGTCAATTAAATGAAAAAAATCATATTTTTTCATGAGAAATGGGAACATGATTTTTTATTTATCAACAATAAGGATAACAAACTGCAGTGCCTTGTGTGTTTGCAAGTGTTGTCTGTAAATAAAGAGTATAATCTTAAATGGCATTACACACAGCATCACGCCGCTAAATACAAGGACTACATTGGTACAATACGTTCTACACTTGTGTGCGATTTGAAGAAAAAGGTTAGTGCTCAGAAATCTGTTTTTGCTACATTAACAACAAACCAAACAAGTTCCTTAATGGCATCGTTTGTTGTAAGCGCAGAGATAGCGAAATAAAAAAAATAATTATGTGACGGTGACTTCGTAAAGCGTTGTTCTATTAACATGGCGCGTGCATTTGGGGAAGAAAAAATTGCCAGTCATTTTGAGAGCGTTCCACTATCAAAACAGACAGTCACTAGAAGGGTTGAGGAAATAAGTTCTCACATATCTAGTAAATTAAAGAGTGTCGTTACAAAAACCGCTTACTTTTCTCTGGCTTTGGATGAATCTACTGACATATCAGACACAGCACAACTTTTAATTTTCATAAGAACTGTTTCAAAAGACTTTATTATCAATGAAGAGCTACTAGCTTTAGATTCATTGCATAATACGACCAAAGGTCAAGACATTTATAACTGAGTTATGAAAGTTGTTAACGGTATCGGTGACATAAACAGATTTTCAGCAATAGTGACAGATGGCGCTAAGTCAGTGTGTGATACTCAAACAGGTCTAGTTGGATTATTAAGGAAGGCTAGAATCCATTGCCCAGCATTACGCTGCATTATACACCAGGAGGCGCTGTGTGGCAAGATTCTAGACGTGGAGGATGTTATGAAAACTGTAATACAGTGTGTGAATTTAATAAAAGGCGGGAATCGGTCTTTGACACACCGACAGTTTATAAATTTTCTATCAGAAGTTGAGGCGGAATATGGCGTTTTGGTGCTCTCTACACACAAGTGCGCTGGCTACGTAGAGGGAATTGTTTGAGGCAGTTTTTTGTTTTGAGAAACGAGATAAAGCAGTTTTTAGAGAAACATGATACCAACAAAGAACTGATCAGAAAAATGTCTAATCCACATTTTAACAACGTATTGGCCTTTTTAACTGATATCACCCAGCACATGAATGAACTTAATGTGAAGCTACATGGACGTTACCAAACAGTCTCAGATTTGGTAGGACACCTAGATGGATTTATAAGTCAACTAAAAGTTTTTAGATTTACCCTGGACAAAGAAAACTTCATTCATTTTCCTTCATGCAAAGAATTGATTGAGGAGCGCAGTGACACTGATTTCAAATTTTCTGTATTAATGTTAGACAAACTATTGGAGCAATTCAATGAACGATTTTCTGACTTCAGTGTTATACAACCAGAAGCACATATATATGTGAATGCGCTTTTTCAACAATGAAAGAGATTAAATCGTCACAAAGAAACCGACTCACTGATGGCCACCTTCAGGATTTATTACGAATATCATCATCATTTTTACACATTGACTTTGATGAACTTGTTGCTGCACGTGATCGTCCACATTGTTCTCATTAAGGTTTGTTACATGTCAACTTTAAAATGACCTAACTAAAACATGTTTGTTAAACAATATAAATAGCAAATTTTATTCATTTTTATTAGTCAAATAGGCATTTTTAACTCTGTTGCAATAAAATGATTTATCTAAGCAAATAATGCTGATAAATAACAAAAATATTACCTTAAAACAAATGCCACGTTTATTTGTATTGATGTTGTTATGTGTGTGGCCCACCACAAAAAAAATAATAAAAAAGTGGCCCGCGATTTGAAAGAAATTGGCCATCCCTGTTCTAGATGATAAATTGAGACATTAAAACTATAATTAAAATGTGTAAATACTATTTAATAAAAACGAAAATTGCCTTTACTGTAACTTAGAGATGGTGATGTCCCATACAACTGTTTGAGAGGAAGAGAAAGGTTATTTTTTGGAAGGGAAGTCCTCTTCCATAAACACACCAAATAACTGTACTTCTAGTATTCTTTTTTTTCTCACTTTCTCTCGTCCTCTCTCTTTTGTCTCTTAGCTCTACTAGTTGAGAGTTCTGGTTTAATTTAATTCTTCTCCAGAGAAGGAACTTTCCAATGTAGTCTTTCACCTAATTCACCCAATGACTACTTCATTTCTCCAGAGAAGGAACTTTCCAATGTAGTCTTTCACCTAATTCAACCAATGACTACTTCATTTCTCCAGAGAAGGAACTTTCCCATGTAGTCTTTCACACAATTCTCCCAATGACTACTTCATTTCTCCAGAGAAGGAACATTCCCATGTAGTCTTTCACACAATTCACTCAATGACTACTTCATTGCTCCAGAGAAGGAACTTTCCCATGTAGTCTTTCACACAATTCTCCCAATGACTACTTCATTTCTCCAGAGAAGGAACATTCCCATGTAGTCTTTCACACAATTCACTCAATGACTACTTCATTGCTCCAGAGAAGGAACTTTCCCATGTAGTCTTTCACACAATTCTTCTCCCAATGACTACTTCATTTCTCCAGAGAAGGAACTTTCCAATGTAGTCTTTCACCTAATTCACCCAATGACTACTTCATTTCTCCAGAGAAGGAACTTTCCAATGTAGTCTTTCACATAATTCACCCAATGACTACTTCATTTCTCCAGAGATGAAACTTTCCACTGTAGTCTCTCTTTCTGGCATTCATCCAATGGCTACTACATTTCCCCAGAGAAGGAACTTTCCAATGTAGTCTTTCACCCAATGACTCTGCCTTTAAGAGTGCTCTCGATATTCCCCGTTCAGTGGCACTCACCCCATCCACCCGCCGTTCCTCTGATAGGACCATATTTACCCTCACCTACCACCCCCATAACTTGGCTGCGGTGAGGATCCTTAACCGGTATCGCTCCATTCTCCACTCAGATCCTACTACCCGCCTACTTTTCAGTGATCCTCCTTTGGTCGCCTTCAGACGTGACAGGAGTCTGAGAGACATTCTTGTCACTAGCCGCCTCCCCCGCTCAAACCACAAACACCTTGGTACTGTTCCTTGTGGACGTCGAGTTTGCAGAACTTGTGACTACGTGCTTTGCACCGATTCGGTCTTGTTCCCTAATAAGCGATTCGACATCAAGGAGGGGTTCACTTGTGTGTCGCGTAATATCATCTACACCATAATATGCAAGCACTGCCAGATGACGTATGTGGGTGAAAGTGGACGGCGCTTGAGTGACAGATTTTGTGAGCATCTTCGTGAAGTTGATGTTAAAAGACTGGCAGCCCGGTGTCTGCCCATTTCAACTCCCCTGGACATAGTGGTAAACTCGACATGCAAGTTACTGGCATTGTCTCATGTCACTCCAGCAATCGCAGCAGGTTCGCCCTTGAGAATCGCCTTATTGCCCAGTTGGGTTCGCTGTCCCCCCAAGGAATGAACATATCACTCTCATACTCATAGGACACCCACTACATATTTCATACCCCCATGCGCTACTTAACCTATACATGTGGATATATTTGTCTGCACATGTATTAACACATTTGGGCTCCTTTGGGTTTTTCTTTTGTGGGCCTTGCGGCAATATATGGGCTGATTTATGCTTGTACGCATGCATTGTTACATACACATACTTATGTTTACACATCGGTTCGGGGTGCACACACAGAGTTAGACGTGCATAGTTTACATATATCCTGTACCCACCTCCCCATATTTTTAGAACCCTTCCTTTCCGTCTTCTCACCTGACTTCCTGGCCAGAGAGATTTATATTCGGTCATCCTGCCGTATCAATTCAGTCCATTTGGAGACTGACCCAGCTCAGGAACACAGGGAAGTGACCATTTTTTATTTTTCCTCTCTTTAGTATCTAGCATATTATCGCCATGTAGTTAGATTTGTTAATATATCGTTATATATAATTTTTGTGTTTGTTGTTCGTCCAGATGAAGGCCTACTTGGCCGAAATGTCGACTTTTGTTTTGTCCATTACCACATAAAGCTGTCACCATACCACTTTTTTCTTCCTTTTTTTTAGTATTGCCTCCATAGAAGGAACTTTCTAATGTAGTCTTTCACCAAATGACTACTTCATTTCTCCAGAGAAGGAACTTTCCAATGTAGTCTTTCACCAAATGACTACTTCATTTCTCCAGAGAAGGAACTTTCCAATGTAGTCTTTCACCTAATTCACACAATGACTACTTCATTTCTCCAAAAAACTTTCCAATGTAGTCTTTCTTTCTGGCATTCACCCAGTGGCTACTTCATTTCTGTAAAGAAGAAACTTTCCAATGTAGTCTTTCACCCAATTCACCCAATGGCTACTAAATAAATTAATAGTCCTCATCTTCATCCACCCTTAAAAGGATGTTAAGAGGGCATAAATGCACAGTGTTGTGGTTTGCAACTAGGCTGTGATATTTGTGCCTTTCAATCCAAAGCATCCTACTTCAGCACAGCATTTTTGAGTACATGGTTGCTATTCCTCTTAGATCCCTATTAACTTGGCCAGACTGGATAGTCTGTGCTGCACACACACACACACACACCCCCTCTCCCCCAATAGACTCGTGTTGACAATTTTTTTAATGTTTCTAAAGTAAGGTTTCATATTGTTATTGAACAAGTTTGTACTCTTATTTGTCAAAAAAAAAAATGATGCATACTGATGTCAAAGCTACAACCTCTTTTTTAGGCTTCGTTGGCCCCAATCTCTTCATGTATGCCATAGTTAATAGATGGGATTATAACTGTAACAACACACACAAATAAAAAGCACTGAAAATACACTTGCACATACAACAGATGGTGTTTACAGTTGTCATTTCTTTCCCCACAAAATACATGCAGTTTTAATTAGAAGCATTAATGGAACTTGAAATATAAATTTTCTAGATTTAGCGACAAATTTTGAACATTCAAAATTATGGTCATTAAAATACCAGGCTACATACACTGTAGTGTTTATTCATAGCTTCCAACTCTTGGAACACACATCCATTCAGGCTAACAAAAATAGTTTGTTTACCTGATTAGTGTTTGAAATAGTGATCAATTTGCTCCATTACATTAGTTAGTTCAATTGTTTTTACTTATGACTAGTAGAGTCTTATTGTAAATTGGATTGTAAGAAAACTCTGATATTTTTATATAAAAAAACTAACTTTTAACAATAAATTCTATGAAAGAGAATATTCATAAAATTAACACCAATAACATAAGTGCACAGAAAACACCGGTACAGAAAAATAAATTGTGCTGGTATGGCATTTCACAAGATCTAACAGTCTAGCTAAGACCGTCTAGTTGGGGACAGTGAAAGACTGGCAGGGTTTTTAACTGTCCCATTATATATGAAAATAATGCTCTCACACATAATGTCGTAACAGTAGATGACCAACACATTTTATAGATCTAGTCCTTGTTACCCAAGAGACAGGTGACCACAACTATTAGCTATCCATCAGTTCCTGTCACTGACCTTCTTATTGAATTGATTTCATCTTGTTTGTTCTTTATCATTTGTAAAATGGACTATTCACTTGTATTTAAATCTTATTTGTTTATTTAAATGGAAGTTTTATTGTGACTAAAGGCATGTCTTTTATCCATCTTGATACAGTGTTAAACGTTCTGTTTAGTTTTTTTTACAATTGGTTTCTTTGTTCTTTTTTTATGTATTGAAATTAATGTTTCAGTTTTTTTTTCAGTTGCATTTTTAAAATTTCAGTATTGTATTTTTAATTTACGTATTTCATTTGTATAAGAACCAAGAAATTTTAATTCTAGTTAACATTATTAGTCTATCAAAGTTCAGAGGAGACATTTTAATTTGGCATTTTCACTGATAAATACAAAATATAACTTTCACACGCATATTAATGCAGGTCTCATTGTTTACTGAAAGAAGTAGAAATACCAATAAGAGCTTTAGACACCATTTGAAAATCATAAAATGTATACTTAGATCTCTAGCAAGATGCTATCGCCATTACTTGTGTGTTCTTTAGTTTTTTTATTGAAAATATTTAGCAGGGATCTAGTAGTACAACCCTTGCAGTTTTCTAATGCATTGCTTTAACATGTCATCACTTTTTTGTGCAGTGGCATTATTTGACTTGCTTTTACTAACATGGTAATCTTTTCTTCATATTTTTTTAGATGTGGTTAGTATACTGTATTTAATGTTTCTGATTGTCTTTTAATGTGAAAAAATGTTCCCATAGTGTCTGCTAGTCTTTTATATGATTAAATAAGATAATTAATTATTCATTATTGTGCTTCTATAGGTTGCTTACATCTTCAAAATTAATATCATGTAGTATAGGTTTTGCTTTTCATGGTTTGTTCTCTAATCTTCTTTTATGCTTATGGTTGTGGTTAATATAAAGACTTAATCTGATGTTTATTATATAGCTAGGTTTTTTTTTATTTGTCCTGATTTTTAAACAATTTTTTTTCCATGAACACCTGCAATATTATGTACATACATCACCTGATAAAATCTATTAAAATTACAGCACAAGATTATAAATAAAAATGTATAGAACCTGAATAATATAATAATCCTGTAACTTAACAGAGAGCAAATTGTTTTATCTAAAATTTGACCTCCCTAACCCCAGGACCTAAAGGCCACAGTAAAATGGATTGAAGTAATGCCTGAATCACATGAAAAGTTAATTAAATTAAATAAGTCCAGTTAAATTGTAACAGTTTGACAAATGATCATAATATTAAAATGGTCCATTAATATTGTGTCACCTTGTAACGCTCAGTGACAACAGTTACAAAAACATCATGCCCAGGACTAATTGGCTGTAAAATAACTAATAGGTGTATCCCTATAAGATCAGTCATACACATCATTGTTTCTCTGCTGGTTGGAGAGAAAAAAATAAAGGGGAACCAAAACTGATATTAATTGATTGTTTACTTGGTCACCATTGTAGTAAAATAAAATTATATGTCTGTTAGCAGCTTCCCCAAATAGTGAAAATAGCTGAAATATTTACTGCATAATTTCCATGCTAAAGGCATGTGCCTAGGCCACTTTCATGAAGTAATCTGAATAGTTTGTGTGTTCATAATAATAAGTGTGATAACATTTCTTCAAACATTTAGGAATTCACATACATAAAACAGTAATAGCATATGTATTCAAAGAAGCATTTTCTTCTCTGCAATAAAGGCCTTTTTTTGGAATTGGATGTGTTGAACACTTATTTGCTTTTGAAGCATTTGAAATTATCTTTGAAGTAATCACATTTTTTTTTTTATATTTATGAAGAATCTTAGTTGAAAATCTCTGAATTTCTTTGCAGATATTTATGGCTGTCAACTATACATCTACTAGAAACATTGTCTTTTTAAATAAGTGCGCACAGTGCTTAGCTATTTTTGGTTATACTTTTTTTTCGCCAGGTTAAGGGTTTTAAAGAGTTAATGTACTGTAAAAATAAAAATGATACTTAAAAAAAGAAATAACAAATATACTGCATTGTCCCTTTTCTGAGGTCTACTGCAAAGTCTAGTGGTAGACTGGAAGTAAATCATTACAAATGTCATATGACAGGGATAATAGGAGTGAATTCTCAGACATGTAGAGCTTTTTTTTTTTATTTCTGCCCTATGTGTTTATCTTCAGCCCAAGAGGAACTAACTGAACAGCGGTATAGGACAAGAACAATAGTTAAAGAAAATGAGTTCTTCTAAAGATAAAAAAAAAATTAGTAACACACAATGAATACAAAGACATGAGATTAGAAAGCTGGGATTAAGTATTGATGTGTAATGCATTTTGAAACTCATAATACCTCTATCTATCTATTGACCTTTCGAGCCGTAACCGGCCCATAGGGCGTAGACCAAGATACACCTTCTCCTATATGAATTTTTGTTCTAGCAGTTTTCTTTTAAAGATATTTTATTAAATCTCGTCAATTTCTCATCAGCAGTCAGATAAAAACGATGCAGGAAAACACAAATGAACTATCATCAATAGCCAGCAAAATTGGGCTTGAGGTCAATCATGAAAAGACTAAAGTCATGAAAAGTTTAATTCCAACAAGTGACAAAATATACATGGAAAACAAACCAGTAGAAGAGATCGATCACTTTATCTATCTTGGAAGTCACATTGATCGAGAAGGGGATACGAGCAAAGAAATTAGAATCAGACTGGCTAAAGCAGCAATGTCTTTCAGAAGCCTTGAAAAGTTGTGGAAATCAAAACTCATTAGCACAAACACAAAACTTAGGCTATTCAAATCAAATGTACTATCAACCCTTACGTATGCGTGTGAAAGCTGGAAAACAACAAGAGATATAGAAACAAAGTTGAACGCATTCGAAAATAAATGTCTAAGGAAAATACTTGGTATAGAATGGAACGAATTCAAAACAAACGAGGAAATTAGAGAAATCATAATACCTACAGAAGCATATACTCATCACTCTATGTCACCAATCAAATTGTACTTAAATTATTGCCTTCCATTTACAGTCTGTACTTATGACAAAAATGAGCTGTCTGGTCACTAAAAATGTTCACAGTAATGCAAGATAGCATGTTAATTTGACTTGGCAATTACTCCCATTATTACTACTATACTCTCTGTAAACATTATACTATTTTGTACATTTTTATTGCATTGTAATAAATTTAGGTCAGTTTGCAATACTATATTTAAAAAGAGTATACAGTGAAAATTACACAAACACTTACATTTAACAATATGCATCTTAGATAAGCTGTATACATTTATCTGGAGTCAGTATAACATTAATTAGTAAATAAAAAAGTAAAACATGAGCCCATAAAATGTAAATAAATTCTTCTTTGATTAACTCTGACATATATGCACATTTGAAGAAAAATGTACCTAGTATTGCATAGTATGGAGAAGGCTTTAGTTTCTTCTTTGTCATTGGTTCCCCTCCATCCTGGCTATACATTTTTTAAACAGTTTATGTAGTTTTAAAGATAAACAAGAGCAGAGTTTTGAGAATGAACACATACATGTTGTTACAAAAGGCCCCAGCAGTCAAGTTGGGAAAATCACACCACTAGGTACCGCTGTTTGACAATCTGTATCTATCTATCTATCTTTCGTTCGCTCGAAGTATTGTCTATATCAGCAATGTCGTTTCCTGTATGAATTTTACTGTCTTTTGTAATTCTTGCAGTGACCCATATAGTTTTGTCTGTAGTGTTGTATCTATGGGCCAATGGATTTTCCTCAGTCTACTATATTCAGTGCAGTCTTGAAGTATGTGTTCAGCAGTCTGGGGTGCCTGTCCACATGTACAAGTAGTTGATGTGCCGATCTTGAATTTTGTATACATGTGACTATGGAGTCGATTGTGTCCTGTTCTTAGGCGTATAATGATAAATTGTTCATATCTATCATATTATGAAAGGCATCCTGATTTGGGCTTGTGGTCCTCTGATTGATTTGATTATCTGTTTCTTATGATGGTATGTAACTGGTGTATCTAGTTGTGTGCCTGTTGAACCTTCCTTTGCCAACTGATCTGCTTTCTCATTTCCTGGTATTCCACAGTGAGAAGGGATCCACTGCAGGGCAACCCTGTGGTGCTTGCAGAGTTCAGTCAATAAGGTCTGCAGATGTGGTAATTTTCTGGATTGTAGTGCCTGGAGTACTGATCTTGCATCTGTCAAAAACACTGCAGGCTGTGGGCTAAGATTACTGTTCAGCAGTTTTTCTATTGCCAACTTTATTGCTTGTATTTCTGCATCATAATTGTGACAATATTTCCCTGTTGCTATTTTATTCATATCCCTAGTGTTATTTGGGTACTCTATATATGCACCTGCTCCCCCATTCTTTACTGCATTCTGTGCTGATCCATCTGTGTACACACGGATCCATAGGTCTTGTGGGTATTCTTCATCCAGGAAACTGAGAGTTATTGTTTTTCGCTGTAGACTATTTTGTTCCTCTTTGTCAACTATTCCTTTCACTTCTGTCCGTATTTGAACCGATAATCCTGATTCATCTGTCCAGGGAGTCTGTTCTGGTATGGGCAGAAGGGGTTTAACAACTCTTGGCATGTCTGGTGTTTGTCTACTAATACGCTTGGCTTGGTGGATAAAGCTGCTTCTCTTAAGTCGTCCCAATGCAAGATTTTGGAATCTGTCCTTCATTGGATGTCTCGGCATGCATACAAATTTTTCTGCCTGTATCAGCACCTTTGTGTCTCTCTGTTCTCTCAGTGCTGGTATCCTCCACAATTTCTCCATCTCCAATATTGGTGTTGATTTCATTGCTCCTGTGATGACCCTAAGTGCCTGGTTTTGTACTTTATCCAGTTCTTGCAATGTGGTGTTTGATGCTGAGCACCATGCGGATGATCCATATTCTAAATTTGGGCGTATACTCTGTTGGTAAACTTTACTGAGTATTTTCCCACTCGCACCCCATGTGGTTCCACACAACTTTCTTAGAATAGCCAATTTCCTCCTTGCTTTTTGGGTTGCCTTATTTATCTGCTGTTTCCAAGATAGTTTGTTATCAAATGTAACTCCGAGATATGTAGCTTACATGTCTTCTTTCACAGGCTCATTGTTTATGTAGATGGCTCCTGCTTTTTGTTTTGGGGAGAGTGTGAAAAGTGTAGTACTGCATTTGTCTGTATTGATGCTGATACACCATCTATTTGTCCATGAATTCAGTGCATTCATAGCTCTTTGTAGCAATTTGGAGGCCACTGTTGCATACTCCTCTGTGCACCACATTACCAAGTCATCTGCATACATTGCCACTTTGATGCCATGTGGTAGTTCAGTAACTAGGTCATTGATGTAGATCAGAAAAAGTGTTGGAGATAGTACCCCTCCTTGTGGAACGCCCTGGCGCAATAAGACCTTCTTACTCTTAAGACCATCCAGTTGCACTCTGGCTCTCCTGTTATGCAGGTATGCTTTGACCCATTTGTACATCCTGCCATTTACTCCATAATTTCTCAGTTTCTTCAAAAGCCCTTCCTTCCATACCTTATCAAATGCTTTCTTTAGGTCTATCCATGCTGCTAGTACCAGTTTCTTTTCTTGAAACGCATCTTCAATTTCCTGGGAAAGATAGGTTGCTTGATCTTCGGTAGAGTAACACTGTCTAAAGCCTGCTTGTTGTGGGACAAGGAGATTTTCACTTTCCAGGTACCACTGCAGTCTGAGATTGATTATACGTTCCATTGTTTTACACAAACAGCTTGTAAGGCTGATTGGTCTATAGCTGGATGTCGTTGAACCATCTTTTCCTGGCTTTAGTAATGGTATCATAATTGCTTCTCTCCATGCCTGTGGCACTCTACCTGTGATCCAGCAAATGTTGTAGATCTGCAGTAGTTTTGCTTTAGCTGCAGTTCCCAAGTTCTTAATCATTTCATTGGACACTCCATCATTGCTTGGTGACTTTTCATTTTTAATTTGGATATTGCCAGCTCTAGCTCTCTTTGTGTAATGGGTGTTTCCATTACTTCATGTGTGGTCTCTTCTTGTCTTGCATTTTGTTGTTTTAAACGGGTCTCTTGTCGTTTTTCTAGGCTAATTTCAATATTATTGTCATTTGCAAAGGAGTCTGCAAAGTAATTTGCTGCATGTTTACCTGTTAGAATGTTTCCATCCTTCTTCAGTGTAATTTTGGTGTTCCTTTCTGTACCCTCATCATTCAGCTGTTTTACACGCTTCCACACTTTTCTTGTGTCTCGTTCAAGATTCAAGGACTCTGTTTTCTCTTTCCAGCTTCTCCGTCTGGCTTGTAGTTTAGCCCGTTGAAATTTGGCTTTAGCATGCTGGTAGTTGTTGTGGTGTTCTTGGCAAGGGTTATTTTCTGCTTGCTTTTGAGATGTTTCCATGTCATTGTGCAGTTGCTCTAGTTCACTACTCCAGTATGGTTTGTAGTGTTTCCGTGCCCCTCTAGGTATTGTTTCACTGGCAGCTTGTATTATTAGTCTACTGAATTCATCAACTATTTTGTTGATGTCTCTATCTGTATTTATATCTTTAGTCAGTACACTGGTGTAGTGTTGATACATTTTCCAGTCTGCCTTTTTGTAATTCCATCTGGAGAGAGTGCTGCTCTCCCTGATGGCCTTATTTTGTACCACTAAAAAGACTGGTCGGTGGTCGCTGCCTCCAAGTTGTTTCCCAACAATTCGTGTGATATTCCAATCCAGGTCTGGTGAATAGAAAGCAAGGTCTGGTGTAGATGTGGTATGCCATGATCTGGAGTAGAATGTTGGTGAATCTGTTGCCTGGTTTAATAGTATAAGCCCATTGTCATCCTGCCAATTTTCAAGCTCTTCACCTCCATTGTCCATATGTTCATAGCCCCAGCTCTGTGAATGGCTGTTAAAGTCTCCACATACAATTATTCTTTCTTTTAATGTAATTGTGTCTAGTGCTAGTGGGCGGTCACTCGGACAGTAGTAGTTAAGTAGATGGAAGTCTGTATTTCCTGTCCTGAGGTGCAGCATTTGATATTCCGCCCCATCCATATACACTTCAATCTGACATGCATTAATGTTGTTCCTTACAAGAGTCAGTATTCCACCCTTTTGTCTATTTTTTCTGTCAGATCGGTAGCACTGGTATCCCCTAATCTTCAAGGCTATGTCGTTGTTTAAATGGGTTTCCTGCAAACAGCATATGCTTATTTGTTCTTCATGCAGGATATTTTCTAATTCTATCTTTTTACTGTACCCATCTCTTTTGCTGTTGATGCCTTCAGCATTCCAGTGCATTATTTTTAGTGGTCTTATTTTGGATTGGCCAGTAGCTCTATTCTCTCGCCCCCTGACTCCACAGAGCGGTTGAGAAGGACATCCAGTAATAGAGGTTGGGCCCTTTCGAGGCTGAGGGCCCGGCGCTGCTCCTGCCTGAGTGTCCATCACAGGGCGAGTGCCATATCGATTTGCGGTTATAGACATACTTCCATTTGCGTTGAGTGCGTGGCATCCTGATTGTTGTGCGCCTTTTGGCTGGTTGCCTCCGACTTCAGCACTTGAACTTGCTAGAGCAGACTGTGGTCTTGCTCGGTTGTAGGAAGGCCTGGCCAGTCTTAGTTTTCAGTCCCTTGTGACTGTTAAGCCCCATCCCCACGACAAGGAGCTGGCCTTGATGAGGTGACAATCTGTATTAAATTTCCGCTGTAAGCAGTGTGAATTATACTTGTGGTTGGAAAAAATATACCCCTGCAGTTGACCCAGCTGCTGCCAGAAATGGGTACTAGGGTTAATATACTATGGGAAAGTGAGGAATGGCGCCTCGTGAGTTATGCTGCTTGAGGTAACACTAGACGGGAGTCTCCAAACACTTCTGGATAGGTGGCCGAGCCCATATGGGTAAAATTCCACGTGCTAACACTCTCTGCAAACTTGAAGATAAAAGACCATACACTCCCTATTGACCAAAACCCAACATATCTTGGCGCCACCATGAATTGCAGAATGACTTGGAAAAATCAGATTGATAGAACAAGGAAAAAAGCCAGAAAATGAACTAATAATATGAAGAAATTGGCAGAAACGGACTGGGGAACAGACAGCAATATCTTGAAGCGACTTTACGTAGGAAGAGTCAGATCAGTCCTAGAATATGGAGTCACAGCCTGGGCTATGGCTTCCAAATCACACCTTAGCAAAATTAACAGAACACAGAACCAAGCTGCCCGTATCATCACTGGTGCTACGAAATCTACACCTATCAAGACTCTAGAAACAGTAACAGGTTTACAACCCTTAGATGACAGATGGGTCACTAAAGTATTGCAACAAGCGGAGAAATATAGAAGGCTCCTTAGTCACCCCATACACCAAAGAATAACTGGTTTCGGAATTGTACGACTAAAGAGGAGCAACTTCGCTGCAATCGCCAATGAACTAACTACTGGAGACCCAGTACTTTCCCAAACAATACCGAAACCCTTGGGCCCATCTGATATGTCTCCTCATGGGAAACATAAAATACCAGGACTTAAGGCAATTGTAACAGGAATCATGAAAAAAGGCAACCAATCAGACACAGAAAGAAAACATGTAGCAGAAAAACACATACATGATACCTGCCCACAGGACTCTTGGTCCCACGTATACACATATGGCTCTGCTACAAATGCCACCAGAAATGGAGGGGGTGGTGTGTTCTTGACGCTGAATAACCAGGACGAGATCACCAAGTCAATAGCTACTGGGAAATTCTCAAACAACTTTAAAACAGAACTGAGGCCCTCAGAGATGCTGCAACACTGGCTACTCAACACAAAAATAACATGCACAATAAATTGGTGATTCTAGACTGATGCACTGTCAGTACAATCAGTTCTAAAAAGCTACAAGAACAATGAACTAGATGACTTGAGAACAGCCCTGGACCAACTATGCAATAACTTCCAGAGAGTAGGTCATTCAGTGGATACCATCACACTGTAATATACATGGGAACGAACGTGCAGACAAATTAGCTAAAGAGGGAGGGAGATTCCCACAAGAGAACCATCCCGCTCAGTTATGATGAAGCCAAATCCATCCTCAAAGGTCAGTACCATGAAAAATGGAAACGAGAACACCCTAAGCATATTGAGAGGGACAGATACCATCAACTATCAAGGAGGGATCAAGTCATCATTCTTCTGATGGCACGTACTGGCCACAATAGAATGAGAAATCACATGTTCACCAAATTCAAAATAGGTACAATAAAATGGGTTTATCAGAGACACTAATATTGATATAAGTTAAGAACCACCGCTCTAAATAATTCCTTGATAGATTTGGGTCTTTGCTAATATTGATTGATAGCACAAATTAACTAACTGATTAGCATTTATTCACACACACAGAGAAACAAGAAAAACAAAAAAAGTTGCTAATTATCCTTACAGCTGTTTGGGAAAGCTCAAACTTGTTTTGCTGTTCCCTTTACAAGAATAACAAATAATTTCAAATGGCAAAATAGTGGATAATCAATGAAAAATAATGTTGTCAAAATAATTAAATCATTACTAACCACAATGCCATATAAATGTTTGCTTATTTGCATTTTTTGTTCACATTAAGTGCTGAGCATCATCAATGTTGGCACACATATTTACATCACCCTCAGTTTTACAATGTCATCATCACTATCTTTGACAGAGATTGTTTTATATAAGTTCCTGCTTGGAACTGATAACCCCCTATCCTTGTCTGTTCATCTCTTTATAATAAATCCTTTGAGATGTCTTAACACATTTCAGCTAAGTATAACCAGCTGCACTGCCTCCATTAATATGGTGGTGAAGCAACTGAAGCTTGGAAATGAACATAAATTATTGTGTTTGGCTTTAGGATGAATTCACAGCCCATGAAGACACAGATCATGATGATGAGGTCGGTAGTGCCACTGCATCTGATATTGTTGGTGGTGATGATGCTCTTGTTGAGATTTTGGAAACTGAGGTATTAGGCTTTTGACATATCCTTGTGTTGATGCTTTGTTAGTATAGTATTAACATGTTTACCCTGTACACATTGCTTATTTATATGGACTCACTAGCACATTCAGTAATTCGGCATCACTTACACTTAGTTTTCATTAATCTTTAATTAGCTGTTTGACTTCACTCAGTAATAGGCTCCATAGACATTACAAGTAAATTCAGTCAACATGAAGATTTTAGTCATTATAGAATATGATGTTGGATGTAATCACTAAAAATCTAACATTTTAGGAGACATACTGTTGTAAACTCAATGACCATAAATTCCTTGTTTTGAGTTGCATCTGGCAAAATATGGTTTTCATGGTTGAGCCTTCTGCAGTCAAACATCCATCTACTCTTTAACAAGATGTATTTATCATGAGTTATTAGCTGTCTTAAGAGCAGTTTTGTATAATAAAAAGATAGACATCTGTCTTTTTCTGATGTACACTTCAGTGATTCAACCAAAGTGTTCATCAATAAGACTAGTATGGTACAAATGATTAATTACAAGAAGTAGTTTTAAAGCAAACTAATTTTTTGACATTAATGAACATGAAAATAACTAAAATGCAATCATGTTATAAGAAAGATAATACAGCTAGATGAATTTGATTGTTATCATCTATTTTCTCTTGTAGTGTTTATTCCATCCTTGATATAAATCCTTATTATTGAGTTTATTCACTTTACAGGAGTTATCTATTTAATTTATTCCTTTTTTCCCATATTGAGTATAGGACTGTAACAGTTAAAGGCTAAGAGCTTCTTTCATATTGACTCCACTTGTGCTGATTTCCAGTCCAAGCATACTTCTAATGTTTTTGACCTCTTTTTACCATTCTTTATTTTCACTTATGGGTTCCAATCAAATTTAATCTTGTTATATTCTGAGGATGTGATTTTGTTCATCTCCTAGTCCTATATCAATTGTCATATTATCTTTTAGAAGTTTTTCTAGGTACTTCTTGTCATAAGGTACACAATTTTTAACAGCGTGTCTTTGGACATGAGTCCACTGATGATTTGATGACCTATCAGAACTAACTGACAGCATGCTATAATAAACTCAGTTGATATGGCACTACATTGTGAGATTTTGGTCACTACCATTCACTATATGTTTCATCCTCTTTTTGATGGATCCTAGTCCTGCTTCACATTACTCTTTCTACTGTGTACTCCCTGTGGTTAGTCTGTGGCTTTCTAAATCCAGCTCATGACCAATTTTGTTTTACAGCATAGTCTTACATTCTTGGAGCAAAATAGTCATAGTGAGTGAGGCACCCTAATGATCACCCTGGAGATCTTTGCACAGACACAATACAAGAGCTCTGCTAAGCAATGAGACAACTGTTAGATTGCAAGTCCCCAGGCCCTGACAAAGTACACAACTTCAATGATGTAGGGAAAACTGGAATTTTGAATGTAGTAAATAAAAGTTGGACTGAGAGCATACTAAAAAACCATTGAAAAATGCAATAATTACAGCAATATTTAGAAGGCTAAACCAGCAAACGATCTCACTAGCCAAGCTCAGTTACCTCATGTATTGTCATGATTAGCAGAGCACATAATAAATCAGTATACAGCTGGCTCAAAGTTACTGGAGTTATTAGCAGTAACCAAGAAGTTTATAAAACAGGATGGAGAAACAGGATAAACAGGGCTCTTATTTCATGTTAAAGAAGTTATTAGCGAGTTATCCATTTTCAAAAGTTTCAGTTTTACCCACCTTGGAGGTTAAGTTGTGATTTCTGTGAGCTGATTTCTTTATCCCCACAACCAAAAGCAACATGTCAGTTTACTATCTATTATAAAATGGTCATTATGGGAGGTTTCTATAAGACATTATGGCATACTAGTAAGAACTAAATGAATGTAAATTGAGTTGAAGTCAATTTCTCACAATACTAGATCATTTAGAATTCATAAAAGTTCCAGTTTCACTTTTCATCATTTATTTCCCCTAGGAAGCTGCAAGTTAGTGAACTTGTGGACAAATTGTCAGATTCATTTCCCTGACTGGCAGGTTTCTAAATGCCTATATCTTAAATTGGGAGCCGCGATAGCTCAGTGGTTAGTGAACTGGACTACAAAGGACAAGAGGTAGGGTTCAATCCCAACTGATGGCTTCTGGGTTCACCCAGCCTTTAATGGGTGCCGGATTTTTTTCCTGGGAAAGTAAAGAGGCACGGGCATAATACCGACCACATTACCCCAAAAATCATGTGCTGAAGGTCTAAAATTTATGGTCACTAACACCATATTCCCTATACGCCACTCGGCGTGACTGGGGTACTTTACTTTTTTTTTTAAAATTATATCTTGAATCTATCTATTGACCTTTTGAGCCGTAGCCGGCCAATAGGGCATAGACCATGATACTCCCTCTTTTATCTGAATTTTTATTCTAGCAGTTTTCAATCCTTTTAAAGATATTTTATCAAATCTCGCCATTTGTCAATGTTCTTCTCAGTATCTCTCTGGGTCTTCCTCTTTTCCTCTTACCTGTTGTTTCCCCACATGAGGGCTTTCTTTGCTATTCGGTTATTATCTCTTCTCATCACATGTCCAACATATGACCATCATCTTTTCTTTATTACTGAAGATATTAGTGGCTGATTGGCGATTTCTCTAATTTCCTTGTTTGTTTTGAATTCGTTTCACGCTATACCAAGTATTTTCCTTAGACATTTATTTTCGAATGCGTTCAACTTTGTTTCTATATCTCTTGTTGTTTTCCAGCTTTCACACGCATACGTAAGGGTTGATAGTATATTTGATTTGAATAGTCTAAGTTTTGCGTTTGTGCTGATGAGTTTTGATTTCCACAACTTTTCAAGGCTTCTGAAAGACATTGCTGCATTAGCTATTCTGATTCTAATTTCTTTGCTTGTAGCCCCTTCTCGATCAATTTGATTTCCAAGATAGATAAAGTGATCGATCTCTTCCACTGGTTTGTTTTCCATGTATATTTTGTTGTCTGTTGGAATTAAGCTTTTCATGACTTTAATCTTTTCATGATTGATCTCAAGCCCAATTTTGCTGGCTATTGATGATAGTTCATTTGTGTTTTCTTGCATCGTTTTTATCTGACTGCTGATGAGAACTATGTCATCAGCAAAGTCGAGGTCCTCCAAATGGTTTCCTATATCTTAAATAAGTACTGGATATTTTTTCTGGAAATAATAGTGTTGACCACTTTACCCAAAAATGTGTCGATGATAAAAAATAAATATAGTAGCCTCTCGATTATCCAGAAGTTGATTATCCTGGAGAACTTTGTTAAAAATTTGTAAATTAAAAAAAAATCCTCCATTTTAAAATAAATGTATCAAACTGAAACAAATCTATGAGCTTTTCTTGATTACTTAGAACACTAAGAAGACAGTAACTGTGCATAAAAAATAATTCTGAGAAATCTGTGCAGCGCCATTCGGTGAAAGGCTAATGAAAAGATGAAGCGGAAGAGTTTACTATCTTATTTCAATCAGTAATAAATTAATTAAGTGTTAACTGTTTAATTACTGTACCTACTCTTTCAGTTTTTACATATATAATAGTATAACTGGGATTTTTGTTATCCAGGATTTCCCATTCAGAGTCTACTGTACAGGCAATAGCAGCACTAGATTTCCTATACACCATGCTTGAGCTGTGACTAGGCTTTTCCTTTCTCATTCTACCCATCATCATTTTATCATACAGACTGATTCTGTCTTCTTATTTACAGCCTTCGTAATTAATTTTTATTATTAATAGTGCTAGTCTTGACTCCTGGAGTTAATCAGTGCATTTTATCTTTTCTATTAACTCATCTTTTATTTATTAAATTTTTTATAAACAGATGTTATAGTTACTTCTTTTTCTCTTTTTGTTCTTTTTGTTAAATCACCTATCTAAAAATACTTTACATGGCATCTTTAGGTGGAGTCTTTGAAAGATAGACTAGAGCTCACACAGACAGAGCTAGACAAAATGCACAAGGACAACATTGATTTAAAGTCTCGCTTGCACAAAGAATCTGCCCAGGTGAGTTTGTAACTTTGTTTACCACTGCATTTTTTTTCTTTCTTTCAAACATAAATGATAAACTACTTTATCATTTTGGCAAAGGATTGAAATTGTAGTAATCATTAATTTTGTAATCCTTGTCAGTAAAATCTTTTTACCTTAGATTACAATACCTATCTGTGACTCACGTGTTTACAATACCATAGTAAAAATTACTAAATTACTTAACTCTAACATTAGGAGCTCTAAAATTAGTATTTTCTTTGAACTTTTGGCACACAGCTGTGTGTTTACTCTAGGAGAGACTTAGGGACTCAGATTTCCTGGCTCAGGTTGATTTATAATATGAACTTTTACCACATGGATCGGATGTGTTACAGCAGCTGTAAATCTGTCAGGATGTTATCATAGTATTATTTGCTGTGTTTCCCGAGTTACAAAGGGTTGTTTGATGTCAGTCGATGACAGAAAATTTTCCTGGTTAACGCCTAAAAAGACCAATTTGTTAAAAATTGGCAAATATTTTTCACCATATACAAAATTGTATCTCACACAATAGGAAAAAAAACATCCAACAAAGGAAACAAATCCAATGTTCAGGGGTCACTGGAATTGATAAATAGGAAGGTACATGGAGGAGGGAAATATTTGACCATGGCAAACTGTCAAATTTGGAAGAATTTGAATTTTTGATGTGGTAATTTTTACGAAGGTATCATAATCTAGGGTTAAGAAATTTTAGTACAGTCGAACCTGGTCTTAGGACCACCTGTTTAAAGCGTTTCCCTGGTTATAGGACCGGGTCTACAATTTCCCCGAGTTTTTTACTATAAGCTAACACTGATTACGGCGCTCACCGTATGACGCGACCAGAGACCAGGCTAATTAACCGCCGCCAATGTTATTTATCCCGTTTACGACGACCAGCCAGTCCTTCGTCTCGCTGGGAGCTATAAACGATCGACACAGGTGTCTACAGGTGTTGATGTTTTCCCGTATTTAGTGAGTCCCAGATTACAGTGGGACGTGTTACGTTTATCAGTCAATACTGGTGCAGACACAGATCTATGATTCGTGAAGTGACATCACTTCGCGGTTCCGTCTAGACCAGAGTAGACCATTGCGTGGCCCGTATAAATTACAGGAATTAACTAAAGAATTAGTCATTGCCCGCTTAGAGTGTATTCATGTACATGTACAGTTCGTTCGTTCGCTTTCGTCAGCTTTGACCTCTGACGAAGTCCCACCCACTCAATTTTGTGGGACTGAATTTTGCGTGTAAAGTCTGTTTTATCCCATTACAGGATGCCCCTCGCCATGCAGGCAGATTTACTCCGACTTCAGAGGTACTAATTTTTAGGGAATTAGTAAAACCCAGGTGTCCTCGCCAGGGTACGAACCCCGGCTGTTGCCGTGGTAAGCCAACCGCTACATGTACAGTATCTCAGTGAATTATTTTGTGGATTTTAAAAGTGTTACACACAATATAGGAAATGGCCAGTGTCAAAAGTGTAAAACCAAAAGCATTAACGCTGGAAGAACGAATATCAGTGATTCGACAAAATCAGCAAGGTAAAAGTTCGCGATTATTGGCAGAACAGTTTGGAGTGGGAAAGACACAGATTTTACGTACGTTAAAGAGAAAAGCCGAGTATATGAATGACTTTGAAAATAATGCACCAAGTATGAAAAGAAGGAATAGCAGGAAAACGGGAAATGAAGACATAAATACACTTTGTTGGAAATGGTGTCAATCAGCACTTGCACGAAAAATTCCGTTATCTGGGCCGATGATCAAAGAACGAGCTTTACAGTTTGCAAAAGAATTGGAAAACTCAGTCTTTAAAGCATCGAACGGCTGGTTAGAGGCCTTCATTAAAAGACACAATCTTGTGTTTGGTAAGCAATGTGGCGAAGTCGGTGATTCAGATATGAGTGCTGCGGCTGACTGGACTTCTAAATTATCCGAGATATGCTATGGTTACGCTGCTCAAGACATTTTTAATTTAGATGAAACCGGGTTATTTTTCAAAGCGACTACGGACAAAACATTTTTTGTCAAAGGAGAAAAATGCGCTGGGGGTAAAAAAAGCAAAGAGCGAATAACAGTGATGCTATGCACTAACATGTTGGGGGAACGAGAACCGGCTTTAGTGATTGGGAAAGCAGCTAACCCTAGGATTTTTAAAAACATCAACATAAACACACTGCCAGTGATTTACAGAAACAACAAAAAGGCATGGATGACTGCAGCTATATTTGAAGATTGGCTGAAAAGTTTTGACCGTAAGATGCAGAAAAAAAAGCGCCACATTATTTTATTTGTTGACAACGCTACCTGTCATCCCAAGATCGAACTACAGAATGTTAAGCTGCAGTTTCTGCCACCCAACACAACTGCATTAGTTCAACCCCTAGACCAGGGTGTCATTCAGACATTTAAATTAAAGTTTAGACAAAAACAGCTTCTACATCTTATCACAGTCATGGAATCAAACAAGGATGCTTCCGGAACCGAACTCATGAAACAGGTCAATTTACTGGATGTAGTCTACTGGATTGCTGCAGCATGGAAAGAAGTGGACAACTCAACCATCCTTAAGTGTTTCTGTAAAGCAGGTTTTCATTGTCCTGCTGAAACACACGCATATTCTCTGACGCACATGGAATCTGCATCAAAGACCGACGTGCAAATTGTTTCTACTGCAATTTCTACTGCTTTGGATAACCTTTCAAAAGAATTGTTTGGATACCAATTGACAGACATCTCCATGATTGATTCAGGGCTCCAAACTTGCAACACAATAGAAACAAACTGGGATCTTCCTGCCACTGCAATTTTAGCTGCTGAGGATGTGAATAGTGAATCAGACAACGAACAAGATTCTACTGACATTGAGAAAACATACACTATCGCAGATGCACATAATGCTTTGGAGCTTCTGCGCACCTATTCAATAACAAACGGGAGATCTGACATACTAGACGTTATCATGGACTTGAGAGAAAAATTGAACTTATCGTTTATTTCATCTGTCAAACAACAGACTACCATATTGGATTTTTTTTCAAGTCAAAAGTGATACATGTACAGTATAAGTGGAATCTGTGTATGTGTGTTTTATTTTTGTGTGTTTAACTATCGTGTTTTATGAAAAGTGTCCAACCAGTGACTATTGTAGACCGACATGTGCACTATGTTCTACTCATGGATTACGCTGATTTGCAGGTTAGTTTTCATAGTGCTTAGGATAAAATTTTTTTTATCGCTCTATTTATTATGTGAAACCTGTGAGGCAGGACCACCTGTCCTATGGGACCAGTTTTTGAAAGTCCCGTGAATGGTCGCCTTAGACAGGTTCGACTGTATTTTTAAATTTTGCATGCTAGATTTATACTTTATTTTCTTCATAGTTTCAAGTTTCAGTGAAATACAAATGTTGTGAAATTTGCTTTGCATGATGAGAAGAAATGTTCTTTATCATTTCTTCAAGTAAATTGCATGTTTCAAAATAAAAACTAGGGTGAAATATTTAGCAGCTTTTAAAAAATAAAAAATCTATCTTTGGAGCATTTTCACTTTACTGGGGTCTGCCAGGGGAGCTTGTAGGAGCGGAGAATAAAGGCCGTTTGTCTAATGCAATCGCAATGAGATGTTCAGGTCTGAATTTTTATTTCACACCTACCCCCTACCGGAATTGGAACCTATGTTCATACCTTCCATATATTTATTAGGTCAATCTCTACACCAGACCATAAAAAAACTGTACAAATGGAAAAAAACTGTACATGACAATTTTAAGTGTTAATTTATAATAATAATAAATAATATTTAATACTAATAATAATAATTAATAATTCCACGAGAAGTTCCTACTGGACATGACAATTTCTTTTAAATTTTGCAGTTTGAGTTATGATATATTTAAATTAGTGCTAAATTAAAAAGTCCCATTGTTTAATTTAAAAAAAAAAAAAAAAAAAAAAATATTATCCACTAAATAATTATTAAACATTTTAAAATGCAGATCCAAATGACAGAAGCGGATGATTTGACTAACAATTAATATGGCTGGTGCCTTGCTTTCTAATCTTTAGTAAACGTAAAATTGTTTTGGTTAGCTCTAATCATATGGATGCTGAATTTAAAAATTCATTGTTTTTTTCTCAGCACTAGTAAATTAATAATAAAAAATTTTGAAAAAAAGCTCATTTACTACTGCATTCATTTGTGAATCCAATAACTTGAATACTCAGAACATTACCTCACACACAACAGTGGAGTGATCACAGTACGGCAAAAAGGAAAAATTATATTTTTGTCTGGAGATTTTGCCTACTTCTTGGAGAGAAATGATCCGTTCAGTCTTAGTCTAAGTCTTATATTAGACTGCAATTGTCATTCAAAAATGAAAGTGAAAATTATTTTGGCCTTGTCGCTTGTGCCCCAAGTGCTCGTCAAGTGACTGAATTGTATTGATTATGATGTTATTCTCTTGCATGACCTTTCACAAAATATGTATATATAGTAACACTAATCATGTGATATCTCTTCTTAAATGCATTAAAATATGTGTCCCATCAATCATTGTCTGTAACTGACTGTAGATTGGTTTTCACAACTTCTAGAAGTAGTTGATATACAGTTTTAAAAAATGTATGCACATAAATTTGAAGAAGGATAAAAATGGAGTTTCACAAAAATGGCCTTTACTCACATTAATTGGATGTTCGGCTGTGTCAAAGGAAAAACACAGAGAACTTACTGAATAAAATATTACCCATATTATATGGAAGGTATGCATTATCTGCTTGTAAGTTTCCTTTATCAATGTTTTTGAGCCCCTTTCTGTTTTAACAAGATATCAAATAATACAAGGTGCATTCAAATAAAACCTGTCCTAGTGGCTTTCTTACAGACATTTGTAAGATACATTAGCAGGTGGGGCAAAATTAAATAAAGTATTGTTATGAAGCAAGGACTCACTAGGATTCTTGAGAAAAAGTTGCCATAAGCAGTTAGACATGCATCTCACTACCTGGGTAGATGGCGGATGCCATCCGAGAAAAATGACTAGTTGCTCATTAAACCATTTTATCAATGAGGCTATGACGTCTATATCGGAGTCGAAGTGTTGTCCCTTTAGTGGTATTTTTAAAGTTCTGAACAGAGGAAGGTCTTATGGCGACAGATCTGGAATGTAGGCTTGGTGTTTCAAAACTTGCCACCATTTCCTTGTTAATGGTTCCTGCACAATATTGCAACATGTGAACGAGCATTGTTGTGCAACAAAATCATACCATGTAAAAGCATATCAGGTCTCTTATACTTGATGGCTATATTCAGGTTGTCTAGTGTGTCATTTTAACAGATGGCACTGATGTTCACAGCAGACTCTTAAAATCTGCCAATAGAAGCCCTTAAAAAGTGGTTTAAAAATGTGGATAGATTTCATATGACACTGGCAATTTTTCCAACAGTCTTCAGCAAAACCAGTGAATACTACATGGAGAATGAACACATACGAAATAGCACATTGGTGTATGTTTATTACATTAGATGTGACATCATCATGTCTATAGTGTGTGTCTAATTAGCACAGCTCAGGTGGGTTTCATCTGAACACGCCTCATATGAGATGGAAATTGTTTACTGAATGGATTTTGTTCATTGTGGTTTTTATTTGTTTTTCCTACAGAGTCTTGATAGTGGTTATGGTGCTGGCAGCCGCTGGGGGTCACAGAGTTCAAGTCAGAGTGATGCTGCTAGTGGCGGCCGCTGGAATCAGGGTGCTGGTCAATCTGAGGTAAAAAAAAAAAAAGTAAAGTACCCCCGTCACGCCGAGTGGTGTATAGGGAATATGGTGTTAGTGACCATAAATTTTACAGACCTTCGGCACATGATTTTTGGGGTAATGTGGTCGGTATTATGCCCGTGCCGCTTTACTTTCCCAGGAAAAAATCCGGTACCCATTAAAGGCTGGGTGAACCGGAAGCCGTCAGTTGGGATCGAACCCTACCTCTTGTCCTTTGTAGTCCAGTTCACTAACCACTGAGCTATCGCGGCTCCCAGGGTCAATCTGAGGTGGTTCTAATAAACTCTTCCCAATAACTAAATGACAGTATATGTGAAGAAAACAATGTTTACTTCCTTGTTCTTCTTCAAAAGAATTTTAGCTGAAGTTTTCAGAATTTCTACCCCTGTCTTGAAGTTAATTGTCTTAGGCTAAAACACTGTATTACAGAATTAGTTGTTGCCTGCTTGAATACCTGAAGGACAATTTAAAAACAACTTATTGGAGGCATTTTATGAGAAGAAAAGAGATGTGGTTTACAATCATTGTAAGCAGTGAGATAGAAACTGAGGCTGAAGGTAATATTGAAATAGATTCTGAATAGTTTAACATCAAGACTTGAAAGCAGTTCATGTGGATTGATTATATCAAGGGCAGAAGATTTTAGATTAATGCCAACCATCACAACATATTAAAAGTTACTTCAAATTGCTGATCTAAATGATTATTTAAATAATCAAAAATGTTTGCCAATTTGGTTTATAAATTCTATCAAAAAGTATAGTCACTAACACTATATTACTTATACAGGTGAAGCACGAAGGCAACCTTTACTTTTCTTGCTCTTTTTGAGCTTCTACCTATAGATTGCATTGAACAAGAATTTAATTTTTAAAAAATACAGGTTTAGATGATTGTTCTCTTGCTCTCAGATTTTGAAACGGCAGCTGAAGGATGCACGGGACACAATACAGCGACAGAGGTTAGACATTGAGAATCTGAAAAGTAAGCTGGATATGTCCATCTCCAAGCTGACAGGCACTGAGAAGGCCTTGTCTGAAGCACTCAGAGACTACAAACAAGAGAAGGATAAGGTAGTATATGATTAACCATTTATTAGTGAATCTTATTTAGATTTGTTGACTAACAATTGTAAAAAAATATATCTGATATATGAGATTAATTATTAGAAGATGCAGAAGCTGATTGTTTATGTTAAATTGAGTGAATGTTTCTTTATATCTTAATAATTTCATAATGAACGGAATAAACTGTGTACATATGTTGGCTGTCATATATACCATTGTCATATGTGAACTTTAATCAGAGGTGGAGATCCCACGTAGGTAACTTTTAAACCAGACAGGAGTAAGTCAGGGGTATGTACTCTCACCCCTCTTGTTTGTTGCTTACATGGACTACATGTATAAATTAGCCAACCCATCTAAGATGGAGGACATTAATGAGTTCCTATTTGTAGATGATTAGATACTAATACGTGGAATAATAGAAGACCTACATGCATGAACACTTAAGTAGATGTAACAACACAGGTACGTATTACAACATGAAAATAACACCCAAAAAATGAACATTGCAAAAGAAAAACAGAACATCAACATAGTGATAAATGACAGACAATTAAAACAGGTGGAGAAATTTAAATACCTAGGAAGTCTAGTCACTTAATGGTAATTTACAAACAGCAGGAATAGACTCAAGATGCAAAAAAGCTTGTCAAACCATCGGACATCACTACTGTCCAACAAAGAAGTAACTTGAGGCAAAACTGGCACTCTACAACACATTCTTTATTCCAGCATTGTGCTACTAATGTCAGACTTGGATGTTGGACTCAAGTATAATATAACCACCACCAAAATTAGATTGTATCAGAAATGAGACAGGAAACAGACTGAAAGAACATATCAGAGTAAAGAACTAAACAAACAATTTAGAATAAATACCACCATTGAATGAATACTTAAAGGGAAAAAAAATATATAATTATTTGGCCATGTGGTGAGAAAGAAGGATGAAAATGCAACACAAGCCAATCAACAAATACTATGAGAACATCAGGCCCAAGGACTGACCATGAAGATGATGGATTAATAGAATATTTGAAACACTAGGAAACATAATAGCAAGAAAGACCAACAAAAGATTGCAAACTATTTCTTCACTCAACAATGAAAAGCAAATGAGGAAGAAAAGAAGAAGAAGAGAAAGCATGTGGAAGTTAAATGATCAAACTACTAAACAAAAACTATACAATGGTTTCTCTATTTGACCAGCTTAAAGGATGTATTGGTTGAAAGACTCAAAATTGCATCCAAAATTCCTTATGCAGCTAAAGAGGTGCTCCAGACAACATTGATCTCATGTACTTGTCTAATTGTGTGAACACCAAAATGTGAACACAAATACAAAAATTTTCTTATTTTGGTCAGTTTGTAAAAAAATTGTGCATTGTTGTCTTCTTTTACCAGCTGTTCACTGGTTATCTATTTCCATCAAAGATGAAAAGGCATAGGTTAGACAGAGTATCGTTAAAAAAAAAATTATGAATAATCTTTACATGTTGATGTTTAGTTTTGCTGTTTTATTCCTTCTTGCAGTTTTTAAAACTTAGCTCAGAATGGAATCGTCGCATTCGGGCAATGGAAAGTCAGTCTAAAGAAAATATTCACAAACTGGAGCGCACTCGAGAAAGTCTACAGGTGAAGGAGCGCGAATGCCGTAGACTTGAAGCAGATGTGAAGAGCAACCTGCAGCGTTTGAGAGAGCAGGAAAGAGAGATTCTGAAACTGAAGGCAGTTGAACACGAGTACAATCAGCTGAAGGTTAGTCTACTTGAACAGTGTCTTGTATTGTTTATGTTGGAGTCAGATGTGAGGGGCTACAGGAAAGTTTCGGAACTATGCCTAGACAAAAATATTTCCTTTATTTAAATGTGACCGCCATCACCTTCAAAATAGTCCCATGGGAACATACACAGTGCCCCCAGAGCTCTTTTGTGCCTCAAAGGCACAGCAACTCTTTATCCTCAAGACTGTCTAAAGCCACCTGTGATTCCAATGTGTGTCAAAGTGGCACTCTTTCACTCTCAGTTTGAGGACAATGCTTTGTCACAGAGGGCTAGGTCAAGTGAATAGTGTTGGGATTTCCATAAACAGCATCTTATTGATTATGCCATTTTTCTTCTGTTGGAATTAAAATAAAGTTAGCTCTTAATCTAAAGACAGTACACAGGGCTAGAATAAAAAACTGACAATTTGTTATTGTTGCAAAATGGGAGGCTGGACATTCATATTTAATTAGATTTCAGCATATTTAGCTTCAGCAGTAGGACTGCCATTTGTGTGTAAGTATATTCTTACTAATGTTTTTGTCTAATTTCAGGAAAAGCTTGATGACAAGGAACTTGAGCTGTCCAATATAAAGTCAGAACTAAAAGAAAAGGAACACATGACCAAAAAAATGAAAGATGATTTTGAGCGGCAGTTGGAAGATCTGGACAGAGATTATGTACAGGAAAGAGATGACATGGAAAACCATATGGAACAACTAAAATCAGAACTGTATTCTGTCCGTGACAGACAAACCTCAATAACAGACAATATGACATCCAATCTGGCTGACATGCTGAAGGAGAAGGATGACATCATAGAACAGTTGGAAGAAAAGGTACACAACTTGCTGGTGTTTTCTTTTTATTTACTCCTGGTCAGTAATCAATAACAGACTTCAATGCAGATGTGGTAGTGGATATGTAAATATATGTGTGTGTCTTACGATGTTCTAAGCTCCAATCCATTATGGCTGTATTTAAGAACAGAAGATTGAGGTGGTTATGTCATGTAGGATGATTGTACAATTATTGTATTCCCGTAGAGTTGATGTACGCTGAACTTAGAGATAGGAAAGAACCTAAGGGTAAACCAGTACTGAGATATAAGAATGTTTCTGGGACTTATGAACAAATTCTCTAACAGTGAGGGGAATTGGGAGAATCTGGCGACAGATCGTAGCTCATGGAGAACAGAAGTAACAAATGGACATCAGTATTCAAGGAATAGATAATATTTAGATCATGAGACAAAAGATGCAAGACAATGTAGATGAGGCCAAAAATACAAATGCACCATGTTAATTTTGCACTTGAATGTGTCTACCAAATATTGGCAGAATCAACAATAGAGAAGCTATAGAATAATATGTATCCCTGATAATTACATTAATATGTTACCAAACTGCTGACATACATGAACCTTGATTGCTTGATATCAGTCAGGCTATATGCATGTATGCACATACACACATTTATGTTATGTCCATGCTTTGCTATGGAGTTTAAGTATTTTAATACCATTGATAAAGTAATTATTTTATGTGTAATATTACTAAAAGGAGTAATAATAACACAAGTGTACCTCAAGGCAGAGATTTAGTGCCTGGTCAGTTAGACTGAAAATTGGTTTACATATATTCAGGATTTCATAGCAAACATATGGTACCAAATTTCATCCCCTAAGGTTCATATTTTCAAAAAAATCTCTTCCAAGTAAATACCAAAGTCATTAAAATAAAATCTCATATGTTCCATGTAATTTTTAGGCGAACCTTTACACCAGATAAAAAAACCCATACAAATGGGGAAAAAAATGTGCATGGCAATTTTAAATGTTAATTTATAATAGTAAATATTATTAATAATATTTAATATTCATAATAATAATTAATAGTTTCTGTGAGACGTTCAAGCTCCAGGTCCCGACAATATAACAATCAAAGAGATAAATGCATTAGGAGAGCTGGAAGTACAATTCATAACAAAACTACTCAATGACATATATAACACTGGGCACATACCCGAAGATCTACTAAAATCTATCTTTGTAGCCATACTGAAGAAGTCAGGTGGCATTGATTGTGAAGACCATCGCACTATTAGTCTCGTGAGCCATATGACGAAAATATTACTGAGAATCATCTTGAGACGTGTAAGAAACAAAATAAAACCAGAAATAAGTGAAGAACAATGTGGATTTGTGGAAGGAAAGGGCACCAATAATGCAATATACATCTTAAGAACATTGATAGAAAAATCTATAGAGATAAAAAAAGATCTATATATGTGCTTTATAGACTACACAAAAGCATTTGACAAAGTAAAGCATGTGGAAATAATCAATATGCTGGAGAAATTAAACATTGATGGCAAGGATCTGCGAATCATAAAAAACATGTACTGGCAACAAACAGCAGCTATACGAATTAACAACCAAACAGGACAATTTCTACTTATAAAACAAGGAGTCAGACAAGGCTGTGTTCTGTCGCTGGATTTGTTTTCACTTTACAGCGAACATATGAGATCAATAGTAGATAAAAAAGGAATTAAAGTCAATGGTCACAATATAAATAATTTGCTATATGCAGATGACACAGTTTTAATAGCAGAGACAGAGAATGAAATACAAGAAATGATAGACATAATAGTAAAAGAAAGCAACAAGAAATGTCTCAGTCTGAATAGTAAGAAAACAGATGTAATGGTCATATTGAAGAAACAATCATCACCAGCATGCAGCATAAAAATAAACAGGACAAATTTGAAACAAGTGCAACGCATCAAATACTTGAGCACAATAATAACATCGCAAGGAAGATGCACCACGGAAATAAAAAGCAGAATAGCTCAGGCCAAAATAGCATTTCAGAAAATGAAAAAAATCTTTTGCAACAAATCTATGTCAATTAATTGAGAAAGAGAGATCATTAGAGCTATATAAAACCAATTCTGACCCATGGAAGCAAATCATGGACAGTAGACAAACAAATGAATAGACGATTAGAGGCCACAGAGATGGGATTTCTCAGAAGAATGTTGAAAGTTCCCTGGACAGCTAAAAAGACCAATGAGGAAGTTCTCAAAGAGGCCAACACAAAAAGGCAGCTCCTAAAAAAACATCAGAAAGAAATAATCAACATTTTTCAGGCACATCATGAGAAGAGGAAAGTTGGAATACTTGGTTACAACTGGCAAAATAAAAGGAAAGAGAGATCGCGGACGACAAAGAGAGAAAATACTGGATAGCTTGGTGTCATAGCATGGAAAACAGTCAACAACAGAACTGATACGATGCACTGTAGATAGAAGATTGTGGAAGGACATGATCGCCTACGCCAATCGGTATGGCACATGTGGAGGAGGAGGTGAGACGTTCCGACTGGACAAGATGATTTATTTCAAAGAGTTATGTTTAAAATGGTGCTAAATTTTTAAAATCCCTTTTAAAGAAAAATAGTATCCACTAAATTATAATATTAAACATTTATAATATTTTAAAGTGCAGTGTTTTTGACTATCACTATAATTCTATAATTAACATGAAGTGAGTGATCTGACTAATAATTAATATGGCTGGCACCTTGCTATCTATTTAATCTTTATATCTTAGTAAAGGTAACATTTTATTGGACAGCTCTAATTACATGGATGCTGAATTAAAAAATTCACTTCATTGTTTTTAACTCTATCTGTCTGTCTGTCTGTCCGTCCATCCGTCCTTCCTTTCGAGCCGAAGACGGCACATTGGGCAGAACCACAATCTCAAAAACAGAAACCTTGCGTGCCAAAATGGCACATATTGCAGAGATCGCTGCTAGTTCTGTTTCCATAACAATTCTTTTTTACAATGACAGCTTGTCAAGCCATTAATCAATCTCCTTAGTCGCCTCTTACGACATGCCTGGAAGGTCACAGTGTGACTATTCTTTTAACTCTACACTAGTAAATTAAAAAATTGAAAAAGCACAACTACTACTTAGACTGCATTCAAGTGCGAATCCAATAAAATAACTTGAATACTCATCAGCAACTACCACACATGTTATACGCAAAAAAAAAAATTATATCTTTGTCTTGGACATTTTGCCTGCATCTTGGAGAGACATGATCCATTCAACCTTAGAATAAGTCATCTAGGTTATATTAGACCACAACTGTCATCCAATCTTAGACTAAGTTTATATTAGACCACAATTGTCATCCAATTTTAGACTAAGTCTTCTAGGTCTTATATTGGACCACAATTGCCATCCAATCTTTGACTAAGTCTTCTAGGTTATATTAGACCACAATTGTCATCCAAAAATGAAAGTAAAAATTACTTTGGGCTGAAACTCAAGTGCTTGTCGAGCGAGCGATTAATATTGGTTATGGTGTTATTATAATCCTCCAGATATACTACCAGCAGAAGAAGAGTTGCACGTTAACTGTGGAAAACCAAGCAAAGAAGAAATAATGAAAACCATCAAACTATTTAAAAAATGCCACAGGACCAGATGAAATTCCTTTGGAAGCCATCAAAGCAGATATTAACACCTCTACCAAGATACTACATAATCTATTAGGTTAAATTTGGGAGAGGGAAGAAATACCTAAAGACTGGAAAGAAGGTTATATGATCAAACTACCAAAGAAAGGAAGTTTACAGGAGTGCACAAATTATAGGGGAATTATTATACTATCAGTGCCAGGAAAAATATTAAGCAGAATCATTCTGGAGAGACTAAAAGAGGCCATAGAGAAACATTTGAGAGATGAACAAGCAGGTTTTAGGAAGAACAGATCATGTGCTGATCAAATAACTACTCTACGTATAATGGTTGAACAAAGTTTAGAACTAAAATCCCCACTTTATATTGGATTCATAGATTACGAAAAGGCATTTGATAGTTTTGACAGAAGAATGCTTTTTAAGTTGCTGAGGCATTACAGAATCCCCATAAAATTTATTAATCTGATAAAAACAATGTATGAAGGAACAAAATGTAGTGTGGTGCATGAAGGACAGCTTACAGAAGCATTTGAAATAAGAACAGGAGTAAGGCAGGGATGCCTTCTGTCTCCATTTCTCTTTCTACTGGCCATAGATTGGATTATGAAAATAACTCAAAACAACAGAAATGGAATCCAGTGGTCACTGACCAAACAACTTGATGATTTAGACTTTGCTGATAACACAGCTCTCCTATCACACAGCCATCAACAGATGCAGGATAAAATGAGCATCCTTGATGAGAGATCACAACAGCTAGGACTGAAGATTTATAGAGATAAGACCAACATTATGAGAATTAATACAGTTGACAATAACCAAATAAAACTAGGAGAAATACCTCTACTAGACGTACAATCTTACATATATCTGGGCAGTAATATAGATAAAGAGGGAGGAACAGAAAATGATACCAAAATAAGGATATCAAAAGCAAGAGGAGCTTTCATTGCACTGGGAAACATATGGAAATCCAAATAAATTAGTTTAAATACAAAAATAAAAATTTTCAGCTCCAATGTTAAGGCGGTCCTATTATATGGCTGTGAAACATGGAGAACAACAAAATTGACAATCCCGAAGATACACACATTCATTAATGGATGCTTACGCAGAATAAAAGGATGGAAATGGCAGGACAAAATCACTAACATAGAATTATGGAAATGTACCAGTCAAACACCAGTGGATAAAGAGATATAGCGAAGATGATGGCGCTGGATAGGACACACACTACGGAAGCCAACTGAGAGTATTACACAAAAGGCCCTTTTTTGGAATCCACAGGGGGAAAAGACAAAGAGGAAGACCAAGGAATTCTTGGAGAAGACAGATGGAAGCAGAGATGAAGATGATGGGGAAGACATGGAATGATCTTAAAAGAATGGCAAAAAACAGAACGACTTGGAAAGTGTTTGTTGAAGACCTATGCTCCACTGGGAGCTAAAAAGGTAGAAGAAGAAGAATGGTGTTATTCTCCTGCCTGGACCTTTCACCTGATGTGTATATGGTAACACATGATATCTCTCCAGTTAAGTACGTTAAAATGTATTTGGTCATTGTCTGTAACATCCTGACATAGGTTTTCACTGAATTTGGTCATTGTCTGTAACATCCTGACATAGGTTTTCACTGCTTCCGGAAGTTATCAAAATACAGAGTTAAGAAAACGTTGTGTCTATAAATTTGAAGAAGAAAGAAATGGAGTTTCACAAAAAAGGTTTTTACTCATATTAATTGGATGTACATTCATATAAAACTCATTAAAAAACCTACTGAATATTAGTTACCCATATAATAAGGGAGGTATACATAATTTCCTAATTTCTTGTATATTTAATGTAAAATATGACAAGGACAGGAGATGCTGCAAAATTTTATAACCTTTGCCTTAGATTATGATACAGTTGAGATTTGTTGGTTATTGATTCATTTGCTTGTGTGCTCGTTTCCTTTGTTGTTGGTTTTTGTATTAAAATTTGTGAGTTGTTGGATGCAGAGAGTGAATTATTTCAGATGTCATCATCGTCATCGTGTGCCTTCTCCGCAACGAAGGTTGGCTACCATGGATCGCCATTCTACTCTGTTTCTTGCTTTGATGGTGCAGGCTGTCATAGATTGACTTGACCATCTTTTGATGTTACTCGTCCATGTTACTCTTGATCTGCCTTTGCCTCTTTTACCTTGTATATTTTTCCTTCCAATATTACTTTTAGTAGGCTGTTGTGTCTTTTAACATGCCCCAAAAATTTCATTTGTCTTGTCTTAATTGTGTTTAGTAGTTCTCTTTTTATTTTCAGTTGTTTTAAAACTTTATCATTTGTTATCTTTTGTTTCCATCCAATTCTACCTATTCTTCTATAAATCCACATTTCAAAGGCTTCAATTTTCTGTTCTGTTTTCTTGTCTAATGTCCATGTTTCTGCACCATACAGTAATATTGAGAAGATGTAACATTTTGCCATTCTTAGTTTCAGCCCTGTTGATATTTGTTTTGTTGTTAGTATATTTTTCATGGCATTAAAATTACTTTTTGCCATACCTATTCTTTTGCTTATTTCAGTTTTGCATTTTCCATCATTGGTTATAGTATGTCCCAGGTAGTTGTAACTCTGGACTATCTCCAGATGTATTCCCTCAACTGTGATATTTAATTGTAGGTCTTGAGAATTTTCTTTGTTTATGATCATAGTTTTAGTCTTTTTGATATTCATTTCTAGTCCATATTTTTTGCTTGTTATGTTTATCACATTAAGCAATTGTTGTAGGTCTTTAGGATTTCAGATGTAGTCTATAATTAAAATTGTAATAAGAGGAAGAATAGTTTTGTACATGAAAAGAACACTATAGCAAACAAGTTCCATTTTGTGGCCACTATAATTTCATTAGAAACAGTTGAATGAAATATATAAACATTTATAAAAACTACTTAGCTGTGAGATCCATTAAAAAAAAAATTAATGTTTACTGGAACCATAAACTTCTTAAAATATACAAAAGACTTAAATATAAGAAATGTTGAAGATTTATATTGGATGTATAGATTTAAGATTCATACAGATCTTATTGTGTTGATAGAAAAAAAGAGAGATCTGAGTACAATTGTCAAACTATTGTGGAAACTGTTGGTCTGAGTGCAATGATGGTGGTCTTAAATAAAAAAAAAACAAGAAGACAGTCTGCAAGGAGACAGTGTGTGAATAGGTTATGACTAAAATAAGGGGAATTGACAAGGAAGTGGGAAGAGGGAGGAGGTGCACCAGACAAAAATTACATAATAAAATTGTGCCAAATCATCAATGGTCTATATTCTATTAAATAAAAGTAGCTGTAAAATATAGAGTGTTTAATGTTTGTCTTAAATGACTAAAATAAATGTGTTCTTTTCTAGGTGATTGAGGCTGACAAGAAGCTTGTAGATTTGTCCAATGAACTTCACTTAGAGATGGGTGAAAATGCAGACCTAGCTCACACAATTAAGATGCTGCAAAATGACAAGCTGCAACTGTCATCAACAATTGATGGCTTGGAAAGTCAGCTCATCTCACTGAAGACTAAAGTTTCTGGATTTGAATCGGATAATTTCAATCTCAGGAAACAGCTGGAGGAGCTTTGCACTAGCAACAAGCATCTGCATGATAGTTTGAATGGTGCAAAGCGTGGCAAAGATGTAGGAGCAGCCTCAGCAATTTCAAGTGATGAAGAACTAGAACGACTGAAGAAAACAATCATAGATTTGAACAAGCAGATCAAAGACTTACAGGTATCACTGGTTTATTAGCATTGACTTCTTAATTATCCACCAATTGTCAAAAAATTGTTACCACACTTAGTCAGCATGAGTTTTTGTGTGTGTTTTTTTACAACTTTTCCTTCATCTGTCATGTGACTGTTGAGTTATTGTTGGGCTCATACCATCAAATGACACACAACTGTTCTCCAGTTTTCTGTCTCCATCTGCTTTTTGAGAGCTGGTCAAGTTGAAATTCACCTGCTCCTTAGTTTGTTATTTCACTTCCTCCTATGTCTCTCACAATTCCCTGTATGATAGTTATTATCAGACCTGAAGAGTGTGTTATATGCTTGCTATCTTAGCTTTCATTTCTTTACTGCAGTGAGGAGATGGTCTTGCTGTTAATCTCTTTTTAGCTTCTGTGTGAGACTTCTTGATTGGTAATGTTATCTAATATTTTGATTTTGTTTCAAATGCTGGCATTTTTCATTGCGCCATAATAAATTGTGGATGTTGCAAAGAAGTGTATCACTCTGACTCTTTATGTTTCTGTCTCTCCAGACTGGTTTTAGCATTATCAAGGCTTCTGTGGTCTGTTTTTAATAGCACGCCACCTAAAATATTACACTTTCAGTTTTCTTGCATAAATTGCAGGTCACTAATTCTGTTTTAAGCAACATACAAAGAACTAGATAACAAAGTAAAAAGCTCATCCGGAAGAGATAAGAGAACTTATATAGAGAGAACTTATATAGATAACCTGGTATTGAAGGCGGAGAGAACAGCAACGACAGGTGATAGTAAAACTTTTTATAATTTACAGATGATGTTAACAAACACTTTTACATCTAGTGGAGCACCTGTTATGAACAAATATGAAACCATATTAATATCAAGTGAAGAAATAAAGTCAAGATGGGCTGAACACTTATGGAAATTCTTAATTGTCCAATACCAAGACAAAGGAAATCTTATTTTCTACATTAACAAAAATACATCTTGCTTTTTGAAAATTGTTTCTGTGATTATTTCATGTAATCTTGCTCCAGCTCATTTTGTTTGAAATATTTACCTTTATTCCTGGTTTTAGATTTATAGCAGATTCACTAATTTACTGCTGTGTCATCAGGACAATGATTATTTGATATGATTGCTTTCAGTATCACTTTTTAAAAATTGTGTGTGTGCACATTTTATAAAATGAAAAAGGAAACCTACCTTGCCTAATGGCATATAGTGAATGCAGTGTTAGTGCCCATATTTGTGTGACCAATGGCATTTATTTGAGTAATATCATTAGTGTTGCACTCATATCTTTCTTTCCCAAAAAATCTGGTATCCGTTTGTTTGTTTGTATTCACCCAGTGACCAAAGGAAATTTCTCTTGATCCTCTTCATTGTCTGCCCTTAAAAGAAACGTTAAGTGTGCAAAGATTTATTGTATTGTCATTCACTTTGCATGTTCCAGTCCAACACATCTGTACCCATGTAAGACTGAGTGAACCTCGAAGCTATCAATCAGAATTGAACCTAATCTCTTATCCTCACTAACCACTGCTAAACTGTATCTCTGAAAGTTATTTTATGCCACTATTTATTTTCATGTAGTAAAAATTGTAAAGCTTCATACTAAAGTACCACAGAATGATCATTAAATTATCATTATTGAAGAGTGATGATGAAGATGCAGCTTTAATATTTAGGAATTTGAAGTCAAACTACATACAGATTTGCTCTCACAATATGGATCAGGAATTTGTTTAAGCAGCAAGCTACAGGAAAGGTAAAGGTAAAGTACGAGACTTGAACCGGTGTCTTAGCACGCGAGTTTTACACCCATATGTGCTTTGTCGCCTATCCAGAAATGTTCAGAAATTTCTGGATAGTGTCGCCTCAAGCATTGGAACTCACCTTCCCAGGGTAATACCCTGGTACCAATTTCTGCCAACGGCTGGGTCGACCGTGGGGTTATTTTTTTTTTCAACCACGAGTACAATTCACACTGCTCCCAGCGGGAATCGAACACGGGGAACGTCGGTAGTCCAGTCGGGTGGTTTTCCCAACTCGGCTACTGAGGCCCCAAGTTACAGGAACTATTGGTGTATGCACTTTGCATTATATGTGGGAAATACTGAGATCAGCCATGAGTATGGTATGGTCAGTTACTTTAAGTAATTTGTTTCCTCCATTTTGTATGAACAGTCTTTACAAAATCATAAGTGTTAGTTTCATTTTTGTATCTCAGTTGGTTAAAAATAATAATGTGCTTATTCTTGTTTTTAGATGCAGTTACAGAAGGCAGAATATATGGATGATGCAAAATCAGACAGGGGCAATGGTTCACTGAGTAGTGTCTCCAGTCTTGGCAGTGATTATCAACAAGATCTACTGCACAGTATTCTTGTTGTTGATTCTCACCTGAAGGAAGTGAATACCCTGTTGCATCAGTTGCGTCAGAACTTTGACCTCTATATTAACTCACTAAGTGATGACAGTCAAGGGAAAGCTATAAAGTTGGCAAATCTCATTGAAGACATTGGCCAGAAATGTCAGGATGTACAAGATACATTGCATGAATCTCAAGAGGGGATGCTTTCACCTAGTGAATCAGAATACAAGCATGTAATTACTGTAAATGCTGGGTCTAGTGGTAAGGTTATCATGGAAGAGTATAAAGGTTTGAAGAATAAATTTGATCAAGCAGTGGCAGAACTCAGGATAGTTAAAAAGGATTTAAAAGATGTTTACAGTTCTTATGGTTCACTCAAACAGGAGGACATAAAGTTGCAGGATAAACTGAACATCCTAGAAGGTGCCTGCAAGCAGCATATGGTTGAACTGATAGCTCGAGTAGATGGTCTCAGTGCCAAAATTGTTAACACCCAGACCAGCTCAACACAAGGAAATCAGACACCTTCTCCTTTCTCTAACAACTCAGCCAATGTTATCCGAGAAATTGAGCAACAGCTTAGTGAGCTAGGAAAAAGACTTTCATCGCTGGAACAGCAAGCTGCAAGTTTGCATCAGTCTAGTGTTACTCCATCCGATGCAGCATCAGGGTCCAATGTGTTGGCTAAACTGGAAGACATTAAACTCCAGATAGAAGATGCCAATTCAAAACTTTCTAGCCTAAGTTCATCTTCCTTATCCCCTACTTTGAATTCCAGCTCAGCACTACAGTCCAAGATGAACTCATACAAAGAAAGAATAGGATCTCTAATGGCTAATTTTCAGTTATCTGACAGTTCACAGAGCACAGATCTTAGAAATAGTTCACAAGAAGGTGCTGATACACCTGCTGCTGGTTTTAGCGACTGTCTTCATGAGATAAGAGAACGAGTTCTAGAGATAGGAGAGCGGCTTGATTCCTTGGAGGAGAATGATGAAGATTCAGATAGTGAGGATGAAGAGGAACAGACAACTGTTGAAGAAATTAGAGAAAAGCTTGCACAGTTAACTGAGTACATAGAGCAGCACTCCAAACTGACCACATCAGACTGGACTTTGTTAAGGCTTATGACCTTACAGAAAGCCTGTCTGAAAACTGCTGGTAATGGAAACAGCACTGTCGAGAAAGAGAATACTTCTGAAGAGGAGAAATTAAAGCTGTATGCTGATAGGTTATCACTGGAAGCTGTGCTTTTGTCAGAAATGGCACACATACTCCAAACAAAAGACTATCTGCAACCAGATGACACTGTCTGTAGAGAAATTGACTCTCTGAATAGCAAAGTCATGCTTCTTCACCAACGATTGAACAATGAAATTAAAACTATGCACTTTGAAAATCCTCAGGCTGACCTGTTATTGTGTTATTCTGAATTTATGGCTGAAAAAATACTAGTGAATGGACACCTGTGCAGTCAAACATTTGACCAAAAGACACATATACCTAATGAATCATCTACCTCTTTACAACCCATGCTGTTGGCAACAGAAGCCCTCGTTCGATCTCAGATTGATGCTTACATCAGTAGCAGCATGGACAAAACTGCTGATGAAATCCTAACCCTTCCAACCCATCTCACAGCACGAACAATAGTTCAAGGAGAACTGACCTACTCTTTGAACCAGCTGAAGACCAGGCTGGAGAAAAATCCAGAAATACTCAAACCAGGGCCTGTAAACTATCAGTTCATGTTTAATAGGTTGTTAGAGAGACAGAGGAAAGTTCTTGCAACATTAGAATGTTATTCCAATCAGATTATTCATTCTTTAGCTGTGATTATATTCAAGGAGAGTGAGGAAATGACTATTGTGCAAGGTCCAGAAAGTGTGCTCGAAGCCATGTGCTCAGAACTGTCAACTATTATAGAAAAACACATTCAGCATTTTAAGGAAAAATGCCGCACAGCCTTGGACACACATTCCGCACGAAAGTATGACATTATTGTCAATGAACTGCGCAATTGTCGTGAAGCTGTTTTGTCTGAGATCAAATCTCAACATGAAGCATATGCAAAAGATCCAACATCCATCAGGGACTCAAGTCTTGACATTCCAGTACAATCACTGGACAGCACTATCAATAACTTTGGGGAGATATTATCTCTGAAATCAAATGTTTTAGCAACTACACACTTCCTAGCTGAACTGTTGAAGATGGGCAGTGCTATTTTATCAGACTTAGAGTTGGATCAAGACTCCAGTGATAATGATACTGGTCTTGAGAAGGGTTTAATTAACTTTGTCAGTGCTTTAAGTGAGGCCTTGCAAATGGAGGCTTTGTCTAAAGAAAGTTTAGCTAGAAAGGTGACCTGTGATAGTCAGAGCAGTAATAGTGACAATAAAAAGTTATCAGAAAGTATTGAAAACTTAGTGCTTCAAGTTCCAGACTTGTCTCGATATTCTCAGCATGCTACCCAGCAAGCAGAAGTTATTGTGAGAGAAGCCGTCCTTAATGCGCAGCTCACCTTTTCACTGTTTAAGCAGAAATTGTTTCATGATAGTGAGATTAAGTGCCTGAAGGTCAGAAGACCTGCCAGAATACGATCTGAACTCAACCAAGAAGAGAGCAGAGACTCTGACGACACAATAGATTTACAGACAGATTTTCAGGTAACACTTTTCTTTCTTTATCCACTAGCATGTTATAATTTACACTCATTAATTTACATTACCCGATCAGTAGTATATTTTCTTGGTGCTAAATAATTCTTTTTGACATTATGTTTTTATTTATGAAAAATAAAATTTCTTATAACCTTGTGTCAGTTCATTTGAAAATGAGAATTAGAATTAATTATCATACTATACTCTGAAGATGCAGCATAGATAGTTGGCACTAATGTACTGCTATTGTCACTTTTAATTGTTTTCATCTCTTCCCCTTTCCTCTAGTGAACATTTGTTATGAACTGTGCCATCAATTTACTCTTTCTTACTATAAACCTAAATGCCTGCATCATCAGTATTCTTTTGCATGGCAGTGAATCATGGACAACTTTTGTAAAGCAAGAGAGAAGGCTAAATGGATTCCATACATGGTGCCAGTGTTATATTCTCTAGATCTCATGAAGTAAGAAAACATGGAGGACCTCACTCACACAGAGACCTGAACATGTACTCGCTGGCTTGGCCACTTACATCATATGAAAGACAGCTGCATACCAAAAGATGTATTTTATTGACAACTTGCGGATGGCAAAAGAACTAGAGGGCACCCAAAACTCTGATTTATTGATGTATCTAAACATGACATAGACCTGCAGCTAGGGAAGATCTTTGAAAGCACACTCTAAAGATCCAACTTGTCTCTCTCTCTCTCTCTCTCTCTCCCCCCCCCATTTTATTTTTTTTGTTCATCTTCTTTACTGTTCCTTTAGTTTAGAATTTCTGTTTTTCTGTTAAACATTTTTCATTTTATAATAATACATACAGCTCTTATGTACTGTCTACTGTTAGTTCATTTTCTTTCACTATATGTTATCATAGTTAAATAATATGTTTACATATATCAATATTTCTTTTGCTAATTCAAGTAAAGGTTACCTCTTTGCCTTGCTAGACATATGGGAAATATATCAGGGCTCATATTTTTCCACTATCACTGGCACATTTTTGGAGGATGTGGTTGATTTCATGCCAGGACATGCCTACTTCCCAGAAAATCTCTAATACCAATTTTTAGAGGCTGGGTGAACTCCAAAGTCATGTTGGTTAAAAAAAAAAAATTGCTGTTGCTAATGTAATTGGAGTAAATATATTTATTATCTACAACTATAATTTTTAAAAAAATATAAATATTAATTATATTTTTTTCAAAGAAGAGGTAATTATTCATGTTTATCTGTTCCCATCATATTATAGGCATTGCTTTTGCCATTGGAGGAAGTTCTAGACAGTAAACAAGAAGATGAGTTGCAGGTCTTGCAGGTTGTGCTTGGTCTTGTCTCCCAGATGAAGACCTCTATATCAGAAAGCAAGGGAAAGGATCATGGACTGGATGATCAGCTGAGGCAACTGGAACAAAAGTTGCAACATGAAGTTGAACTGGCTAAACAAAGACATGAAACACATCTAGAAGTCTTCAGACAGGTGACTAGACTTTACTGATTAAAGCAGAATTTCTCAACATTTTTTCTTCTGTGGGCCCCTTCTGACCTTGTTTTCCTCCCATGAACCCCTATGGTCCTATCATGAAGAAGAAAACTATTTAAATGTTTTTTTTGCAAATAGACTGTGTTTGTGCATTTGTGTATAAAATACATAATACAGTTCATATGCATAAAATATGATGCTTGTAGTAACAATATTCAGCTGGCAAAATTAAGGTTCCCCTCTTGTGTGTGATTTTCCTTCCTTGGCTATCAATTTGAATATTTCATAAGAAGCATTACAATTTTTGTCATTTTTTCTTTTTAGTATTCACCTGTTAAGTGTGCATGGATGTGTTGTATTGCAAGTTCACAACAACAAATCCCTGAAAATTCTGCCTTTAGGTCAAACGCATCTATTTTTATCATGGGTAGAATCACATGGAAGCGAATCATGGACAATAGACAAACAAAGACAATTAGAGGCCACAGAGATGGGATTTCTCAGAAGAATGTTGAAAGTTCCCTGGACAGCTAAAAAGACCAATGAGAAAGTTCTCAAAGAGGCCAACACTAAAAAGGAGCTCTTAAAAAACATCAGAAAGAAGCAATCAACATTTTTTGGGCACACCATGAGAAGAGGAAAGTTGGAATACTTGGTTACAACTGGCAAAATAAAAGGAAAGAGAGATCGCGGACGACAAAGAGAGAAAATACTGGATAGCTTGGTATCATGGCATGGAAAACAGTCAACAACAGAACTCATACGATGCACTGTGGATAGAAGATTGTGGAAGGACATGAACGCCAACCGATACGGCACATGATGATGATGAGATTCACCTAACAAGTTTTCCACGGACAAAGGCCATTTTTTGCCTACTCTTTTCAGTTTTTACTTCCAATGGTTCTTTAACATGTGCGAATGCACACAGAACCCACTAGTTTTTGTCATTTTCCAAGCAGGCTAGACTTGGATCTTTCTACCCAGAGACCAAGGGTTGGTAAAGCCACTAGGAAACCATTGATTTAATTTTGAAAAATTCACACTTCCTGTTGTGGGATTTTACTCTGGAATGTTCAGAGGCCAATGTCTCACCTGCACTAGGCTACCCAGCTCCCTCCTTTGTCATTTAAATTTGTAGATTTCTGAACAAACATTTTTTTCATTGTAAGTCTAATCTCAAAATTGTCTTGCAATGCATGAAAATATTCTAATTGAATCCTTTTTGTCTTCATGAGACACTTCCACAGGGTTTTGTCTGGTTGTGCAGTGATGGGATATATCCATAGCCAAGATATTAGACGGTGTATTAAAAACATTTATTCTTTTTATGAGGTAGCCATGATGTACTCTGTACATTATATACTAGAAATGGGAAACAAATTTGAAACACATGGAGACAAACTGTACATGTGCTTGCTGCTACAAAATAACAAAGGTCAATATTTATGAATAAAGCTTTGGAACTTCCTGAATAAAGACAAATGAAAGATTATGCCATTGTAAAACTTATATTTTCTCTGTATATATTTTAGGTGCATAATGTTATCTGTATGTTTTCTATTTACAAAATATATTTACCATGTCAAGGGTTATGTTGATCATGATATATTATTATGATGCTAAGAAATTAATCAAGCAGCCGTGAAAAAATTGACAGAAGCTTTGTTCTTTAATACTCTGGCAAACTTGTAAATCTATTTTATACTCTGAGGTTCTTCCACACACCCTTGCATATAACTAAAGAGAAGTGGATGGGTAGGTTAGGTGGTGGTGGGGAAAGGGGTGGGGGGGGGTAGGAAATGAAAATAATGTTGCCACAAACATCAAAGGCGACCCATCAATCAAGGATAGTCACATTTGAATTCCACCAAATAATATTGATTTGCGCTTCTCTTATAGTGGCCGCTAATAAAACAATTAACTTAGTGGAAAAAGGTGATATCTGAACATTGTATTCTACAGATATCTGCATGACTATGAGTGGCCACAATGCAATATCCTGTGGCTAGTTGGGGCCAATTGGCCCCTGTCTGAAAAACACTTGTTTAAAGTTATTGAGTTATTTGCGGGCCATCATCATTGCACTCCGAACATGTCCATAGGTGCTCAGATTCCCTCCTCAGCAATTCCCTCATTGTCCAACGACTGACGACTCCAGTTCTATGTTGGTTGATAAGTCTTTTTACACGGCCACTAAGTGTCTCATTTCTGGCTGTGCCCAACTTAACTCCCATTTCCATCATCCGAAGAAGTCACGTGGATCTGTGTTTGTCGAAGTCCTGTGCTCTTCCCACATCTCGGAGGGCATTGATGATGTCCGCCCGATCCATTGGTTGCCCGTCTTCAACGACAGTGCAGCTAGCCAACCTGTCCGCCCTTTCATTTCCCCGTACTCCTGCATGTCCAGGGTCATAGACAAAGGTGACCTTACGTATTTTGGATTTCTGCAACGACTCTACCCATTGCATGCGTACAGAGCCCGCCTCCACTTTTTTTATCATGCTCATCGAATCACTCAGTATACATGCGTGGGTGTAGTCTTGTGACTCTAACCATTTGAATGCCTTGGTCACTGCCATCGCCTCCATTGTCATGCTACTCGTGGTCACGACGTATGCACCACTGTCTTCGTAGACTATTCTGCCTGCCGAGCGTGCTGTAAATGCCCATGCACTTCTTTGGTGTCGTCTTACAGATCCGTCTGTATAGATGACTGCATCTTTCTCATCGGTGTTATCGCAGATGAGACCGTTGACCTCAGCATTAACCACATATATTGTTTAAAGTATTGCCCCCCCAAGAGTACTTTTAAAATTTACAACCATAATTTACTAAAGCATTTTTCCTTAAATATTTGACACAACATAGATGAATAATATATTAGATATAGCAATATTTTATTTTTGTATTATTATTTTAAAGACACTGTTATTAAATGTTTAGTTTAAGATATTTCCTGCGTCATATTTTAACAACTTTAAAGATTTTTTATGCAAATTAGACCTATGTTTCCATGACTTCATGTATTATTGGTATTGCATAACAGGAGTCAAGCAAACTGGAGAAAATTTTAGAAGAACAGCAGCAGGATAGAGATCAATATGAGGATAGATGTGCCCAGTTGGAGGATGAACTGGTAACCCTGCAATTACAGCATGAGGAGGAGAAGGACAGAGTGAAGCAAGACATTCTGACCGCGGTACATGCTATACGCAGTAATGATGAGAAGAGTGAAACATATCTCACTGAGAAAACAATGAGTCTAAGTAAAGAGCTAGTAATGCAGAAGCTGAACTTTCGGGTAAGAGTTCCTTATAATCAGTTTACTCAAGCTTGATCACAAATAATTTATTCATGCTTAGTCCTGCCTGAGAAAGCTAATTATGATTTTATTTTCTTGAGGAAAAATAAAAAATCAATAAGCAAAGCTGAAAAAAAATATTGATCAAAATTATAAACCATTTGAGTGGGCTATTTGTAATCTAGTTTACAGTGAAGAAGAAAAGAAAATGATATTCCAAACAGTAAAACTGGCCTATTGTGTTTTTTTTTTTTTTTTTTTAGATTTTGAAGCTGAAACACCAGCAGCAGAATTAGATGTAAATTTAGATGACTTCACCTTGAGTGAAATAGAAACCACCTTAAAGCTAATGACCAATAACAAGGCTGCTGGAGAGGATAAGTTAACAGCTGAGATCCTCAAGGCAATTGATAGCCATAATTTAATACATCTCCAAAAAATGTTCAACATCATTTGGAAAACAGAGAAGACGCCTCATAAATGGAAAAAAGGAATCATTGTTAAGATCCCAAAAAAGGGCAATCTTAGAGATTGTAACAACTGGAGAGGCGTGACACTTTTGTCAGTTGCCTCAAAGTTATTCTGTAAAATCATCCTAAATAGAATAAAGGATTCAATAGATACAGTAATGCGTGAAGAACAGGCTGGGTTTAGAAAAGGGAGAAGCTGTCTTGACCACATTTTCACTCTACGACTTATATTGGAGGAACATATTGAAAAGCAAAAACCTTTTGTACTTAACTTCATCGACTTCAAAAAAGCATTTGATAGTATTCATAGAGATTCTTTGTGGAAAATTCTGAAGCAATATGGTTTACCATCAAAAATCATAAATATTATCAAAGACATGTATGATGGTTACACATGTGCAGTTCGAACAGAGGAAGGACTGAGCGAATGTTTCCCAATAGAAACTGGGGTTAAACAAGGATGTATTTTATCGCCCTTGTTATTTGGAATTGTTATGGACTTCATAATGAAGAAATGCTGCACTGGTAATAAAGGCATCGAATGGATACAAGGAGACCATTTGGAGGACCTCGACTTTGCTGATGACATAGTTCTCATCAGCAGTCAGATAAAAACGATGCAGGAAAACACAAATGAACTATCATCAATAGCCAGCAAAATTGGGCTTGAGGTCAATCATGAAAAGACTAAAGTCATGAAAAGTTTAATTCCAACAAGTGACAAAATATACATGGAAAACAAACCAGTAGAAGAGATCGATCACTTTATCTATCTTGGAAGTCACATTGATCGAGAAGGGGATACGAGCAAAGAAATTAGAATCAGACTGGCTAAAGCAGCAATGTCTTTCAGAAGCCTTGAAAAGTTGTGGAAATCAAAACTCATTAGCACAAACACAAAACTTAGGCTATTCAAATCAAATGTACTATCAACCCTTACGTATGCGTGTGAAAGCTGGAAAACAACAAGAGATATAGAAACAAAGTTGAACGCATTCGAAAATAAATGTCTAAGGAAAATACTTGGTATAGAATGGAACGAATTCAAAACAAACGAGGAAATTAGAGAAATCGCCAATCAACCACTAATATCTTCAGTAATAAAGAAAAGACGATGGTCATACGTTGGACATGTGATGAGAAGAGATAATAATCGAATAGCAAAGCAAGCCCTCATATGGGAAACAACAGGTAAAAGAAAAAGAGGAAGACCCAGGGAGACACTGAGAAGAACATTGATGAGAGAGGCAAGAGCAGCAGGAATCGGCTCCCTCAATGAGATAGAACTGCTTGCACAGAACAGAGACAGATGGCGAGATTTAATAAAATATCTTTAAAAGAAAACTGCTAGAACAAAAATTCATATAGGAGAAGGTGTATCTTGGTCTACGCCCTATGGGCCGGTTACGGCTCGAAAGGTCAATAGAGATTGTGTTTTTTATTATTTTTGGCGGTTGAAGAAAATATAGACATTAAATTAAATACTCTCTCTCCCTCCCTCTCTCTCCCTCTCACCTCTCCCTCTGACCTCTCTCTCTCTCTCTCTCTGTATCTCAGTGTATGTGTGCTTTTTTATTTTGTTTGTTTATTTGTTTGTTTATTTTGTAGAGAGATTATAAATGTTGATCAGTAGTAGAGGTAGCAGCTATAGCTAAGTGTTTCTATACATTTCAGTTTATGCTGGGCATTATTTTCTCTTTTTTTTTCAGAAACTTCTAGGGACAATCAAGAAGGATGTCACAAGCAAAGAAAAGAATGCAGTTGTTCAATGCATTGATGAGCACATCAGAACCATCTCTCTGTCAGCAGAAGAGGAGGTAAGAATACAGAATTGATGTTATAATATTGTTACTCTTTAGGGTGCTCTAAAACTTCTTAAATTATTTCATAAACTTAGCACCAACATAAGCTGAACTGACAGAGTGAAATTATGTTGCTATCTAAACTTGGGGGGAGGGGAGGGGGGGTGTGAATGAAGGTTGGCATTGCCAGAACAGAATAGTATTCTGGATGAATGAAAGGAATTGTCAACCAGCACCAGATTTGCTCAGTTAGTCACTGCTTGATACTGAACATTTTGAGGAAAGATCAGAGCACCTAGGGGTGTGTCCAGAATGCAGTGATGATAGTCCTAACACAATATTGATAGAGTAATCTCAAGAGTGGGGAGCTGTTGTGTAGCAGTCAGAGCATGAACAGTGATTGTTCAAGGATATTGATACAAACTTCCTCAGCTCTGTGATGTTTGTCCATCTCATAGATCAACAGTGTCAAGGTCTGGTTGCTGTTTAGCTCTTTAAAGAACTCTATAAAGTCTGACATTTCTTAATAAGAAAACCATTAAAATGGGTGACAGGATGAAATATCTGGAAGTTATCCACAGCTGTCCTTAAAGCATCACTTTGTGTAGATCATATTATGATACAAGCAAGGGTCTAGCAGCAATTGTACATCTGGAACATTATCATCGGGTGCCATCTCCGCAATGAAGGTTGGCTATCATGGAGCGCCATTCTGCTCTGTCTCTTGCTTTGATGATGCAGGTTGTCATAGGCTGATTTGTCCATCTTTTGATGTTACTCATCCATGTTAGTCTTGGTCTGCCTCTGCCTCTTTTACTTTGTATTTTCCCCTCCAAGATTACTTTTAGTAGGCTGTTGTGTCTTTCAACATGGCCCAAAAATCGCATTTGTCTTGTTTGAATTGTGCTTAGTAGTTCTCTTTTCATTTTTAGTTGTTTTAAGACTTCATCGTTTGTTTTCTTTTCTTTCCATCCAATTCTACTATTCTTCTATATATCCACATTTCAAAGGCTTCAATTCTCTGTTCTGTTTTCTTGTCTAATGTCCATGTTTCTGCACCATACAGGAATATTGAGAAGATGTAACATTTTGCTATTCTTAGTTTTAGCCCTGGTGTTATTTGTTTTGATGTTAGTATATTTTTCATAACATTAAAATTACTTTTTGCCATTCATATTTACATTCTTATATACATCGTAAAGAGGTCAAAGCAAAAAGAGAACTAATTTCCAATATTAGGAAGAGACAATCATCATTTTTTGGCCATGTAATGAGAAGAGAACAACTGGAATATATTGTAACAACTGGAAAAATTGAGGGACGAAGAGATAAGAGGGAAGCAAAGAGAAAAAATAACAGACAGCTTAAGAGAATGGCTTGGCAGAAGGTCAACAACAGAAATGATAAATAGCTGCCGAGATCGAAAGTTGTGGAGAGACATGATCACCTACGCCAGTAGGCCCGGTACTTGATGTTGATGACGTCGTTAACAAAGTTTGTTATACCACTAGATCTGGAATTAATTATCACCTGGACATTCTTTAACCACAGAACACAGTGTTATGTATTCAAAATTATAAGGACTACAAATTGTCTTAGTTTGCACTAAAGATACTCTTCATGGAGATGATATATATGTTTGGACTGATATCACTACAATCTGGACTTGTTTTGATCAAAGCTTGACACTTTGTCAGAGTATCTGGTGACAAGAAGCACACCTACTGCTCAATAACATAACCAACCTCAGGGACATGAGGACTTCAAGAGACAAGTAGTCATGTATGCCACAGGTTGAGAGAACTATTGGAGTAACATTTTCATTTATAACATAATCAAAGGCAAAGTTCTATCCTGGAGGAATGATAACAAACTATCAACAAGTGATAATTACTCTTGAAAGGGCATGTAGTGATTTGTACCACTAAACAACAATATTCAAACCATGAAAACAAGTAAAGGTTCCCACCTCTGAAAGGCATTGTTTATTTTTTTTTTTTTTTCTTGCATTTCTATACCCTCAGCAATCTTGCTTCACCGTGCCAAACATTTTGCAGCAATTTTCTCCCAAATATCAAGGATTTTGTGCTTGAATGAGAAAGTAAAGTTTTTGCAGAACAAAGTGGAGCTTATATGTTACACCTACCTCCAACATGAGCATGAAGGTTGAAGTAGTTACTGTCACTCCATACCAGCTTTCTGTTTTGTCAAGACAGCAGTATTTGTTTCTGACTCACAAGCCTTTTTATAGGGCTCAGAATAGTTGTCATTCTACCCACTGGATATTTGGAGCCATGGACTTTCCAGAACTTTACTGGCTCTACCATACTGGTCAGCCAAGGATCCATGGCAATAAAAGAACTGACACGCTTGGCTTGAGTGCATCAGTAGTTGATGCTTTAGAGCTTAACAAGAGAGACATATCACTGTAAGATTGTTTATTTGAGAATGCATAGTGATTGATGTGAGTTGAGTTATGAGACTCCAAGAGGAGAGCGAGACACCCACCAACACCTGGGCTGAGAGTAGTCAGCTAATCACAGCTGATGGCATGCTTCAGGATCAGCAAACAACTGATACAGACCTTACTCTACCTACTAGTGGTGGAAGAGGAAAGTCAGCCCAGTACCCAAAAAATACCACACTGAAGACAAATGTGACAAACCAGAAGATGCATATCACAGCTGTACCATAAACTATTGACACAACTCATTTATGCCACAGTAATGTTCTTTTAAGGATGATGATACAAAGGAAAATGGCAACCTTAGTAGCTCAGTGATTAATGAAGTGAACTACTAAGGACAAGAAGTCAGGTTCAATCCTGATCGACAGCCTCCAGGTTCATCCAGTTTTAAATGGATAATGGATTTTTCTTTGAAAGAAAGATGGCATTTATTTACACATTACACAAAAAATAATGTGTCAACTGAATATAATTTAAAATTATGGGCACTAATGTCATGTTCACTACACTCCGGCTTGTTGCAGGAGCTACTGAGTTAAGTGCTCTGTGCACACCGTGAGCTGTGTGTCTCATCCGTTTTGATCCTGCTTCGATATCCCGCTTGTTTACGATGAATGATGATATCGTATGACAGGGAACAGTTGGCTGTGTTCACTTTCTGCGCGGTTTCGCCTTATGTCTTTTGGCGTGTGCTGAGACTGCTACGATGGGGACTACAGCTACCTTTCTTTGTTTGGGAGATGAGTTGGTAATTCGGATGATTCCACTGGCACGGGCGGTTGAGCAATTATGGATTTTAATTCGTTTGCTGTGATGCCGAGGCCTTCCATAACCAATAACAATCACTACACACCACCATGTGGCATGATGGTGCTCCTTCTTATGAAGGGGAATAGTCATTGGGTGAATGCTGAAGAAAAAGAAGGCACCAAAGAATTGGTGGTCAGGCTGAGTACATATACATTGAAGCAACATCAGGAACAATCAACAAGCCACAGAAACTATCAGTGTGAATACTTTGGATCATGTTGTTATAGGAAATAAACACCTATGAGTTTTTGCTTTGAGTGAAGAAGTTGATTCTTTAATCAGTAACCAGCAAATGATTTTATACAAATAATAGGTTTTACATTAATTTGTAGAAAATGTTAGTTAATATTTTGTGAGAAACTATATTAAAATCTTCAGGGAAATATAAAAAATCTGTTATTGAGTTATTTGCGGGTCATCATCATTGCACTCCGAACATGTCCATAGGTGCTCAGATCCCCTCCTCAGCAATTCCCGCAGTGTCCAGCGACTGACGACTCCAGTTCTATGTTGGTTGATAAGTCTTCTTACACGGCCACTAAGTTTCTCATTTCTGGCTGTGCCCATCTTAACTCCCATTTCCATCATCCGAAGAAGTGATGTGGATCTGTGTTTGTCGAAGTCCTATGCTCTTCCCACATCTCGGAGGGCATTGATGATGTCCGCCCGATCCATTGGTTGCCCGTCTTCAACGACAGTGCAGCTAGCCAACCTGTCCGCTCTTTCATTTCCCCGTACTCCTGCATGTCCAGGGACATAACAAAGGTGACCTTACGTATTTTGGATTTCTGCAATGACTCTACCCATTGCATGCGTACTGAGCCCGCCTCCACTTTTTTTATCATGCTCATCAAATCACTCAGTATACATGCGTGGGTGTAGTCTTGTGACTCTGACCATTTGAATGCCTTGGTCACTGCCATCACCTCCATTATCATGCTACTCGTGGTCATGACGTATGCACCACTGTCTTCGTAGACTATTCTGCCTGCCGAGCATGCTGTAAATGCCCATGCACTTCTTTGGTGTCGTCTTACAGATCCGTCTGTATAGATGACTGCATCTTTCTCATCTGTGTTATCGCAGATGAGACCTTTGACCTCAGCATTAACCATGACCGGGTTCTGTTCCCTACTTTTCCTGTCGAGTGTGACAGCACATACCTGTTTGATGACATCTTCTGCTCGGCCCACCCATGATTTGCCTCTTTTAGCCTGGCACCTGTCCCTATGTTGAGCACGTGGTGCAATGGATGCTCTTTATCTGTACTAATCTTCAGGTACGCTCATGTTCTCCAGATCTTGATTCTGTCATCCATGGGTGGAAAGTCAAGAAGATACCTCATTGCTACACAGGGAGTGTCCCTTGTACATCCCAAGATAATGCGCATGGCTTCATTTTGTATTTTCTCCAGCCTATCAATTTGAGTCATACTGACAGTAAGGATTGCAAGGGCATACTCGATTGGTGCGAGGACTAATCCCTGGAACAGAAGAGTAAGTAGCCTCTGCTCAATGTTGGCAGCTGCCATGACCTTCAAGGCGGCTAATCATTTGCGGGATTTTGTTATCACATGGTCGACATGGTCCCAAAAACACAGACTGCGATCAAACTTAACTCTGAGGTATGTCATCAACTTGTCCCTGGTCACCTCATCAGCTCCCATTTGTACTAGTGGTGTGGTCGTATTAACGATATGATTGTTAAGGGAGAACCATTAAACTGATGCTTTATTAGGATTAACCAAGGCACCTGAAACCCCACACCAGGAAGAAATACGATCGAGTTCGTCTTACATTGTGGAGGCGATTCCCTGTCTGTCTCTTCCCTATCGATGTACCAGAATATCATCAGCAAAAGTTCTTTTGTTCTAATAGTTTTCAATTCTTTTAAAGATATTTTATTAAATCTTGCCATTTGGCTCTGTTCTGTAGAATTTGACTCTGTTCTCTGTTTCTTCAGAAATATTAAACAACACAAAACTTGATCTCATAAAATATGATATAATGATTGCCTGATAGTAGTGAAATTTATAAAGGTCTATGTGTTTTTGTTTGTTATGTGATGATTTCTTCAATTTCCTTTACTGTAGCTTCACATTACTTCTCTCCCATCCCTCTTTAGCTCATTTGTGTAAATAGTTAAAGAGATAAACATAAATCACTATAAAGCTTTCATTGTGAGATTATTCTCATGATCTTCAAAACCTGTCAGGAAGGAATGACTTCAATGTGATGTTAAAATGATGTAACTCAGTCAAAATTGATAATCTCTTGTTAACATTGAAAACATTTTGTGTGTGTGTGTGATACCAACAGGATGAAAATGATCAACCTCCACTCCCCAACCAGCCACCGCCAGATGTGGTAGATGGAAAGGTTACCTCACTGGTTGACCATTCTATGGACAAGACACAGGTTAGAATTTTGTGTCAAAGACAGACTGTTTCAGTGATTAGTCTCTCACAAACATTGTTTCTGTGACACATCTGTTAAGTAGGTATCTTCTAATGGATGAAATATTATTGTACTTATTAATATCTGAATGAAAGAGGGAGAATTATAAGCAAATTCAAGACAATATAATTTCCAGGGAGAGAGACGAAAGATCAGATTAAAATAATAGGTTATAGAGCAGGTCAACTTGTTAAAATAGACTATACAAGTAGACAGTGTCCCTAACCATGCAATACATAAAGTTGAAAAGGCAAACCCTCTACAGATTGAGTGATAGGGTCACAGCTGAGTTTGATAATGCCCACAGGAGAAAGATTTGACTGCTTGAATTTTCAGGATAGTTCCAAATTAAAAGAGGACAATTAGACAGTGTTTGGAAAATTCAAGAGTTAATTAGAATAAGGTACAAATAAGGTCCAAGTAACCATATTATTCTGTTTTAATCTCAAAAACCTAGAAACATATATCTTTAAAAGTAACTATATGATAAAGATATAGCATTAAGTAGCTAAAACATTATTTGTTAAATTACTAGTAGTATACATAAAGCAACAATGTCTTTCAGAAGCCCGGAAAAGTTGTGGAAATCAAAATTCATCAGCACAAACACAAAACTTAGACTATTCAAATCAAATGTACTATCAACCCTTACGTATGCGTGTGAAAGCTGGAAAACAACAAGAGATATAGAAACAGAGTTGAACGCATTCGAAAATAAATGTCTAAGGAAAATACTTGGTATAGCGTGGAACGAATTAAAAACAAACGAGGAAATTATAGAAATCGCCAATCAACCACTAATATCTTCAGTAATAAAGAAAAGATGATGGTCATATGTTGGACATGTGATGAGAAGAGATAATAACCGAATAGCAAAGCAAGCCCACATGTGGGAAACAACAGGTAAGAGAAAAAGAGGAAGACCCAGAGAGACACTGAGAAGAACATTGATGAGAGAGGCAAAAGCAGCAGGAATCGGCTCCCTCAATGAGATAGAGCTGCTTGCACAGAACAGAGACAGATGGCGAGATTTGATAAAATATCTTTAAAAGAATTGAAAACTACTAGAACAAAAATTCAGATAAAAGAAGTATCTTGGTCTACGCTCTATGGGCCGACTACGGCTCGAAAGGTCAATAGATAGATACATTTTGAATTATAAAAAAAGAATTGATGAAAGTCTCTAAAGCTAACCATTTCTTTTCACTTTAAAATATTTTCAAAAAAAAAACATAAATGTTCATAAATATTTTGTTGGCAACATTCACTGTGTAGTGAACAAGAAGTGTGGAACATGTCATGAACCTGGCAGTTTCATAAATATGTGTCGGATGATGTTGAAGATTATTTTTACACATTTTAATGTGTGAGGAAACCTGACAAAGTGTGATTTTAAATGTCCTAAATCTGGCCCAAATTTCTTTACAGTCTTCAAAGATTCACTTGGATCAAGTTGAACAGCTCAGGAAGGAGAAAGAAGAAGCTTTGGCTGAAGAAATCAGAAATACAAAAGCAGGTAAATAATTCAAGCTCTAAAAATTATTGATACATGGGTTTGATCTATAAATAGTCTATAATGTAAGAAAGTTGTAATCAAGAACCTTAGTCTACAGCACAAGATGGTTGAAGATAAATGTAAGATAAACAGTGAGCATGAACAGATATAGACATCAGTGTATGATCATAAGTTACTTTTATATATCATGTACTGCTATATTTTTCTTGGGTAATCGCCTTAACTTGCAGAAATGTTTCAGTCTTGGAACACTTAGAGTTTTGCCACAATAAAGGCATTTATATTTCATTCTTTATTAAATATGGTTTGTTTTGATTTGTCTGTTAGCACTTGATGCTGTTAGAACTGCTTATGATGAGGAACTTAGCAAGGAGAAAGCTAAATACAAAGAGGCTCTTGTGACTATGTACACAGAGGAATATGTCAATGAGATCCGGTTGCGGCACCAGTGAGTGTCTTTTACATTCTATCTTAATAACTTAAAACCGATATCTTATTATTTGGTCATAAACTTGAAAAGTTGAGTCCACTTTTATGTCTGAAATGTTCAGGTATGAGCAGGCAAATCAGCTGCCAATCAGTACTTGAGCTCTGTTTAAAAAGTTTCCTATCATTCAGTAGATTTCCATCTTAATCTTGCGAATATAAATTTAACACATAGGTTTGTTTCTTTTGTAATTTATAACACTTTGAATGAACCATTATGATGATTGAGTGTTTGAGTAATTTCACAAGAGAAATCCACAAGATTTATTTACAATGTACAGTGGTGATCGTAAAGTTTTCTCATTCATTAGATAAGCGTCATAACCTCCTTCAGAAATAAGAAACTACAATTGTTTCATATTGTTAATAGTTTATGCATTTATCTTTAAAATGATGTACCATTTGTCAGAATATATTTTTAATTAACCAAACAACAGTAAACACACATCCCAGATGAAGGAAGTGAAACCTCTTTTCATTTAAATACTGTTGTATTTGTGTCTAAAGTTGCTATTAACTATGTTGTTTTATTTGTCTGTAGGGAGGAAGAGGAGAGAATGGCTGAAGAACTACAGAAGTTAAATATGCATTATTCTAGTAAATGTGAGGATTACAAATTATTGGAGATGAAATTGCAACAAACAAAACAGGACTATGAGAGCCACATTGTTCAGCTCAGCACAAGGTATATTTCCCATGTCAGATTTGAACCTTATCTATAATTTAAAATGTATCAGAATGCCACAAATTGTGAGAAAACGTGGTGACCTCTAGTAACATCCTGCAGTAAAATAGACTGGCTATCTCAGGTGAAGGTTGCATTGCCGAGTACCCAGCATTGGTGGAGTGGCATAAACAAATTTATCACATGCTCTTGTCAAATGATGTAAACACTAAGATATTGAGAAAATCTTACAATGTTTAAAAGTGTTAATTTTTGGATTATTTATTTTTATTTTCTCTCTCTTTTTTTTTTTTAAATTTCCTTTTACCATTTTTCAAATGTTCTCAAAGTCTGCAGGGGAAGGGGAATACTTCAGAGCAATCATCACAGTTTGCAGGGGTAGGAGAATGCTTCACAACAATCATCACAGTCTACAGGGGAAGGAGAATGCTTCAGAATAATCATGATAGTGTACAGGTAAAGGAGAATGCTCCAGGACAAAGATCAGTCTGCAGGGGGAGGAAGAATGCTTCACAACGATCATCGTAGTCTGCTGGGGGGAAGGAGAATGCTTCACAACAATCATCGTAGTCTGCTGGGGGGAAGGATAATGCTTCACAACAATCATCGTAGTCTGCTGGGGGGAAGGATAATGCTTCACAACGATTATCTTAGTCTGCTGGGGGAAGGAGAATGCTTCACAACAATCATCATAGTCTGCTGGGGAAGGAGAATGCTTCACAACAATCATCATAGTCTGCTGGGGGAAGGAGAATGCTTCACAACAATCATCATAGTCTGCTGGGGGAAGGAGAATGCTTCACAACAATCATCATAGTCTGCTGGGGGAAGGAGAATGCTTCACAAAGATCATCATAGTCTGCTGGGGAAGGAGAATGCTTCACAACAATCATCATAGTCTGCTGGGGGAAGGAGAATGCTTCACAACAATCATCATAGTCTGCTGGGGGAAGGAGAATGCTTCACAACAATCATCATAGTCTGCTGGGGGAAGGAGAATGCTTCACAACAATCATCATAGTCTGCTGGGGGAAGGAGAATGCTTCACAACAATCATCATAGTCTGCTGGGGAAGGAGAATGCTTCACAACAATCATCATAGTCTGCTGGGGGAAGGAGAATGCTTCACAACAATCATCATAGTCTGCTGGGGGAAGGAGAATGCTTCACAAAGATCATCATAGTCTGCTGGGGGAAGGAGAATGCTTCACAACAATCATCATAGTCTGCTGGGGGAAGGAGAATGCTTCACAACAATTATCATAGTCTGCTGTGGGGAAGGAGAATGCTTCACAACAATCAACACAGTTTGCAGGGGAAGGAGAATGTTTCACAACAATCATTATGGTCTGCAGGGGTAGGGGAATGCTTGAGGACAGTCATCATGGTCTGCAGGGGAAGAGGAATGCTTCAGGACAATCATTATGGTCTGCTGGAGAAGGGGAATATTTCAGGACAATCATTATGGTCTGCAGGAGAAGAGGAATATTTCAGGACAATCATTATGGTCTGCAGGAGAAGGGGAATGTTTCAGGACAATCATTATGGTCTGCAGGGGAAGGGGGATGTTTCAGGACAATCATTATGGTCTGGAGGAGAAGGGGAATATTTCAGGACAATCATTATGGTCTGCAGAAGAAGGGGAATATTTCAGGACAATCATCATTGTCTGAAGGTGAATGTTTCAGGACAATCATTTTGGTCTGCAGATTTGTTCTTTTCCACCTGACAGAAAGCCTTTTGGCCTGGCCAGGAAAGAGACTTTTGTCCAATTATTTAGAAAACTGCCAGTACAGTCTACTTGTCTTTCCTTTCCCATTTTTAAATGTAAAGTTGAAGACTAATGCTTGTTCTATTTCAAATTTGTGTGCTCTTTCATTATAAAATTTATTTTTCTTACATTTCTAAAATAGAGATCAATTTGATGGCAAGATGTAATGTGTAAAAAGTGACACAGATTGTGCTTTTTGAGTACTATTAAATTACACTATGTACTACATATTTGTCACTTTCAGTACTTTGCCATTTTGTAAAGTTTAAAGCAGTTTTAATTAATTTTTGTTGCAACGAAAATTAGAAAGTCATGGCATATAAAATATTACACAATAATTTACCCAAATTGAATAGAAGTTTTTTTACTTCTTCTTTCAGCAATAATCATTTAGAGGAAATGGTGAACCAGGAGATTGACCGCTTGAAGGACTTTATCAAGACCAAACCATCCAGTGCAAGTTTGACAACTGGCTCAGCTACAATGGAGGAAGAGCTTTATGATGCAAAAGTGAGAAATATTTTCTTCACTAGTTTAATTTAGTCAACGCATTCACTTCGCTGTACATTGGACATGTCCACATAGCTCATGTCCACATAGCTCAAATTCCTTACCAGCACTTGTACTAGCATTCAGCTGCTATCAGTCTCAGTTATTGCAACTACTGCTACATGCTAGCAAAAGTACTGAAGGTTTGTTTGTTTATTTTAGGATCATCATCACTGCATATTGGATGAATCCATAGCTGCTCTGATATCCCCTCTAGAATTAAAAAAAAAATCCTAGGAGAATCCTGAAGTGCTAAAGGTGGTTTCAGCAAAAATACACATACATCTTAGCATCAGCAATGACTTGAAAATTAATTGGGCGAGGGGGTAATAGTTTGGCAGATTTATTTTTCTTAACAATTTTTGCATGGGCAGCAGCCATTTTAGGCCTACTCTTTTCTACCTTTAACTGTCAAGGTTTCTTTAACATGCTCTGAGTGCCCACAAGACCTCCTTATCTTAAAGGACCTCATCAGATTTCACTAACCAGAGAGGGTAGAACCTCAAAGAAATGACAGATTAGAAAAGAAAAATTCCCACCCCCTGTGACAAGATTCAAACTTTGGACTTTCTTATCCAGAGGTTGATGTCCTACCTCTAGGGTCACCCTGCTCCATTTTCTTCACTCTTTTTTTACAGGAGTCCAAATTCTGAAAATTTAGAACTCATAGAATGGTACCTGTTGGCATAAATGAGTATGTTTCTCCACAACTTTCTATCTCTACAACTCTTTTATCATTTCTATTGTTGACTTGCTATTGACTTTTAACCAAACCACTCTCTTAAACTGTCTTGTATTGTTACTTTCTTCTTCCTTCAATTTTCCTGTTAATCTATTACAGCTGTTCCTTTCTCATTTGCCAAAAAATTGTGTTTGTTTCCTCCTGATGTTGAAAATTAGCTTTCTTGTTGCTTTGGCCTCTTTTTTTGAACATCCTCATTTCTCAGTTTCTCAGCTTTCCTTGATATTTCAATATTCTTTGGTAAAACCTTTCTTGTCTGATTGTCCTAGATTTACATCCATTTGTCAAGACTGACTCCACATAACACTGAAGAACTCTTGTTCTTATTTCTGTAGAAGCAATTTTGGTGTATAACATTTCCCACATTCTTTGACCTGCAGCTTTTGCCAGTGCTTTCCTGCATTTCACATCTATTGTACGTCCATCATATGAAATTAACATGGTTTTTAGTGCATTTGAGTTCTTTAACTTGTGTTAATTTTGTCATAATTACTTTAATTAAAAACATTTAGGCAATAACTTTTTCTTTGTTGCAACCATTGCTTCTATTCTTTTGCTGTTGAGACTGAGGTCTTTATTTTTACTGTTCATCATTGTAATGTCAATCATTTTCTGTCACTCACGTTCACTCTTGGTGATTATGTTATGTCATCAGCATAACTCAAGTTGTTTATAAGATAACCACCAACTGATATTCTGGACACATTCATTATGGATCTAAGTATAATCTCACTATATAGATTAAATAAATCTTATAGATAAGTCTTCTTCTACCTTTCAGCTACCTGTGGAGTTCACTGTCTTCAACAAACACTTTCCAGGTCGTTCTGTTTCTTGCCATTCTTTTAAGATCATTCCATGTCTTCCCCATCATCTTCATCTCTGCTTCTATCTGTCTTCTCCAAGAATTTCTTGGTCTTCCTCTTTGTCTTTTCCACTGGGGATTCCAAAAAAGGGCTTTTTGTGTAATACTCTCAGTTGGCTTCTGCGGTGTGTTCTATCCAGCGCCATTGTCATTGCTGTATCTCTTTATCCACTGGTATTTGACTGGTACATTTCCATAATTCTATGTTAGTGATTTTGTCCTGCCATTTCCATCCTTTTATTCTGCGTAAGCATCCATTAATGAAAGTCTGTATCTTCATGATTATCAATTTTTTGTTCTCCATGTTTCACAGCCATATAAGACTGACTTAATATTGGAGTTGACAATTTTTATTTGTGTATTTAACCTAATTTCTTTGGATTTCCATATGTTTCCAAGTGCAACAAAAGCTGCTCTTGCTTTTGATATCCTTATTTTGGTATCATTTTTCTGTTCCTCCCTCTTTATCTATATTACTGCCTAGATATATGTAAGATTGTACATCTAGTAGGGTTCTTCTAATTTTATTTGGTTATTGCCAACTGCATTAATTCTCATAATGTTGATCTTATCACTATTAATTTTCAGTCCTATCTGTTGTGATCTCTCACCAAGTGTGCTCACTTTATCCTGCATCTATTGATGGCTGTGTGATAGGAGAGATAGGTCATCAGCAAAGTCTAAATCATTAAGTTGCTTGGTCAGTGACCACCGGATTCCATTTCTGTTGTTTTGAGTTATTCTCATAATCCAAACTATGGCCAGTAAAAAGAGAAATGGAGACAGAAGGCATCCCTGCCTTACTACTGTTCTTATTTCAAATGCTTCTGTAAGCTGCCCTTCATGCACCACACTACATTTCATTCCTTTATACATTGTTTTTATCAGGTTAATAAACTTTATAGATAAGTAGTAATGCAGTATTGTTGTCTAGATATCACTAAATATACAATAAACTATTAACTGATGTGCCATAATATCTTAAATATGAGGTAGAATGTAGGTAGAACATGTCTGTTCGTGGCATACTTATTAGCTGAAATGATCTAAGTCCCATTGCCACAAATTAAACCCTTAAAATGACACAAATGAGGCCTTTCCCCTGACAAAAATTCAGATGTTTCTAACCTACATTCAGATCTCCCCACACCTTGCCACTATAAAAACAATTATTGTTTATATAATGCCATCAACAGTGCTGTGTCTGTTTTTTCAGTTCATCTCGCAAATTTGCTAAAATAACAATTGCCGCCTAATGGTCCAGTGGTTATGACTTCATTTTTACCAACAAACTTACTACTTACAAACTTATTAATTGCTTTTACCCTACAAAATTATTAAATTGTCTTGTTTTATAAACAAACATTGATTCAAAATGTTACTATGAGAGATTAAATGTTGTGAATTAAGTGGATCATAAGATATTATTAATATTACTTATGAACACAGGCACCCCGAGCACAAAAGCATAGATCTTATCCAGATATAAGTTTAGCAAAATTAAAGCGGTAAACGAAATTATGACTTTCACTTTTACTCACAGAGATTAAAAATGTTAATATGAGAGATTAAATGAGGTGAATGAAGTGGATCGTAATATAAAATATATAATTCAGGTGTAATTTTTTAGACAAACATTCTGGTCAGACTTCGCGGAAGGGAATTCCATATTTGACATCACGAAAGCTTGAAACTAAAGTAGATGTTTTAGAGAGCATGTGTTCATATGTGAGGAGATGTCATGTTAGTAAGAAGGAGAACATTGAGATATGCTGAGGAAGATATGCATCATCATATTGTGCCATATTCACATTTAAGGTTGGCTACCATTACCCTGTATGTTGCCTTGATGGTGTGTGCTGTCACATGTTCTCCTGTCCAACTCTAGATGTTGTCAATCACCTTTAGTCTTTGTTTGCCTCTGCCTCATTTACCTTGTGTTTCTCCTCCAAAATAACTTTCAGTAAGTTATTGTGTCTGTATCCTAGATGTAAAAAAAAAAAATGTCATTTGTGAAAGATAATGTTATGAAACCAAAAAATGAGTATTGTTAGCAAACCTTGATTTTAGTTTATTGTAAAATCAAATAGCTTACAAAATGTTGAAATTACTTAACTTTTATTTCAAAAACTGATTCAGTGAATAAAAACATACTGTATTGTGGAAATAATCAATATGTTGGGGAAATTATTCATTGATGGCAAGGATCTGAGAAACATTAAAAAAACATGTACTGGCAACAAACAGCAGCCATGCGAATTAGCAACCAGACAGGACAGTTCCAATATATAAAATGAGGAGTCAGACAAGGTTGTGTTCTGTCGTTGAATTTGTTTTCAATTTACAGTGAAAATATTATGATATCAATAGTAGACAGAAAATTAATGAAAGTCAACTGTCACAGCATAAACAATTTGTATGACACAGTCTTAATATCAGAGACAGAGAATGAATTACAAGAAATGATAGACATAATAGTAAAAGAAAGCAACAAGAAAGGTCTCAGTCTGAATAGTAAGAAAACAGGAGTAATGTTCATTTCAAAGAAACAATCATCACCATCATGCAGCATAAAAATAAACAGGACAAATCTGAAACAAGTGCAACATGTCAAATACTTGGACATAATAATAACATCAGATGGAAGATGCACCACAGGAATCATCATCATCAAGTACCGGGCCTACTGGCGTAGGTGATCATGTCTCTCCACAACTTTCGATCTCGACAGTTCTTTATCATTTCTGTTGTTGACCTTCTGCCAAGCCATTCTCTTAAGCTGTCTGGTATTTTCTCTCTTTGCTTCCCTCTATCTCTTCGTCCCTCAATTTTTCCAGTTGTTACAATATATTCCAGTTGTTCTCTTCTCATTACATGACCAAAAAATGATGATTGTTTCTTACTAATATTGGAAATTAGCTCTCTTTTTGCTTTGACCTCTTTCAGAACATTTTCATTACTCTTCTTAACTGTCCATGGTATTCTCAACATTCTTCTGTAAAACCACATTTCTACAGACTCCAGTGATTTTCTTGTCTATTGTCCATGATTCACATCCATAAGTTAAGACTGGCTCAACATAACATTTAAGAACTCTTTTTCTTGTTTCTATTGTCAAAAATGGATTGCATAGTATCTTCCTCATTTTCTGGAAAGCTGCTTTTGCCTGAGCCATTCTGCATCTCACCTCTTTTGTACATCTTCTGTCTGAGGTTAACAAAATTCCCAAATATTTAAATTCATTTACCTTTTTTAATATTGTTCCATTTGTCTTCTTTGTTGTTACCATTACTTCTGTCTTTTTGCTATTAAGGCTGTCCTTTATTTTTGCTTTCTTTCACTATAATGTCAAACATTTCTTGTAACTCATTTTCACTCTTAGCGATTAATACTGTATCATCAGCATACCTTAAATTATTTATATTATGACCTCCAATTGTTATTCCAGGCATGCCCCTTATGGATCTTAAAATAATCTCACAATTAATATTAAGCAAATCTGGTGACAACACACAACCTTGTCTAACACCCTGTTTTATTTGTTGAAACATTCCCGATTGGTTTCCAGTTCTTATGGCCGCTGTTTATAGCTAGTACATGTTCTTTATTATTCTTAGATCTTTGCTGTCTACGTTTATGCTTTCTAAAATTTTGATTATTTCTTGGTGCTTTACTTTGTCAAATGCTTTGGTATAATCTATGAAACAGGTATAAATCTGTTTTCACTTCTATAGCTCTTTCTACTAAAGATCTTATGATATATATGGCATTGCTCGTTCCTTTACCTCCAACAAAACCACACTGCTCATCGCTAATTTCTGAACTGATTTTGTTTCGCACTCTTTTTATGATGATTTTAGTAATATCTTAGTCATGTGACTCATAAGGCTTATTGTGCGATGATCATCGCATTCAATCGCACCAGATTTCTTTGGTAGGGCTATTAATATTTATTTGAGCAGGTCATCTGGTATATATCCGCTGTTGTAGATATCATTCAATATTTTTTTTATTATTTCTATTCCAAAATCACCCATGACTTCAATCTCTTCTTTAGTTATATTAGAGGTAAAGGCATCAAGATGCACCAAGATGCGTAGAGATGCGAAGCTGCTGTAAAGCTGATGATAATGGCGATACTAAAAAAAAAAAAAGAAGAAGAAATGTGGTATGGTGACAGCTTTACGTGGTAATGGACGAAACAAAAGTCGACGTTTCGGCCAAGTAGGCCTTCATCTGGACGAACAACAAACACAAAAATTATATATAACGATATATTAACAAATCTAACTACATGGCGATAATATGCTAGATACTAAAGAGAGGAAAAATAAATTGGTCACTTCCCTGTGTTCCTTAGCTGGGTCAGTCTCGAAATGGACTGAATTGATACGACAGGGCCGATATAAGTCTCTCTGACCAGGAAGTCAGGTGAGAAGACGGAAAGGAAGGGTTCTAAAAATATGGGGAGGTGGGTACAGGATATGTGTAAACTATGCACGTCTAACTCTGTGTATACAACCCGAACCGATGTGTAAACATAAGTATGTGTATGTAACAATGCATGCGTAAAAGCATAAATCGGTACATATATTGCCGCAAGGCCCACAAAAGAAAAACCCAAAGGAGCCCAAATGTGCCAATACATGTGCAGACAAATGTATCCAAATATACAGATTAAGTAGCGCATGGAGGTATGAAATATGTAGTGGGTGTCCTATGAGTATGAGAGTTATATGTTCAAACCTTGGGGGGACAGCGAACCCAATTGGGCAATAAGGCGATTCTCAAGGGCGAACCTGCTGCGATTGCTAGAGTGACATGAGACAATGTATTGGCACATGTATTGGCACATTTGGGCTCCTTTGGGTTTTTCTTTTGTGGTCCTTGCGGCAATATATGTGCCGATTTATGCTTTTACGCATGCATTGTTACATACACATACTTATGTTTACACATCGGTTCGGGTTGTATACAACTCCCCTGGACATAGTGGTAAACTCGACATGCAAGTTACTGGCATTGTCCAATTTATTTTTCCTCTCTTTAGTATCTAGCATATTATCGCCATGTAGTTAGATTTGTTAATATATCGTTATATATAATTTTTGTGTTTGTTGTTCGTCCAGATGGCCTACTTGGCCGAAACGTCGACTTTTGTTTCGTCCATTACCACGTAAAGCTGTCACCATACCACTTTTCTTCTACTTTTTTTTTTTAGTATCGCCTTTAGTTATATTATCTGGTCCAGAGGCTTTTCCTGCTTTCATATTGCGCAAGGCGTCTTCCACTTCTTCTCTGAGTATTTCTGGTCCTTCTCCATTATCCTTAATATTTACTTCTGTTTGTTCATCATTATAAAGATCTTTAATGTATTCTGTCCATCGTTCCCTTATGCTTTCTTGTTCAATCAACAGTTCTCCTTCCTTTGATCTTAAACATCCAGTTTTTGATTGCGTTTTTCTTCCCGTTAATTCTTCAATTTGTTTGTATATAGGTTTAGCATCTCCTTTTTGTTGCATTTCAATCTCTTTGCATCTTTCTTTTAGCCATGCTTCTTTTGCTTCATTGCATTTTATTACAATTTCTTTATTTAATCTCTTATACTCTTCTTTATTTTCTTTATTTCTTCTTCTTGTATCCATTAGCTGCAAAATGTCATCTGTCATCCATTTCTTTCATGAATTTGTCCTCACTGATGGTATAAACTCTTTTGATGTTTGTTGCATTGATTCTTTTAGCATTTCCCACTGTTCATCAATGCTTTGTATCTTCTCTATTGCATTGTACTGGTTCTGAATTGTGATTATATTTGTCCAGCAGCTTCTTGTCTGATTTGAGTAAACCTAAATTTAACTTGATGTTAATTGAGGCTCGTTTTTTTTTTTTTTTAATTTTACTTAAACTTTCCCACAACTGGTACATGGTCACTATTGCATTCTGCCCCTGGTCTAGTTTTCACACACACCAGACTGTTTCTAAATCTATTGCTTATAATTATGTAATCAATTTGATTACGTGCGTTGTCTCCTGGGCTTTTCCATGTCCACAGACGTCTTGGATGTTGCTTAAACCAGGTGTTTCCTATCATCATGTTGTGTGTTCTTGCCCAGTCAATAAGTTTCTCACCTCTTTCATTCCTCTCGCCTAAGCCAAAATGACCAACTACTTCCTCAACTCTTTCCTTTCCTACTTTTGCGTTAAAATCCCCCAGAACTATGGTGTTTTCATGTGGTTTGCATTCATGATGTGCCTCATTTAACTCGTCGTAAAATTTATCAATTGTTTCCTCTTGACTGTCTGCTGTTGGTACATAAACTTGTATAAGATTTATGTCTATTGCCTTTCCATTCAGTTTCACTAAAAGGGCTCTGTCAGATATTAGGTTAAAGCCTTTTACTGTTCTTGCTCTTTCTGCATCCAAGATGATACCTACTCCTCTTTGGTTCCTCCAGAATAGATTATTTTATTATCACAGGAATAAAAAAGCAGAATAGCTCATACCAAGATAGCATTTCAGAAAATGAAAAACGTCTTATGCAACAAATCTATGTCAATAGAAGTGAGAAAGAGAATTCATTGGTGTTATAGAGCCAATTCTGACCTATGGAAGTGAATCATGGATAATAGACAAACAAATGAAAAGATGATTGCATCTCTGAAAGCCACAGAAATGGGATTTCTCAGAAGAATGTTTAAGTTCTCTGAACAGCTAAAAAGACCAATAAGGACATTCTTAAAAAGGCCAACACAAAAAGAAAGCTCCTAAAAACATCATAAAGAAACAATCAACATTTTTCTGGCACATCAGGAGAAGAGAAACATTGGAATGCTCAGTTACATCTGGCAAAATACAAGGAGAGATCACGGACGATATAGAGAGAAGATACTAGATAGCTTGGTGTCATGGCATCGAAAACAGTCAACAGCAGAATGGATATGATGTACTGTGAATAGAAGTTTGTGGAAGGACTTGATCGCCTATGCCAACCAGTATGGCACATGATGATGATTGGTTAGATGTTGCAGCAAACAGATGTCAACGTAATGAGAAGATGTTGTAGTCCAATGAAGATAGTTTTCATCTTTGATAGATGGTACATTTGTCTAAAAATATTACAGATCATGGTGAGAGTAAAAGATGCAGAGCTGCAGAAGCTGAGGTCGCAGGTGAAAAACTTGGAAAACAGTTTACACAGAACCACAGAGGTATTTTTAAAAATTATCTTTTCTTAGTTTTTTTAGTATGTATTTGTAATTTTTGGTGATAGAAGTGAGAAAGTGAATGAGTAATCTACATGGAATCTTAGTTTTGTTTTAGAGGCACATCTTGTACCCATCAGCTCACACAGGCAGAAAATTCACTACTAGATTGTGGTGTCTGGAGGCTTACATAAACAGCTAAGAAACCAAATGAGATTTTTTTTTGTTTATTGCATGAAGAGATAAATAATGAAAAGTAAACAACAAGCATTTTAAATGTTCAAGACTGGTAGTTGTGGAAGTAGTTGATAATTGATGCCACCTGGCATGAAAATGAACTATGAAGCTTAACTTACTATCTTTATAATGGCTGCATCACCTCCAAGTGAAGTAGCATGATAAAGTTAACTGTCCGGTGTATTATAATTGTTTAGAAAAGTGTAGTGTAAATATTATAGTATCATGTAATTATCATATATGATTAATATATCAGTTTGTGTGATATCAGTCTTTAACATGAGAAACATCCTTGAGAATTGTAGGGTATACAAGACATAATTGTACATATGCTTCATAGATTAAAGCACAGCCTTTGACTGAGAAAAACATCATAAACTGTGGAACATCGTGGAAGATATGGGCTCTCCAACACACCTAATAACAATAGTTGAATGCATTGACTTCAGAACAATAAGCCTAATGAGTCAGGTAACAAAAATTTTACTAAAAGTTATGCAGGGAAGGATTCAGAATAAAATCAATACTGAATTAGATGAGCAACAATTTGGATTCAGGAAAAACAGTGGGACAAAAGAAGCCATATTCAGCATGAGAACATTGATTGAAAAGTGCACAGAAGTAAACAAACCGATATATGCCTGCTTTATAGACTACACCAAAGTTTTCGATAGAATACACCATAACCAACTTATAGACTGCCTAAAGGATATAAATCTAGACGACGCAGACATACGACTAATATGTAATTTGTACTGGGAGCAAGGATGCATCCTATCGCCAAGCTTGTTCAATCTATACACTGAGCAAATCTTTAAAAACATCTCAGAGATACCAGTAATCAATAACCTGAGATATGCTGATGATACTGTTCTACTAGCAGAAAATCCTAAAGACCTACAACAATTGCTTCATGTGATAAACATAACAAGCAAAAAATATGGACTAGAAATGAATATCAAAAAGACTAAAATTATGATCATAAACAAAGAAAATTCTCAAGACCTACAATTAAATATGACAGTTGAGGGAATACATCTGGAGACAGTCCAGAGTTACAACTACCTGGGACATACTATAACCAATGATGGAAAATGCAAAACTGAAATAAACAAAAGAATAGGTATGGCAAAAAGTAATTTTAATGCCATGAAAAATATACTAACAACAAAACAGATATCAGCAGGGCTGAAACTAAGAATGGCAAAATGTTACATCTTCTCAATATTCCTGTATGGTGCAGAAACATGGACATTAGACAAGAAAACAGAACAGAAAATTGAAGCCTTTGAAATGTGGATTTATAGAAGAATAGGTAGAATTGGATGGAAACAAAAGATAGCAAATGATAAAGTTTTAAAACAACTGAAAATAAAAAGAGAACTACTAAATACAATTAAGACAAGACAAATGAAATTTTTGGGGCATGTTAAAAGACACAACAGCCTACTAAAAGTAATATTGGAAGGGAAAATACAAGGTAAAAGAGGCAGAGGCAGACCAAGACTAACATGGATGAGTAACATCAAAAGATGGACAAGTCAATCTATGACAGCCTGCACCATCAAAGCAAAAAACAGAGTAGAATGGCGATCCATGGTAGCCAACCTTCGTTGCGGAGAAGGCACACGATGATGATGATGAATACACCTAATACAACTTATCAAATCACTGTATCACCAAAAAAAAGCAATTATCAGAATAATTGGCGAAACATCAAATTGGCTTGAAGTATAGAAGGGGGTGAGGCAGGGATGTATCCTCTCCTTTCCTGTTCAACATCTGTGCTGAGAGCATCATTAGAAATGTCAGAAACGATGACAGATTTGTGAAGTTTGACCCTTTCACAATAAATGGCAACATAATTCCAGAACTGTAATACGCTGATGACACAGTCCTCTTTTCAAATAGTGCAAAATGATTAATAGAAACGGGGGCCTCGGTACCGTAGTTGGGAAAACCACTCGACTGGACTACCGACATTTGGACAACCCGTGTTCGATTTCCGCTGGAAGCAGTGTGAATTGTACTTATGGTTTTTAAAAAAAAAAAAAAAAAAACCACGGTCGATCCAGCCGTTGGCAGAAATGGGTACCAGAGTACTACCCTGGGAAGGTGAGGAATGTCGCCTCGCGTCTGAGTTTCAATGCTTGCGGCGACACTATACAGAAATCTCCTAACATTTCTGGATAGGATAGGCGGCTGAGCACATATGGGTGGAAACTCGCGTGCTAAGACGCCGGTTCAAGTCTCGTACTTTACCTTACCTTTACCATTAATAGAAACAATTGAGTGTGTTAAAAAAATATTGTTATAAGCAAACCTCTATCTAAACATACAGAAAACTATGATAATGTCCTTTGACAAAATAAAAGCCAACCCAAAACTATCATCAACAATGAAGAACTTGAAATTGTAACAAACTATGAATATCTGGGATCTGTAATAACTATCAGTGGAGACTGCCAGAAAGAGATCACAAGAAGATTAGCAGTAGCAACATTAAGAACATGTGGCAAATACTAGCAAGACAGTAAAATTACTGAAGACATGTATATACCTGATAGCAACATACAATTGTAAATCATGGGCAATCTTGCAAACACCAAGGAAGAAAATCAATTCATTTGAAACCAAATACTATTGAAAAATCCTTAAGATACCTTGGATAATAAAAAAGAGCAATGAAGACATATTGAAAGATTTAAACATTAAAATGAACTGGCATATAAACACCATTCTGCGGAGGACATTAAAATACTATGGCCACGTCAAAAGACACAGCATGCTGAACAATAATGGAAGACATGGTTCCTGGGTGATGAATCAGGGGCAGACCAAGAAGATGGTGGTTTCAAGACATCACGTAGACTTTGAACATAACCACAGAAGAAATGGAAGATCTGGCTAAAGATGGCTGTGGTGAATGCAACATTCTGCAAAGGACATGCGGCCTGATGATGATGATATCAGTTCATTGCAAAACTATAATCCAGTTTTAAAAAAGGGAGTTTAGTATTTACATAAAACTATGGCCAAAGTGGACATTCGGTTCTCATCATCATGTGCCATACTGATTGATATAAGCGATCATGTCTTTACACAATCGTCTGTCCACAGTGCATCTTATTAATTCTGTTTACTGTTTTTCATGCCACGACACCAAGCTATGTAGTATCTTCTCTCTTTATTGTCCACAATCTCCCTTTCCCTGTATTTTGCCAGTTGTAACCAAGTTTCCTCACAACTTTCCTCTTCTCTTGATGTGCCCAAAAAATGTTGATAATTTCTTTCTGATGTTTTTTTTTAGGTGCTCTTTTTTGTGTTGGCTTATTTAGCTGTCCAAGTAACTCTCAACACCCTTTAGAAAAATCCCATTTCTATGGTTTCTAATCGTCTTTTCATTTGTTTGTCTACTGTCTATGATTCGCTTCTATAAGTCTGAATTTATTCTATATAACACAGATAATCATTTCTTTTGACATAGATTTGTTGCACAAGATGTTTTTCATTTTCTGAAATGCTACTTTGGTCTTTGTTATTCTGCTTTTTATTTCTGTGTTGCATCTTCTGTCTTATGTTATTATGTGCCAAAGTATTTGACACTGCACTTGTTTCAGATTCGTCTCATTTATTTTTATGTTGCGTGATGGTGATGATTTTTTCTTCAATATGACCATTGCTTCTGTTTTCTTACTGTTCAGGATGGGACCTTTCTTGTTTGCTTCTTAGACTATTATGTCTATCATTTATTTTAGTTTGTTCTTCTTCTCTGCTATTAAGACTGTGTCATCCACATATCACATATTGTTTAAATTGGTTCTAGCATGAAATAATGAGGGATTTTTGTGTTCTTGACTATTGTTAGGAACAAAGGCAAACAATGACACAGTACATGCAGAGTGTGAAGAATTCAAGTGAAATGAAGAAGCAGTTTCAAGAAGAAATAGCACAACTTACAGAGAAAATGAATAAAGTTCTTGGAAGTCAGGGACTGAAAGCCAACATAAAGAGAAGTAAGTAGTAATAAGAAGTATTTTGACAATACTATTTTGTTATGTTTTGTCTTATCCTCCCTTGCTTTTTCTGCCAGTTTTCATTGGCCAATATAGATAATATTAAGATAGTTTAATAAGTTACCACCTACACAACACTTTATTGTCATGGACAACATTTTTTTAAATATACCACTTGTGTTAGAGAATCAAAATGATAAATCTATCAGGATTTTCTGTTCACATTTAATTATATAAATAAATAGTTCCAAGATCAAATTTGTGATAAAGCAATGATATTACTTTAGTGAAGACAATTGGCATACTTGGTTGCAGCTGACAAAATGCAAAGAAAGAGAAATAACAGGCAATAATAAGAGAAGATAATTTAAGAGCTTGGTGTTGTGGTATGGTAAACAACAAGCAGTAGAATTTATACGATGCACTGAGGACAGAGAATTGTGAAAAGACGTGATCACCTACGCCAACCAAGATGGCACATTAACTCTTAAAAAACATCAGAAACATGAAGATGGATCTTTATCAAAATATGTTTTCTGTCTTTTAGAAGGCTCAGTCTTAGGAACTTATTGCTTTTTTTTTTATTTTAGTTTCATATTAAAATAAGTCTCATATTATTTATGTTTCATTAATCTGTGCCTTTATTTTATTATATATATATGTGGTTATTACAAAGGAAATGTTTACTTTTCACATTGTATAAAACTGAAACCATTAAATAGACATACAATATGTTTAGTAAGAAATTGTGAGCATGAAATTGAAACAACTTCAATTTGATGAGATGTCAGCATCTTCTGTTGCATCTTGTGACCAGTGTCACAAGTCCTGTTGGAAAGGCATTTTGTGTGACTGAACTAGCAAAAACACAAACTGTTGCTGTCTTAGAGCTGGATTTTAGAGCTAAATGTGTTAAAATTTCACCTCTGTTTGGAGCAATAAATTTCACAACATTGGGTACTTGTGTAAAGGGAAAAGCCCCCTACCTTTGTCCAGAAACAATTTGATTGAATTTGTCTCATACCAATGCAACTTAAAAAAACTACTACAGTGGCAAGTTTAGAATTGCAAATGCTACAATAGACTGTGGAAAATTCTGCAGAAACTGTTGAAACTAAGTCCTAACCAAAGTAAGCAAAAAGAAACAATGCATCAGAAACACTGTTGAAAATGCAGACATCAACACACTCCAACAAGTATGAGATAAATTAGACTATTTTATTTATATTAGCTGCATTGTAAAGTGTGATCACATCATCCTTTAGCTTCAAGATATTTCCTTTAAAAAAAAAACTGTGTCAACTATATGTCTATAATAGTTTGGTTTGTATATTATATTGAACGTTTATATTTCTTCTTTTAGTAACCCTGTATTTTATTCTGCTTCTGAGTTTGTTTGTTTTAAAACCAAGAATAAAACTAATTCAGTTAGTCACAACCCATTCATTGACAAGTTATTTTATTTTTTGGATGAAAATATAAACTTCCTGCACTAGCTTTGTATTAATTCATTTCTTTAAATGTGTCCCTGTGTTACCTGTCTGGAACTATTTTTCTGTCGCAGAGTGGACATCAGCAGCCAATTTAAAGGGTGACTATGGTTTTCAATGCTGCCCCTCACAGATCACAAATGTTCTGTTCCCCCATGTTTGCTCCCTGGCAGAATCTCTATTTTGTTTTCAGCTGCATGAACTCACATACACACACATACACACTGCCTTCAATTCATTTTTATTTTTGGGAAAAATGTTGCTTATCATATACATATATGTCAAATGTACACAAATATTCTTTTATTTAGAGGGAAAAAAACATCTGTCTTTTAGCATTAAAAAATGCTTAGAAGTATATGGCTTACTGCTGTACTGTACTGAAAATGAGTTCAAAATCTTGCTCTTCATAATTTTGTAATTTTCAAGTGATGGTTTAACTCATGTTAGAATTTAATTCTGTTTTCTTTAAAAATAGTTTCCACTTTTCTTTCCTTCATAAAGCATTTTGCAAATAATTTTGCTTAATTCTTTCAACTGTATAGTGCTTGTGCTAACTATTTGGATAGTTTATGTGAATATTTGTGTAAATACATTTCTAGATCTTATTTACTTAATTTATTATCTGTAGGTTTTTTTTTTCATTCAATTACTCTGTATCAAGACTAGCTAGCAGAGACTAACAGTAGATGTTCTGAAACATACCTATCTTTATGTGTGTTGATACATTCTGCTGTTAACCTCTTCATGTTTTATTATTGAAAGTGTTGCTATCCTCTTACCATAGCAATGTTTTCATCAAATGATGTTTTCAAATGTTAAATACCGTTGTTTTGTCGAAGGTACTTCATAAAACTGTACCTCTTTCTGCACATATTATTTTTTTTTTTTAAATCAGGTTTTCATTTTTTGTTTGTTTTTTCATTTACTGATTACTTGAAATACACTCTGTTTTTCTGTATATAAACATTTCATAAGCAACATTTTAAAAACTCATCTAGTGAAGATTTGTTTGTCTTAACTTTCATGAATGCAGAGGTTAGGCTTTTGTGAAAGTTTAATGAACATGAAATACATTTAACAGGTGGCACTTTTTTCAGTTTGTCTTCTTATGAATTATTGTTTTATTCCTGGGGTCATTGGTTTAACGTGACTTTGACAACAAATATATTGTAGAAATAAGCATGTTGTTTACCTTTGGTGTATCTGTTTATCCAACAGCTGTTTTTGTTAATGGATTCACTCTTTCATTTCCAGATTCTGTATATTTCTAATCACATTTTGTTGCAGATTTACTGTTAATAATTCAGTTTCATGTCATTTTAGTGCATTTCATTGAGGTCATGCATGTATAGCTTTTAATTTTTAAGAACAAATGAGATAAATGAGAGCATGGATGTGTTGCTTATTAAGTAGAGTTAAATTAGTGCCTAACAAATTCTGACAACATATTTTTGAGACAATTCTTTCCACTACATTATCTAATTTATCACAATGACAAACATGTCAAGATCTGCTGCAAGTGAAGTTACTAATGCATGTTTTTGCACACTTTTAACTATTATGATGTTAGTTTTCAGAGGTCAACATTGTATATAAACCTCATTAGTGCATACTTGGATCTACTTTGAATACTGATTTATATGTTTTAAAATAAAATATTTTCTTGGACTGCATTTATGTTACCTTTCCCAGCTTATTCAAAAAAAAAAAAAAAAAAAGAGAGAAAAAAAAAATGGATTTTCTTTTTCTTTCTTGAACCTTTACAAATATTTATTATAGAAGCAAAGTAATTCTCTAACATTAACATTGTGTTTTCATATTTACTTGTTTTCTTTGTAGAAGAATTCATACAGGGGAGAGAGTATGGTTGAGAGACTAAGAAACACATTGCTTCTCAATAATTGAAAGAGAAGCATTAACTGATATGTTGACAATTCAACTTTAAGCTATTTCCTAACATTAGTTTTCAGCATGTAGGTTTTAAATGTCTTCTATGCATTATTATTATTATTATGTGTGTGTGTGAGAGAGTGTTCAGATAAAATATAAATCTCACTAGCATTTGCATGGTGGTCTTTACAAAACTTTGCTGACATAAAAATGTGATTATGAGAAGTTACTTCCAATCATAGTTATCAATCAAATAAACAAAATACTTGTAGCCTTTAGTTCTGTATGTGCAAAATAGAGTAATTTTTAAAATTAGTTCATCATGTTCTTTTTCGTTGTTAAATGAATGCATTATTTATATCAATTTATTTTTCTCTTAGCACCTTCGTTTCATCAAAGGGCCCGCAGTCCGAGTCCTCAGAACTCCTCGTCTGCCAAAAGAGAGTCAGATCATTCAAGTAGAGATTCACATCGTCGTAGGCATATTCATCCAAAAGGTTAGACAATTCACGTGTTTCATTAATTATATTATTCTTGTCGTTTTAAATTTTTGACATTTCCAAATCATTATATTATTCTAACATAATTTTTTTGGTATCTCTTCTAATATTGTTTTTTTTATCTCTTGCAATCCACAGATTTGAGAAGATCTAAAAGTAGTCCATCCCTTCCTTATGTTTTCGATGGTAAAAGTCCTGCCATAAAGCCGAGCCAAGTAAAGGCAGGCAGAAGATCACGATCTCCAAAATCTTAGCAGATGAAAAATAGCTATACAAGATATCTCCATTTTTGTCTAAGAAATTGCAATCTTTTATGTTTCTCCTCATCTTTGTTCAGGCTTGGTCTTTGAGCTTTTTCCCCATTGTTGACACATTTAGTGTTTTGACTTGGGACTTTCGAAAGATCTATGACAACAAGAATATCAGGAGACGGTTGAAAAACATAGAACATTTTCATTGAGATTGTAATCATAGAGTTTATTCCAGCAACAGAGCTAGTGTGTAGTTATTATTCAATAATAGTGAGATTGATCTGAGGTTGCAAAAATATGAAATAAAATGCAACAACCTTCATTGTGCAGGTATCACAGAGCATATGACTGACACCTGTTATGACAATCTCAAATAAAATTGAAAGTCGTCAGTGTCTGAGAAATCTCACTAGTAGATATGGGGACAGTTGACATATTTGAGGTTGATAAATAAGAGTATCTTTGAGCATATTATTATTTGCTACTAGTTGTTATATTTACAACAATCACATGTGTATGTTTGTTTACATTCACCAGCTTTTAACCTCTGGCAAAGTCCCTGTAGCCCTTTGGGCTTTTTCGGGGACTGAATTTTGTGTGAATACCTGTTTTGTTCCCAGTACACATTGATATACTTGGCACTTAGCTGAGTGTCCTCAATGTGAATGGGTGTCTTTCGCCATACAGGTAGATATTCTCCAGCTTCAGAGGTAACATACATATGTGTCATTACATATAGTGTTTTATATTTTACTTTATTGACAAATTTAAATAGGGCTCCAGTTAACTTTCATTGTTTTGCCTTTTTCAAATCTGACATTCTTTATTCATTGTCTTGTCAGCATTGTCGTACCTTAAATATAATTTATAGTTCCTATTATTTACATACACTTTCTCTGTTGTAACATCCATGCATTATGTCAACATTTTTTTAATGAGTATGTTTTATTTCATTATCCTCTCATACTTCAGACATATCACCTTTCATTTCTCTTGTCCATTAAGCATATACAATTTTAGTTCAATGCATAGTTCTAAATATACTTGTCTAGCAGGTGGATATAAATTTATCAAATATTTCCCTTTTCTTCTTGGCATTTTGATGCTTGCAGATATCGTAGATTTGCCATACCCTCTTGTTTGTGTCTGTTAAAATGTGTTTTACATATTTGACTGATAGAACTTCATTGTCAATTTTTTTATTAGACTTAAATCACAGCACTCTGGGAGAGATCATGGGTGGTGCTTAGTCACTTTCAGCAAATAACAAAGTGTGCAAACAGTGATTGTTTCAGCAGCTCACTGGTGTGCCCTTGTAGTTTGTTATTCCTACATGTTCAACATTGTATTCACAATAAAATTGCATCCTCGTTGACTCATTATCAATGTTAACCTTTATTATGATATCTATCTGTAACTCTTCCAGTTACAGTGCCATAGTAAAAATTACTATGCTTAAATGTAATATTAGGCACTCTAAAAATAGTAATTTCTTTGTAAGACTCTTGACACAGTCCCATCTATTCACTCTAGGCAAAATACTGGAACTCAAAATTGCTGACTCAGGTTGATTTTATTAACCGTGTTTCACCTCATGGACCAGATGTGTTACAATAACTATTGGTATGGTCGCTATAAGGGAAAATGGATAGTTTCTTGAAAATTGGTGATTTTTTTTTTGCATTAAGTGATGTATCCCACGATCTCACACACACACACAAAAATCCAATAGCAATGGAAACAGATTAAACACCAAGGGGTCACCGGAAGTGCTAATTAGCACAGATGGGGATAGTATTTGAACATGGGAAAAAGTCAAATTTTGAGGAAGTTGTGTTTTGATGCAATAAATTTTACCTCGGTATCGTAAACTAGGATTAAATGTACAATTGTTGAAGGCCTTCAAAACTTTGCCAGTGGGCACACCCAATACCAGCCTATCAACTTTCATTGCCAAGAGCCATCATATGGCCAGGGCAGTATATCCTTAGAGTTTTTCAAGGTCAAGGTTTGACACTTCTGTGTATGTGACCACAAGTGTTGAAGGCATTGACTGAGAGTCTGTGACAATGTTGAAAGAGTTCATTAACATTTGTGACTTTATCATTTTAGGAAGTAAACATTGGTAATGTTATTTAGTTTCATCTAGTGTGTTTATATTTGTAAAGTTTTGCTACATATCATTGTGTTGTGTGTGTGTGTGTAACATTGATCACGAACAATAGCTAGAACTTGAACAGTTTATTGAATGCAAACACACACAAACAAATGCACAAATAAAGGTGTGTTTTATGTAACATATCACAAAGGCTACTGTGTACTTCATCATGAACTATGTGATTTTAAACTGTGACATTTTCCCAGTGTTATTGTTTGGCTGCATTATCAGTTTTGGTTATTGAGGTTGTGGTAGTTGAGTACGTTACAGTAAGAACAGATTGATCAAATGTTTTATGCTTCATCAGAGTTTCATTTCTGTGAACATTTCATTTAGTTTGTTAAATTAACCTGATTATTCAGGGCACAGATTTTGTGCATTTCTCTGTAATAAATATGTGTTAATTGTACATTTTGTATATTGTGTGTGCTTGCCGTGCAAATACACATCCAGATGATATATCAAGAACTATAGGCTGAATCTATGCTGCTGAATACCACAGTCTGACAAATGGAACATGAGCAGTATGTTTGTACATAATCTGCTTAATAGTAACTAAAACATAACACTGATTTGTATCTATTTTTATGTGTACTTCTCTGATTTGCAGTTGTTGCAGCCACCTGAAGTTTGATTGTTAAAATGGGCAGTTGTTGGTTTGGTTTTTTTCGTGTGGACACTAACCAAATTCATGATTTGCTCGTTTACAAAATGAAAGCTTTACATATTGGGTGCTTTATGGTAGGTAATATACTTGTATGTTATCCCTGTTGGCACACTGGAGCAGATATCTATCTGTTTGTATCTTTCAGTTCTGATATCACAGCACTTGTTTTCAACAGTAATTATTTGTGGTCTAATTCTCTGAAAATATTTTGATTTAAAAATAAAATTGTGAATGTTTTTTTAATTAACTAGTTACTGCACTTTGTATCATGTGCACAAAATTCAACACCACGAGTACCAACAAAAAAATAGCATCAATGTCATGGTCTGACAAAGGTTAATGCAGCCAGACAAATAGTTCAGATGTTTAGAGAAATAATAGAAAAGAAAATACCTCAGAATTGTTCTACTTCATACTCTGTCAATATTTTCAACTCTCTTTTCAAAACAAAACAAAACAATAAGGACATTCTGCCTGCGTTTTTCATTGAAAAGTCTAACATGTCAGCACTTTTTGTTTCAAATGTTTAATCCAAACAACTATATTTTATTCTTTTAGAGTTGAATCAAGGCAGAACTAGCAAATGAGCTATGGTACTAAGTATGTTAAGGGGGAAATTGGATCAGGACAGAGCTAACAAATGAGCTATGGGGTACTAATATGTTATGGGGAAAGTTGGATCAGGACAGAGCTAGCAAATGAGTTATAGGTCCTTCTTAGTGTGTTCGGAGGGAGGTTGGATCAAGACAGAACTAGCAAATAATTATAGGCACTTAGTGTTTTAAGAGGGAGAGCGGGTGGTCAAATGGATAACTTAATCTCCAGATAAGGTGAGAGCGGCTTCAAATCTCAGCAAAGTAAAAAAAATTAAGCTATTTTCTTGTGGGGTTAAGGTAAAAACTGGCTCACACTTTTTAAGGCGATTGAAATGGGCATGTAATCTTTATTCTCTAGCATGATAGAAAACCCCTGACACACCCACAGAAATTAGAAAAAGTGGCAACAGTTTCATTTTGATATTTAAAATAGTTTCTCATTTATATATTTTTTTTAATTAACATCCTAATAGCTGGTATTTTGAAAGGAAACTTGCTGATTACATGGCACCAAACTTTGGGAAATGGGCATATGTTGCATCAGAATAATGGTTCAGGGTTTACAATGTATTTATACAGCCCTAGCTTTCAAGCAAGTTTGTATTATTTCATGAGTGGTTTTTTGTTTATTCTGTTGCTGTAGATGGTAATTGCACTTTCTAATGTAAGTAAAGTAAAGTAAAGTACCCCCGTCACGCCAAGTGGCGTATAGGGAAATATGGTGTTAGTGACCCTATATTTTACAGATCTTCAGCACATGATTTTTGGTGTAATGTGGTCAGTATTACGCCCATGCTGCTTTACTTTCCCAGAAAAAAATCCGGTACCCATTTAAGGCTGGGTGAACCCGGAAGCCGTCGGTTGGGATCGAACCCTACCCCTTGTCCGTGGTAATCCAGTTCACTAACCACTGAGCTATCGCGGCTCCCACTTTCTAATGTGACATGTAAAATTCAATGTTTATTTTAATATATAAATGTACTTAATTAACATAGCAAAAATAGGTTGTAAATAAACTATAAAGTTAGTCACTTTTTCTTCACTTTATTAAAAATTATTTGTACTTAACTTAATGTTTTCAAAAATGGGTTGTAAATAAACTATGAAATTAGTCCATTTCTTTTTACATATCTCATGTATCATAAAAGATGCATTAGCAAACAGGTTGTCTGGATAGATGTTCTTTTAGACACAAGAAAGATGCAAGCACTCCAGAACAGAGAGATCACTGTAGAGAATAAATAGTGCCAACAAATTATATAATTACTATGGATAATCTTACAGATTGATAATTAGTCAGTGAAGAATCAAGTTTGTTTTCGTGAAATAGCATTTTGATAATTACTTTTTAGAACAGAATGTTTGGATTTACATTAACCTGTTATGTGAAATCAGATAATTTATGCATACATATAATATCATACACCAGTATGAACATTAACAGAGGGACTCATCAGTCTGATCTTCAAGGTATTAAAAAAATTCTGACACCATCACCAGGACTGCCATAGGGAAGTCATATGAAGGAATATAAGTGCCATATTTTTACTTGATGTTCTGTATATTTATGAATTATATGGGCGCCACCTTTCCAGTTCACTCAAAGGGAAAGCAGAGACTAAGACAATTTGAGGGAAAACTGCTCAAGTAGACTTGAAATTATGATCAAGTTTTGGGAACTCCCAGGTAGAATTGAAACTGATGATCCGGTTTTGGGACAACTCCAATTCTAATTGAAATTGATAATTCAGTTTTGGGACAACTCCTAAGTAGAATTGAAATTGATGATTCAGTTTTGGGACACCTCCCAAGTAGAATTGAAATTGATGATTCAGTTTTGGGACAATTTCCAATTAAGAAAACTTGTTGACCTAGAAAATGGAGGGAGTATACTAGTGACCACCAAGACTTCACTCCACATTCACTGATTTCTGTACATTTGTTATGATCAAGTAACCCAGAGTTGTTGTGACTACTTCAAACATCTCATTGTGATGATCATACAAGATCTCTATTAATCTCCTCCATGTTATTCTCAAGAGTTGCATCTTACTTCCATGTGCCATCCTCCTGACTGAGATATTACTTCAGTCTGTTGGCTGTTGTATTTTTCATTTATTTTACTTCCATTTCAGTTTTTTTTTTTTTTACTTGTATTACCTCTTCTCACTCCCCACCACCCACAAAGCAAGAATCTGGATAGTGTTTTAGCATCCATTGTATTTTAATACTGTTCCATCATGGCAAGTGAACATAAAGTATTGCCAATTGGTTACAGGTGCCTTGATCTATGTATTTCCTACACAAACTTGTGAAATTGAACTCATTATTTCTGCAACTTCTCAGTTTAGTCATACACATATTTTTTTTTTATTTATTCCAGAGTTTCTTTATTTGTAAGTTCTGATAAGTTTATACTAATGATAGATATCTGACAATATTTTGTGTGAAATTGTGATCATACATGAAGTCACATTAGTTGTATTAGTATCTTTTCTTATAAAGTCTGTAAGATCTTCAGTCATTTCATTATATATTATTCATTTATTTTACACCTATGTATTTGTGTTGTGATTATTTTATAACATAATTTTTTATAATGGCTTTGCCGTAGTCATTTTGGTTGTATACAATTAACAATTATTTACCAGAGAATGTATGCATGTTCTAGGTTTTTTTTTTTATGTTTGTGTTAAAAATATGCTGAGAAAGTGTGCTTTATATGCATGTGAGTTATTAAATAGCAAATTGTATCACTGGTAATTTAAAGATGTTATCATCTTTTGTACATTTTTGCTACTGAAAAATGAATTAACTTTATAGCATTTCATTGGCTCTAACCTCGAAATTAAAACATTATGACTTTGATCAATAGCTTTTATTGTTGTTTGTGTAAATTTGAATTTTGTTGAACTGTTAAGAGCAATTGATGATACAAGTTGTGAATGAAGCTGGATGAGCCTGATCTGTGAGTCAAATTGTGGACTGAAAGACCTTGTTTGAGTGTAGATTACATTATTCACCAAGAGCAGAGATTATGAGTCAGATTATTGTGATTAGGAAATAATTCAGAGATCACAGTAGGAGTGTGTACAGGACACTGGCATGTTTTCTTGCTTTCTGTTGAGAGATTGTTTGAGCACAAATATATCCATTTAGAGTATTGTAGCATTGATTCCCTTGAGTTATTAGCGGGTCATCATCATTGCACTCCAAACATGTCCATAGGTGCTCAGATCCCTTCACAGCAAATCTCGAAGTGTCCTGTGATTGGCAACTCCAGTTCTGTGTTGGTTGATTAGTCTTCTTACACGCCCACTAAGTTTCTCGTTTCTGGCTGTGCCCATCTTAACTCCCAACTCTTTCATCCGAAGGAGTGACGTGGACTCATGGTTATCGAATTTCTGTGCCCTTCCCACATCTTGGAGGGCATTGATGATGCCCACCCGATCCATTGGTTGACCGTCCTCAACAATAGCGCAGCTAGCCAACCTGTCCGCCCTTTCATTTCCCCATACTCCAGCATGTCCTGGGACGTAGACAAAGTGACCTTACGTATTTTTTACTTCTGCAATGACTCTACCCATTGCCTATGTACAGATCCTACCTCCACTTTTCATATCATGCTCATCGAATCACTCAGTATACAGGCGTGGGTGTAGTCTTGTGACTCTAGCCACATGAATGCCTTAGTCACTGCCATCTTCTCCATTGTCATGCTACTGGTGGTCATAACGTATGCACCACTGTCTTCCTTGACTATTCTGCCTGCCGAGCGTGCTGTAAATGCTCACGCACTTCTTTTGTGTCGTATTACACATCCATCTGTATAGATGACTGCATCTTTCTCATCGGTGTTATCCCAGATGAGACCGTTGACCTCCGCATTGACCACGACTGAGTTCTGTTCCCTACATTTCTGTCGAGTGTGACAATACACAATATTGATTCCCTTATCAGTATTTAATCTGTTTTTGTCTATGGTCCATGCCAAGAGGCGCTGGATATCATGTCCCCCCACAACCATCAATCTTGTGTGCTGTGTAACAGCTCCACCACTGATCTTTTCCCATGTCGCATCATCAAACCATCCAGCATCTTTTCCCTTTGTCTGCCCATACTTCTCCAACCTATATTTTTTCTGTTTTTACTAAGTATTCCACCCACCATTTCTCCACACATGCCCCATAAATTTTGATTTGCCTTTTCTAATTTTCATATATTATATATAATATATATATATATATATATATATATATATAATATATATATTATATATATATAGTTTACTATGCCCGCATAATTAGTATCCTCATGTATGGCAGCAAATCTTGGACAACTTATACAAAACAGGAGAGGAGGCTAAACGCATTCCATATGCGATGTCTGCGCTGTATTCTTGGCATCACCTGGAAGGATAAAGTGACTAACATGATTCATGATCATGACTTGCACAGACCTCCCGAACATCTACACGCTGCTCAAACAACGTAGGTTACGCTGGCTTGGCCATGTACACTATGAAAGATGGCCGCGTACCAAAGATATACTCCACGGACAACTGGCAGATGGCAAAAGGACTAGGGGGCGCCTAAAACTTTGATTTGTAGACATGTGTAAACGTGATTTTATATATATATATATATATATATATATATATATATATATATAATATATATATATATATATATAGTATATTGCAAAAAATAATAATAGTTATATTTTCGCAACACAACACAGACATAGAAATAAATAATAATGAAAATTATGTCTAGATCAGAGAAATATTGCTATCTCCCCTATCTACTACCAGTGTTTTCCATTCAATATAATGTTGCCTTCTCCAGCACTGGACAGGCCAGAATGTGGCGAGTCATTCCATAAATAAAAAAAGTAAAAGTAAAGTGCCCCTGTCACGCCAGTGGCTTATAAGGAATATGGTGTTAGTGACCATAAATTTTACAGACCTTCGGCACATGATTTTTGGGTAATGTGGTTCACTCCATAAATGTTTGTAGGTAATTGTGAGTTGTGTCCCTGTGTACTTCAGCTACCTTCTTCAATTGTTAAATCCCTCCACTCTTTTATTAAATGATTCTAGAGTAGTGCCCCATTTTTTAATTGGATTTAGGTTGGACTGTTACTGTGGCCACTACGGTACTGTCATATTCTTCTCTTACAGCAAAGCTTGGGTGGTATGAGCTGAATACTTTTGGTCATTGCCATGTTAAAATGTGTACCCATCGGGTACATACATAACCTGCATAAATGGGAGCAGGTGTTCCACTAGTATGTTAATGTATCTTGTTTTGTGAGAATTCCTATGAAAATAAGTGGGATTGCACTACTTGCTGATGTACTTTTCCAAAGATGGAATTTCTATGTTTTTGTTCACTGTTTAGTCCAAATATGTACTTGAGCAAGCTAAGACCAAACAGAATATTCATATGAAAAAAATTATTGCCCCATGACAAATTGTGGTTCTACACCAGTTCAAGCATATGTTTGTAGTCTCTTTTTTAGCAATAATGACGACTCTTGCCTGGAGACTAACTAGCCCTCCGTATGGGGAATATAATGTTAGTGACCATATTTTTCAATAACCAAAAGAACGTTTTGAGTATTATTCAGGCCACTTGTTATCTCTCAGAAAAATGTATGATACCTACTTTTTGAAGTTGGGTGAACCATAAGGCCTCACTCATAAAAAAAAAAATGCCACACTTGGGAACTGAACCGGAACCATTCTTATTAGTGAGAAGCAAACTAATCACTCACCCACCTAAGCTCTGATAACAATGTCTAAAATCTGCATAAATATTAAGACAACATTAGAGTTAGGGTTAACTTTCTGACATCTCAGTTAACAGCTTAGTCATGAAAGTTGAGAAAGGGGATTGCGAACACGCCAGTGCTCCAACTACTGCCACATGTTATGAGATTAACGTATGATAAATTATGCCCCAAGTACAACGAAACAATTTTTCTAACTTATTAGTATTTTTAAAATGTTGACTAACACATTACAGAAAATAAGAATAGACCAATAACACATGGCACACAAAGAAGAAATAATCAACACAATTATTTATAAAAGACGATAGTGCTAAATATGCCACATACTGTGGAAGCCAAATGAGAATATCCAAAGACAAACTATTATTTGGAATCTCCAGAGTACGAGGCAAAGAAGGCCAGATACACTTGAAGAAAACAGGTGGAAAGAGTTGGCAAAGCAAAGATCATACGAGAACGAGCTCTAAACAAAATTTCTCAGATAAGGGTCATGTGTGCATGTTCAAGAACCATTGGCAGTTAAAACTCGAAGAGTCACAACTGGCGGGGGAAAAAAGTGCAATCTATCAATGCTCAATAGGAACTTACCTGGCTGAAAGGTGCAAACATCGCGGCTTGCAGTAAATTAACCGCACAACGTAATGTAACGTTCACATAACGGATGAATGCTAAAGAAGATATATGTTTTTTCTGTTGAATGCGAAGCGCCTTATCCAATTCCAGCAACCATGTTGTATAACCAGCTACAGATTCATACTTCAAAATAAGTTGTTGTTTTTTTCTGGACCCAGCAACCCAATTACTGGATTCTGTTTTAAAGAATTTTTTTTTTAATTTCATGTCACGAAGAATTTATTTTCAACTGCTATTGAGTTATTTGCGTGTCATTATCATTGCACCCCGAACATGTCCATAGGTGTTCAGATCTCCTCCTCAGCAAGTCCTGCAGTGTCCAGCTACTGACGACTCCAGTTCTGTGTTGGTTGATAAAGTCTTCTTATAGACCCACTAAGTTTCTCGTTTCTGGCTGTGGCCATCTTAACTCCCATCTCTTTCATCTGAAGGAGTGACGTGGACTCATGGTTGTCGAAGTCCTGTGCCCTTCTCACATCTCGGAGGGCATCGGTGACGTCCGCGCGTCCTTCGGTTGACCGGCTTCAACACAGCGCAGCTTGTCAACATGTCCGTTCTTTCATTTCCCCGTACTCCCGCCAAGTCTAGGGACGTAGACAAATATATATGACCCTACGTATTTTGACTTCTGAATGACTCTACCCATTGCCTGCGTACAGAGCCCACCTCCACTTTACTTATCATGCTCATCGAGTCACTTAGTATGCAGGCATGTGTGTAGTCCTGTGTGTAGTCCTGTGTGTAGTCCTGTGTGTAGTGTGTAGTCCTGTGTGTAGTCCTGTGTGTAGTGTGTAGTCCTGTGTGTAGTCCTGTGTGTAGTGTGTAGTCCTGTGTGTAGTCCTGTGTGTAGTGTGTAGTCCTGTGTGTAGTGTGTAGTCCTGTGTGTAGTCCTGTGTGTAGTCCTGTGTGTAGTCCTGTGTGTAGTGTGTAGTCCTGTGTGTAGTGTGTAGTCCTGTGTGTAGTCCTGTGACTCTAACCAGGTGAATGCCCTGCACCTCAATCGTCCTACTCCGACTCGTGGTCATGACGTATGCACCACTGTCTTTAACTATTCTGCCTGCCGAGCGTGCTGTAAATGTCAATGCTCTCCTTTGGTGTCGTATTACGGATCGGTCTGTATAGATGACTGCGTCTGTTTCATCGGCGGTGTTATCCCAGATGAGACCGCGGACCCCTCACATTGACCATGACTGAGTTTTGTTCCCTACATTTCCTGTCGAGTATGCCCACACGAGAATGCCCCTCAATGACGTAGACATTTTAAACTGCTGCTGTTTACTTTGAAATTCTCTGCCTATAATCAGTAATGGATGGCTTGGACTTCGTGAGGCAGTTTCGATTTCAGGACAAGACAACAACTAGCTCCCTCACAGTCAGGATCCAAGAGGTTGTTGGATATTTTGAAATTTGTGTGTTTTGGGCAGTTAAATTAATCGTTACAAATATGTATTTTCATAATGGAGCTGGATACATCTCACTTCATATCAAATCATCAGAGCCCTTTTTAGACCCACTTAACTTAAATTTAAATCATCATAATGGATTTTGGAAAATGTACAACTGAACTGAAATAAACAAAAGAATAGGAATGGCAAAAAGTAATTTTAATGTCATGAAGAACATACATACATCAAAACAAATATCGCCAGGGCTAAAACTCAATATTCCTATATGTTGCAGAAACACGGATATTAGACAAGAAAACAGAACAGAAAATTGAAGCCTTTGAAATGTGGATATATAGAAGAATAAGTAGAATTGGATGGAAGGAAAAGAAAAACGAAGTCTTAAAACAACTAAAAATGAAAAGAGAACTAAACACAATTCAAACAAGACAAATGACATTTTTGGGCCATGTTAAAAGACACAACAGCCTACTAGAAGTAATCATGGAGGGGAAAATACAAGGCAAAAGAGGCAGACCAAGACTAAAATGGACGAGTAACAATAACATCAAAAGATGGACAAACCAGCTTATGACAATCTATCTGCACCATCAAAGCAAGAGACAGAGCAGAATGGCGCTCCATGGTAGCCAACCTATGTTGCGGAGACAGCACTCGATGATGATGATGAAATGGTTTTTATGAAAATGAAGAATAAGCCATGGACAAGGTCTCTCCAACTAACACTAACCCTGTTGTATGTGTTCATGGACATTTTCTATTCTTTTCAGTTTAGTCCAATGTTTTTGAGGGTTTCCATAACTTGTTTCATCTGTCCTTTTAACTTTGCATAACTTCACACTTTAGAGCCACTGTCTTTTCCTAGAATGGATTAGTTGGTTTCCTTGTCTGCATCTTTTAACCTGTGGAGATTTTTGCAGGCGACTGCCTATCTTCCAACCTACCTAGACACCTCATACAGCATGAGTGGCAGATGATAGAGGCTCTATTCTTTTCTCTCCTGATTGTAGTCATGATTCAAGCAGCCAAATTGGTGAAGGTAAAGTACAAGACATGACATGGCATCTTAGCACACAAGTTTTCATCCATATATGCTCGGCCGCCTATCCAGAAGTATTCGGAGACTTCTAGATTGTGTCGCTTCAAGCATAGTAGCTTACAATGCAAGGCAGCATTCTTCACCTTCCCAGATTACTAACCTGGTACCCATTTCTGCCAGTGGCTGGGTAAATCATGGGGTATTTTTTTCCAACCACAAGTACAATTCACACTGCTTTCAGTAGGAACCAAACAATTGAGCCAAATTGGTGATTCATGCACTATGGGCAGGTCCTCAGAAGCCCAAAAAAAATCCACAAACAATCACAAAAGTTGCAGACTCAGAAGAAAAACAAAAAAGATGAGGCACACCAAAGTGCCGCTGTCTGTTTCTGTTTTTCTTATGGACTGTAGTAGATTTTAAAATCTAGCTTCACCACATTAAGCGATTAGTTCTAAGATTGTGTGGTCCTCATCTGCATGTATAGCTTGTATTTTCATTTTTAATTCTGCATTTAAATTTCCATATTTCACAGTTATTTAGAATAATGTATAAATATAATCAGTTTGTGCAATAGCTTATTTTATTATAATGTTACTATTAGTTTTTTTTGTTCATTTATTGACAAGTCTGCCTGTGATTTTTTGTTTCTCTTGACACATGCACGTAAAGTTTTGTGCATCACCAATTTTCATCAAACCCACATCTACCAAGTTGACAGGTTTCCATCTCTTTTACATCCACAAAATAATTGTTGTCTCACCAGGTTGCAGAAGCAGATTATGGCTTGTATGTTTGGCCATGTGCTCCTGTTCTTGCCAACTACATTTGGCTCAACAGAACCAAAGTTGAAGGAAAGAGTGTCATTGAGGTATGGTACAGCCACCTATAGTTGTAAGGCCAGCAGGCATAGAGGGAAAATCCCAGAAAGCCTGAATGATCATGACATATTCAGCTATGTGAGCTATAGATGGCTGACATCATTATACAACTGCTGCTGATTGCAAAGCTGAAAATTTCACAAAATTGGGGCAATTCCTTTCTGCCCACTGGGCTTACTACAAAATATGGTTGAGGTATGGTAGACAGTTGTGCCTGTTTGTTTTTACATGAACTCCATCCATTTTAAAAAAAGGAATATAAAACTATCCCAATTCTAGACAAATCTGGATTAATGCTAACAACAAGCGCAGACATAAAAGCCCGTTGGGCGGAACACTTCAAAGAAATTCTTAACCGTCCACTACCTCACAGTTTAATAGATTTTGAAGCTGAAACACCAGCAGCAGAATTAGATGTAAATTTAGATGACTTCACCTTGAGTGAAATAGAAACCACCTTAAAGCTAATGACCAATAACAAGGCTGCTGGAGAGGATAAGTTAACAGCTGAGATCCTCAAGGCAATTGATAGCCATAATTTAATACATCTCCAAAAAATGTTCAACATCATTTGGAAAACAGAGAAGACGCCTCATAAATGGAAAAAAGGAATCATTGTTAAGATCCCAAAAAGGGCAATCTTAGAGATTGTAACAATTGGAGAGGCGTGACACTTTTGTCAGTTGCCTCAAAATTATTCTGTAAAATCATCCTAAATAGAATAAAGGATTCAATAGATACAGTAATGCGTGAAGAACAGGCTGGGTTTAGAAAAGGGAGAAGCTGTCTTGACCACATTTTCACTCTACGACTTATATTGGAGGAACACATTGAAAAGCAAAAACCTTTTGTACTTAACTTCATCGACTTCAAAAAGCATTTGATAGTATTCATAGAGATTCTTTGTGGAAAATTCTGAAGCAATATGGCTTACCATCAAAAATCATAAATATTATCAAAGACATGTATGATGGTTACACATGTGCAGTTCGAACAGAGGAAGGACTGAGCGAATGTTTCCCAATAGAAACTGGGGTTAAACAAGGATGTATTTTATCGCCCTTGTTATTTGGAATTGTTATGGACTTCATAATGAAGAAATGCTGCACTGGTAATAAAGGCATCGAATGGATACAAGGAGACCATTTGGAGGACCTGGACTTTGCTGATGACATAGTTCTCATCAGCAATCAGATAAAAACGATGCAGAAAACACAAATGAACTATCATCAATAGCCAGCAAAATTGGGCTTGAGGTCAATCATGAAAAGACTAAAGTCATGAAAAGTTTAATTCCAACAAGTGACAAATATACATGGAAAACAAACCAGTAGAAGAGATCGATCACTTCATCTATCTTGGAAGTCACATTGATCGAGAAGGGGATACGAGCAAAGAAATTAGAATCAGACTGGCTAAAGCAGCAATGTCTTTCAGAAGCCTTGAAAAGTTGTGGAAATCAAAACTCATTAGCACAAACACAAAACTTAGGCTATTCAAATCAAATGTACTATCAACCCTTACGTATGCGTGTGAAAGCTGGAAAACAACAAGAGATATAGAAACAAAGTTGAACGCATTCGAAAATAAATGTCTAAGGAAAATACTTGGTATAGAATGGAACGAATTCAAAACAAACGAGGAAATTAGAGAAATCGCCAATCAACCACTAATATCTTCAGTAATAAAGAAAAGACGATGGTCATACGTTGGACATGTGATGAGAAGAGATAATAATCGAATAGCAAAGCAAGCCCTCATATGGGAAACAACAGGTAAAAGAAAAAGAGGAAGACCCAGGGAGACACTGAGAAGAACATTGATGAGAGAGGCAAGAGCAGCAGGAATCGGCTCCCTCAATCAACCCTTACGTATGCGTGTGAAAGCTGGAAAACAACAAGAGATATAGAAACAAAGTTGAACGCATTCGAAAATAAATGTCTAAGGAAAATACTTGGTATAGAATGGAACGAATTCAAAACAAACGAGGAAATTAGAGAAATCGCCAATCAACCACTAATATCTTCAGTAATAAAGAAAAGACGATGGTCATACGTTGGACATGTGATGAGAAGAGATAATAATCGAATAGCAAAGCAAGCCCTCATATGGGAAACAACAGGTAAAAGAAAAAGAGGAAGACCCAGGGAGACACTGAGAAGAACATTGATGAGAGAGGCAAGAGCAGCAGGAATCGGCTCCCTCAATGAGATAGAACTGCTTGCACAGAACAGAGACAGATGGCGAGATTTGATAAAATATCTTTAAAAGAAAACTGCTAGAACAAAAATTCATATAGGAGAAGGTGTATCTTGGTCTACGCCCTATGGGCCGGTTACGGCTCGAAAGGTCAATAGATAGAATTGTGTATGTGTGTGGGAAGAGGGGAGGGGGGATATTTCTGTGAGACTGAAGAATTAAAGATCACAAGCCCAGTGCAGTTACCATGAAGTGATCAGGTTTTTTATTTAAAAAAAGTTGTTTAATTCTACCATTGATCGAACCCACATCAACCTAGTTTCTAGAATGACAGGTTTCTGTCCATTCATCTAAAATTCCAACCACCAGTGGCATGATTCGAACACAGGATCTTCCTATCCAAATGCCAATAACTTACCTTAGACTACACTGTCCCACATGTCAGGTCTAAATGTGTCAATAATGCACCTTGCAATAAACGGTAACATGATACAGCAAACTTTATTTTTGAAGTAATTAATGACATTAGACTGGAAAATGTATAAAGTTAATTTGGTTACCTCATGCTTTTTAATTTAATATTTAAATTATTCATAAAGTCCCATAGCAGATCAATAGAGATCTACACCCTGCTCTAGAAATAAGAAAGTGTGTACATTAAAAAAGAATATATTGTTGTAACACATTCATTATATTTAAAATGATGTATTTGCCAAAATGTTTAAATTAACAAAGCCACAACAAAATCATATAATACTTAATTTGGTCAAAATCAGCTTTTCAAAGCTGGTATTTTTCTGGAAATTACAAACATATATAATGTTGGTAAAACTATATAAAAGTGTCATTTTCATTTAAACAGATTGGCGCAGGCACCTCCTTGCCAGGTATTGTAGCTGCAAAGTGTGGGGCCGAGGTAATCTTGAGTGACAGGTCATCATTACAAAACTGTCTCCACATTTGCCGCCAAAATGCTAAATTAAATGGCATTGCTGATATTTCAGTATTGGGTATTACATGGGGTCATGTGACACCAGCACTTTCCAGTCTCCCAAAACTGGACATTATTTTGGCATCTGACTGCTTTTATGATTCCAAAGGTGGGGTTATAATTGTGATTTGATCATTTGTTTTATTTGTTAAATTTATTGTTTAATACAAAAATCGTGGTGTGTGATTTGATGAATTACATTTACATTTGTACTGTGCTGAACATAATTTTTTAATGAAGATTTGTGTACACTTGTTAGATTTCAGGTGTTTTGCTTGTTTTTTTTTACAAGTCTTTGGGTCTATTAGTCTTCACCCTTGTGCCAAATAATGAAGCATGAATATGTTTTTTTAACTCTATGGCAAGTCATTAAAGGCATCAGAGGGGCTTGATGGTAACTGTGGACTCATCCCTAAGTTATTTACTACCAAACCTTAAGATATTTTCCTGGCATTTGTAGTAATCATTCTGGAGCTTTCTCACAACTCAAGGTCTAGGGACCAGTCACATTTTTTAGTCTCTGACACATTGCATTTTTAAAGTAGCAGTAATGATTTTCTTCTATGATAATAAACATTAAAAAAAAAATCTTTGCAATATTTATCCAATTTCTGGCGGGTCAGAGTTTTATTTACTCCATCCCCTAATGACCTTAATACAATTGACCTCAAGTTATCCTTGTTTGAAGCATGACAAGCTATCAATTCAACCACCCACTCTCCAATAATGAATGAATTATCAGCCAGCCTCTTTTGGAACTTAGCTCCCGTGACAGCTAGATGTCCATGTTCTACGGCAATTATTCCCAGCTTGTCTGTGATATCGTGCACCCATCTTCTTCTAAGACTTCCACTCTCTTGTTTACCTGGAACTATGCCCTCACAATTGACCAAAATATTTTTATTTTTGTTATGAACTAGTTTTCTGAAAATTTGTTCTGTTCTCCATCCATGAACAATGAATATGTTTAAAATGTTGATTTGCCATGTTTTGAACTGAAATTTTCTTATTTATTTATTATTGTCACTAAACATTACTGTCACTATTCCACTCTACAGCAGGGCAGGTATATAATGATAATCAGGAAGCATGATCAAGAACAACTTAATTATGCTATAGCAATTTGATGATCTCTGATCACTGCTGAATCATGTAAACAAAATGTATGCCAAGATTACAGAAACCAGATTAAGACATCATAGTTGGAAGAAGAATAGATGAGGATTTAGAAGAAAAAAAAAAGTTGCACATATGCAATATTTACACCCAGACAGCTAAGCAGAGAAGAACATAGAATATAAAAAAGAATCTTTACATAGCATTTGTGGACCAAGAAACTGCTATTGATAGGGTGGGTAGAGATGTATCATTGCAAACAAATGACCACCTTATTAGATATTGCAACAGCTTATATAGTAAATACAGAAGTGTAAATAGTAAAGTAAAGTACCCCCGTCACGCCAAGTTGCAGTGTATAGGGAATATGGTGTTAGTGACCCTATATTTACAGAACTTCAGCACATGATTTATGGGGTAATGTGGTCGGTATTACGCTCATGCTGCTTTACTTTCCCAGAAAAAATCCGGTGCCTATTTAAGGCTGGGTGAACCCGGAAGCCGTTGGTTGGGATCGAACCCTACCCCTTGTCCTTTGTAGTCCAGTTCACTAACCACTGAGCTATCGTGGCTCCCTACAGAAGTGTAATTAGAGCGAAAAAGGAACAGCAAAACCATTCACTGTCACATCTTGACTAAGACTGGTGCATATTGTTATCACTCTTCTTTATCACTTAGTAAGTAAGGTAAAGTGCCCTGTCACGCCAAGTGGCATATAGGGAATATGGTGTTAGTGACCATAATTTTCATAGACCTTCAGCACATGATTTTTGAGGTAATGTGGTCGGTATTACACCTGTGCTGCTTTACTTTCCCAGAAAAAATCCGGTACCCATTTAAGGCTGGGTGAACGAGGAAGTCGTCAATCAGGATCAAACTTGACTTTTTGTCCTTTGTAGTCCAGTTAACTAACCACCGAGCTATTGTGGCTCCTTGTTATCACTTACATTGACAAAATAGGAACTTTTTTTTGTTACTGTCATCATGCCCTAATAGCTTTCAAAGAAACATCTGTTCTTGAATAAAGAATAAAAAATGAATAACCTGAAAATAAATGCTTAAAAAAAACCAGAAGTCATATCAATAGGAAGACAAAAGAAGACATTAAACATAGCCATAGAACACTAAGTTTTAAAACAAGTTATCATCATCATTAAGTATCATGTCCGCTGGCATAGGTAATCAAGTCTCTCCACAACTTTCAATCTTGACAGTTATTTATCATTTCTGTTGTTGACCTTCTGCCAAGCCATTCTCTTAAGCTGTCTGGTATCTTTTCTCTTTGCTTCCCTTTATCTCTTTGTCCTTCAATTTCCCAGTTGTTACAATATATTCCAGTTGTTCTCTTCTCATTACATGGCCAAAAAATGATGATTGTTTCTTCCTAATATTGAAATCAGAAATGAAATAACAAGAGAGAGAGTGGGCATTGAACCATTCATAAAATACATACAGAAACAACAAATAAAATGGTTTGCCCATCTAGAAAGAATGCTGAGTAATTCCTTACCATACAAAGCATATATTAAAAGAGGAGCAAAGCAAGATGGACAGACAACATCAAAGAAATGCTACAACAACATCAATTGACAGTGAGTGAAGTTGCCAAAAGGGGAAGAACCATAACTTTGTATCTTCCTCGATACCTGAACGAGTATAAGAGGAAGTGACCACAACAAAAAGAGATCAGGCATTATTCATGGCAGTTTCCAAGTGATAAAATGTCATCTCTATTAATCTTTTACTTTATTGCTCATTATATTATTACAACAGGTAAATAAAGAACAATTTTGTTTAAATTGTTAGGAAATATCTCAACTGTTTTGTTTTCTAGGAAATATCTCAACTGTTTTGTTTTCTAGGAAATATCTCAACTGTTTTGTTTTCTAGGAAATATCTCAACTGTTTTGTTTTCTAGGAAATATCTCAACTGTTTTGTTTTCTAGGAAATATCTCAACTGTTTTGTTTTCTAGGAAATATCTCAACTGTTTTGTTTTCTAGGAAATATCTCAACTGTTTTGTTTTCTAGGAAATATCTCAACTGTTTTGTTTTCTAGGAAATATCTCAACTGTTTTGTTTTCTAGGAAATATCTCAACTGTTTTGTTTTCTAGGAAATATCTCAACTGTTTTGTTTTCTAGGAAATGTCTCAACTGTTTTGTTTTCTAGGAAATATCTCAACTGTTTTGTTTTCTAGGAAATGTCTCAACTGTTTTGTTTTCTAGGAAATGTCTCAACTGTTTTGTTTTCTAGGAAATATCTCAACTGTTTTGTTTTCTAGGAAATATCTCAACTGTTTTGTTTTCTAGAAAATATCTCAACTGTTTTGTTTTCTAGGAAATATCTCAACTGTTTTGTTTTCTAGGAAATATCTCAACTGTTTTGTTTTCTAGGAAATATCTCAACTGTTTTGTTTTCTAGGAAATATCTCAACTGTTTTGTTTTCTAGGAAATATCTCAACTGTTTTGTTTTCTAGGAAATATCTCAACTGTTTTGTTTTCTAGGAAATATCTCAACTGTTTTGTTTTCTAGGAAATATCTCAACTGTTTTGTTTTCTAGGAAATATCTCAACTGTTTTGTTTTCTAGGAAATATCTCAACTGTTTTGTTTTCTATGAAATATCTCAACTGTTTTGTTTTCTAGGAAATATCTCAACTGTTTTGTTTTCTAGGAAATATCTCAACTGTTTTGTTTTCTAGGAAATATCTCAACTGTTTTGTTTTCTAGGAAATATCTCAACTGTTTTGTTTTCTAGGAAATATCTCAACTGTTTTGTTTTCTAGGAAATGTCTCACTGTTTTGTTTCTAGGAAATGTCTCAACTGTTTTGTTTTCTAGGAAATATCTCAACTGTTTTGTTTTCTAGGAAATATCTCAACTGTTTTGTTTTCTATGAAATATCTCAACTGTTTTGTTTTCTAGGAAATATCTCAACTGTTTTGTTTTCTAGGAAATATCTCAACTGTTTTGTTTTCTATGAAATATCTCAACTGTTTGTTTTCTAGGAAATATCTCAACTGTTTTGTTTTCTAGGAAATATCTCAACTGTTTTGTTTTCTAGGAAATATCTCAACTGTTTTGTTTTCTAGGAAATATCTCAACTGTTTTGTTTTCTAGGAAATATCTCAACTGTTTTGTTTTCTAGGAAATATCTCAACTGTTTTGTTTTCTAGGAAATATCTCAACTGTTTTGTTTTCTAGGAAATATCTCAACTGTTTTGTTTTCTAGGAAATATCTCAACTGTTTTGTTTTCTATGAAATATCTCAACTGTTTTGTTTTCTAGGAAATATCTCAACTGTTTTGTTTTCTAGGAAATATCTCAACTGTTTTGTTTCTATGAAATATCTCAACTGTTTTGTTTTCTAGGAAATATCTCAACTGTTTGTTTTCTAGGAAATATCTCAACTGTTTTGTTTTCTAGGAAATATCTCAACTGTTTTGTTTTCTAGGAAATATCTCAACTGTTTTGTTTTCTAGGAAATATCTCAACTGTTTTGTTTTCTAGGAAATATCTCAACTGTTGTTTTCTAGGAAATATCTCAACTGTTTTGTTTTCTAGGAAATATCTCAACTGTTTTGTTTTCTAGGAAATATCTCAACTGTTTTGTTTTCTAGGAAATATCTCAACTGTTTTGTTTTCTAGGAAATATCTCAACTGTTTTGTTTTCTAGGAAATATCTCAACTGTTTTGTTTTCTAGGAAATATCTCAACTGTTTTGTTTTCTTGTTCCAGACTTTGAAGATGTCGTTATGACATTGTCTTACCTGTTAAAAAAAACCCAGAAGCTGAAGCTTGGTGCTGCTATCAGGAGAGGAGGTAATGCTTAATTGAACAAAATAATGTGTTTTATAAGTTGTTGATGAGGGCTTTAGCAAAAACACTACAGAAATATTTATGCAAATGAATTCAAGACTAATAATAGAAATAAGAGAAACAGCCTTGCAACCAATGATCTCATCTACAATTAGGAAGAGAAGATGAACATATGTCTGACATGTGCTGAGAAGAGTCAACAAGAGAATTTCAAAACAGGCTTTTCTATGAAGACCTCAGGATACAGGAAAAGAGAGACCTAGAGAGACACTAAAAAGAACACTTTTAAAAGTGGCAGACATCGACTCATTTGATAAGATCTAACATCTCGACAAAAATAGAGATGAGACTACAAGCCCAATGTGACATCTAGCGGCACTAGAAGGATCAAGATTGAAAGTCTACTCTTTCATTATCAGTTTGATAGTTTCATGTTTAAATAATTTGTTTTTCTCAACAAAATTTGCATTCACTCGATGCTTTTTATTGCAAAATGAAGCCAGCACACAATTAGAACTTTTGAAGCTTTTTAGGACAAAAATTACATAAAGTGTTTGGTCATATCACAAGAAGATAAAACTTGGAGAAATTGTAACAACAGGAAAATAGGAGAAGGATAGAGAGACAGAGGAAGACAAAGAGAAAAGTACTAGTTATTTTAACTGCCTGGCAGGGAAAGAGATAAAAGATGGAACTGATGGAGGGGTGTGATCCATAACACATGTGGACATGGCACCTGGTGATATTTTTAATTACGTAATTGTATTGTATCTCTTGTGTTCAGCTATTTTTCTATTCACTTGTAGATGTAAGATGTACTGTTGTTTTGTTTTTCACTAAAAATATGAATAAACTAGACAATGTGAAAGATATAATGCATAATTGAAAAGAAAACATAAAGGAAAATCACATCAAAACCTCTGATAATGTGTTTACTATTGCAGCTCTGAAAGAACAATCAAGCATTTACTGGACTGCTGGCAGCTTCAGGGCGATGAGGTTGAGGTCCCTGACATGGAGACAGTTGAAAGTTCATTTGATAGCCATAGCCATCATGTTATACAAATGTTTATTATAAAGTGTAAAAGATAATAGGCTGTTAGTGAATGACAATATACTTCACATAGGCTGTTAGTGTTGAAAGTGAATGGCAATATTCTTCACATAGGCTGTTAGTGTTGAAAGTGAATGGCAATATTCTTCACATCCTCAGTGGCTGAGTCTATGGTTCAATAATATTTGTTTCCAATTTCACTGCAAGATCAAGCTAATAATGAAGATGATAAGATTAACTGAGGAAGGAGGAAACAATCTGAGCACATAACTTACAGTGAGCAAGAGTTTTGACAGGAGCATGTACCTGAACATGTCAAAACACAGTTCTTATATTACTCTACCACAATATATTTTTCTGGCTTCTCAGTCCCACTAAGGGAGTTGATGCCTGCTGTTCTTGTCCCTCTTATGTGTCATCTTATTGTCCCTTGAGATTTATCTCTTTTTCCATGCTCCTTTTTGAGAGCTTGTACTGTGATCCTCTTGGTATTTCTTTTCAACACATGCTCAATGCAGCCATTTTATACAAATTATTGTTTCTTCTGACATTTGTTTCTGATTGTTTCTGGTTTATTCTTTATTTCTTTTATTGTTTTCAGCTATCTCACATGCATACCATACATAGGTAAGGTTGGATAATACAGAGGAGTTGAATATCCTAAGTCTTGTTTTTAATGCTAAAGATTTTTTTATTTCCATGTTTTCTCAAGGTTTCTGGAAGTCATTCCTGCCTTTGTTGTTCTGATTTCACCCATTTTGTTATCATCCTAATTAATGCATCTTCCAAGATACACAAAGTGATCTACTTCTTACATTTATTTTCTTTCCAGATATACTTTGCCTTCTTTCTGAGCTCTTCATCTTTAGATTGATCTCTAGTTCTGTTTTGTTATCACTGCAGACAGGGGCATCTGTGTAATGATAACTGTCAGCAAAATCAAGATGTTCCATTAAGTCCCATATATCAATTCAATGTCTGTGGACCCTCTACAGTGTTTCTACATTATAAAGTTTCAAGGGATCAAAAAGGGGGGATAAAATAGATTGTTTCAATCCCATTTAAATCTTAACCATTCACTCAATCCACCCTCCATACTAGAACACAATATATTCAATGTCATATATACACTGGGTATTTATTTTATTTTCTTTTAAAATATGCAATAACAAAGATGAAATTAGATATCAACAATCACACATTGACATTATGGTGTTCTGGCCTTATTCAATTTTTTTTTCAACAATTGATCAAACTTAGTTTAAAATAAAATGGGGGTGGGGGTGTGGGCGCGCATTTTACTTCTGTCAGAATATATTCAATCAGACAAAACTGGTTGAAATCCTAGATTTCCAGCATTTTTACTCTTCCACTAAAAATTATATGGTAATGTGTTTTGGTCCTGACACATGTAGGTGTAAGCCTAGATGACACAATGTTATTTTGTGCTGTATGAGGTGATGTGATGAGGGAAAAGCTTGCCTTTGTTGATCAAAAGTGGTCTTGGAATTATAGTAGTAAAAGTGTCTTTCAAAATTGTGGCACTAAAATTAGTAAAATCATTTATTTTTTTAAAATTTCATCAACAACTTTAAGGTGGGAATACAATTATTGACAATGATCTGTTTTTTTAAAAATCAAAGTCCTGTATTGTTATACATAGACTCTGGTATTTCACTCCTACATACAACCAACTTTCATGTGTCAGAAGAGTCGTAGCACACTGCCATATCAATCCTGAGTCAAGTGTGTGAATGGCAGCCGTAAAATGACATTAGGTTAGGTGTGTGTGTATTTTGGCAACTCAGGTTATCCCAGATTCTACCACTTGACAATGACTAACTATGCTAGGACTTCACCGTAATTGGGTTATTCAATAAAATATTGCCCAGACTGTACAGTTGTAAAGTATATCTATGCTGTAGTATAGGGAAAAACTGTTCTTTGCATTTTTTAAAAACATCTGTCTGACTTTGAGTTTGAACAATTATTTTGCTACATTTGAAAATAAAATGTGTTATTTCATTATAAAAACATTCATTTGGGAATTAAAATTATGCTCTTAAGAATTATTAACAACATAAATGATGTGATTTAACAGTGGTCTTATGAATCCTTTCTTGGATTAATTTTGAATACAAGGAGGCAAATATAAAAGCTGAAAACAAATGTGGCAGTATGGGAACAAACAAAGCAGTTTAAATTGCATATTTGTGGTTGGTTTATTTATTTGGGGGGAAAAAAATCATTCAAAAGAATAAGTTGAAAATGTAACAGATTTATGACTTTCCTGAAACTGTATTTGCTATGATACAAGTCAGTTACCATTTGCTATAATCAGGTCAACATTCATTGTGCATAAATGAAAGTAACAATCTATGGAAAATGAATACTACAAATAGCTTTGAGCAGTTCGGAACACAAAACATTTGAGAGTTATTACATATCATCCTTCTGACATTTGCAATGAAAGTCTGCAAATGTTATTCACCATAGATTTACTAATACCAAAAAAAAAAAAAAAAATGTTATCATTGTGTGTCTAGATAACCTATGTTTAGATTTTTTTTTCTCTTAGTTTTTGTATGTCCTGAATGCTCTTTAAGATACTATTTCTCCACATGTCTTTCATATTTCACTAACTCCAACATATTAACAACCATGACTTTTGAGGTTAACATGTGAGCACAACAAATGAGGTTTCTGAATGCTTTGTTTTCCTTTTCTATTCTTTTTCTGAAGTAATCCACCTCCTGCTCTTCATCTACTGCATCTAGTAACACCACAATCTGTTTTCTTTTTGACATTCCTCTTCATTACAATTTGTTTTCTTTCATCCTAGGTACATTAAGTATTTTCTTGTTCTATAACAAAATTTATGCTTGTTTTTTATATGCTGTATATTTGAAATTATGCATTAATAAATAATCATTAAAAATATATGTCTTATTTCTGCATTTCAAATATGGTTTTAATTAATCCTTTATATATTTTGAACTCCTGATATGCTTCACTAATAAATTCTGAGACCGTTTACCAAACTGTTATAATAATAATATAAATAATGAGTTAATTAGTATTTTGTTATTAGTGTTAACGATTATTTGAAAAAAGATATTACAATATTTACCGGCCTAGCCTATAACCTCCACCAGCTCTTCCCTGGTGTGTGTTGCCTCTACCATCACTGCCACCACTCTGCCCTCCTCCTCCACCAAAAAAACGAGACACAATTTCTGGTGCTCCATTTGTGCTCCACCTACTTACTATAAATAGAATGAGCCCAAAAATAAGTCCATGAATGCCAAACACTAAAAGGGCAACCAACAATCCTACTGACACAACTGGTTCTATGACAACATCCCCAAAGTTACAACGTGGAATTCCAAATGCAATTAACCGCTGGTTTAAAGCTTGAAAAATGTTCCTTGTTGCTCATGTCCCCTCTGCTGCTCATTTCCTGCAGACTGGAATCGATTCTGTGAAGTAGAGAAATCTTAATTTATAAACAGAAGAAGGCTTTTTAACTTTTTTAAAAATTCCTCTGGCAGTGGAAATGAAAATAAAAATAAGGACAATTCTTTATGTTGTTCTGAGTATACATTGATCTTCCAGTAACCTTGGTGACCTTTGAGGGATGCTTGATGATGTTTTTATAATTTTCTTCCAACCTTCATTATCAAGGGCTATTTTCTGAGAAGTGATGAAGCCTGGCCACTCTTTGATATTGTCTTCCCATCTCCTCCTGTCTTATTTTTTTTATCTGGTAGTGTGCTCTGTGATAAGTCTTAGCAAGACCTGTAGATCTTGTAAAATGTCTGTACTATTTTAATTTCTATTCTTTTACCATCGATAATAAGTCTTGAATCAGTCCTGTACGTTGTTGGATTTTGTTGCACACTTCCTCATTGATAATATTGTCTATATAAGATACATTCAAGATCCTGTACTGTTCCGAGAGCCTATGTTCTTCATTCGAGATCAACCATGAGTTTTGCATATTCTTGATTTTAAAACTATATTCTTTAAAACATGTCTTTGTTTCTATGTCACAAACTATCTATATAATTGTTAACTAATGCTGCATATGTACTGGAACCTGTACATGTCAACATCACTATTAATCATGGATGAACTATCACTACTCCAACTAATAAACACTTTACTTTCATTGGTTGAACCATATTTTGTTTTACGATGGACACAACATTCAGGATCAATGTAGACTTGATATAAGCCACGAAATAATTCAACCCCACTTGACTTCTTGACAACATCAGATATCTTTAGATCAAGATTTTCATAAATTGTCAGTCTGCTTTGGTCACCTCTGTCGATTCTAATAGAAGAACCTAGTTAACACCTTTATTTAACGTGGTTATACCCAAGTCAAATAACACCAGGGCTAAAACTAAGAATAGCAAAATGTTACATCTTCTCAATATTCCTGTATGGTGCAGAAACATGGACATTAGACAGAGAAAACAGAACAGAAAATTGAAGCCTTTGAAATGTGGATTTATAGAAGAATATGTAGAATTGGATGGAAAAAAAGAAAACAAACGATGAAGTTTTAAAACAACTAAAAATGAAAAGAGAACTACTAAACACAATTAGAACAAGACAAATGAAATTTTTGGGGCATGTTAAAAGACACATCAGCCTAATAAAAGTGATATTGGAAGGGAAAAGAGAAGGTAAAAGAGGCAGACCAAGACTAACATTGACAAGTAACATCAAAAGATGGACATGTCAACCTATGACAATCTGCACCATCAAAGCAAGAGACAGAATGAAATGGTAGCCAACCTTCGATGCGGAGACACTCAATGATGATGATACCCAAGTCCTGCTTATCAACTCCATGTCTATAATTGTCTTTGTAGAGCTACCAGAAGAGCATGTGGTCATTTGTAGTGCCTACAGACGAGCACATACATTAGCCACTATTTTATGTCATGATGATTTTTCTAGACTAGCCTCAATTCTATCTATTGACCTTTTGAGCCGTAGCCGGCCCATAGGGCATAGACCAAGATACATCTTCTCGTATCTGAATTTTTGTTCTAGCAGTTTTCTTTTAAAGATATTTTATCAAATCTCGCCATTTGTCTCTGTTCTGCGCAAGCAGCTCTATCTCATTGAGGGAGCCGAATCCTGCTGCTCTTGCCTCTCTCATCAATGTTCTTCTCAGTGTCTCCCTGGGTCTTCCTCTTTTTCTCTTACCAGTTGTTTCCCATATGAGGGCTTGTTTTGCTATTTGGTTATTATCTCTCCTCATCACATGTCCAACATATGACCATCGTCTTTTCTTTATTACTGAAAATATCAGTGGTTGATTGGCGATTTCTCTAATTTCTTCGTTTGTTTTGAATTAGTTCTGTTATACCAAGTATTTTCCTTAGACATTTATTTTTGAATGTGTTCAACGTTGTTTCTATATCTCTTGTTGTTTTCCAGCTTTCACACACATACGTAAGGGTTGATAGTACATTTGATTTGAATAGCCTAAGTTTTGTGTTTGTGCTGATGAGTTTTGATTTCCACAACTTTTCAAGGCTTCTGAAAGACATTGCTGCTTTAGCTATTCTGATTCTAATTTCTTTACTTGTATCCCCTTCTCGATCAATGTGACTTCCAAGATAGATAAAGTGATCAATCTCTTCTACTGGTTTGTTTTCCATGTATATTTTGTCATCGTTGGAATTAAACTTTTCATGACTTTAGTCTTTTCATGATTGATCTCAAGCCCAATTTTGCTGGTTATTGATGATAGTTCATTTGTGTTTTCCTGCATCGTTTTTATCTGACTGCTGATGAGAACTGTGTCACCAGCAAAGTCGAGGTCCTCCAAATGGTCTCCTTGTATCCATTCGATGCCTTTATTACCAGTGCAGCATTTCTTCATTATGAAGTCCATAACAATTCCAAATAACAAGGGCGATAAAATACATCCTTGTTTAACCCAGTTGCTATTGGGAAACATTCGCTCAGTCCTTCCTCTGTTCGAACTGCACATGTGTAACCATCATACATGTCTTTGATAATATTTATGATTTTTTATGGTAAGCCATATTGCTTCAGAATTTTCCACAAAGAATCTCTATGAATACTGTCAAATGCTTTTTGAAGTCGATGAAGTTAAGTACATAGGTTTTTGCTTTTCAATGTGTTCCTCCAATATAAGTCTTAGAGTGAAAATGTGGTCAAGGCAGTTTCTCCCCTTTCTAAACCAAGCCTGTTCTTCATGCATTGCTGTATCTATTGAATCCTTTATTCTATTTAGGATGATTTTGCAGAATAACTTTGAGGCAACTGACAAAAGTGTCACGCCTCTCCAGTTGTTACAATCTCTAAGATTGCCCTTTTTAACAATGATTCTTTTTTCCATTTATGAGGCATCTTCTCTGTTTTCCAAATGATGTTGAACATTTTTTGGAGATATATTAGATTATGGCTATCAATTGCCTTGAGGATCTCAGCTGTTAACTTATCCTCTCCAGCAGCCTTGTTATTGGTCATAAGCTTTAAGGTGGTTTCTATTTCGATCAAGGTGAAGTACCTAAATTTACATCTAATTCTGCTGCTAGTGTTTCAGCTTCAAAATCTATTAAACTGTGAGGTAGTGGACGGTTAAGAATTTCTTTGAAGTGTTCTGCCCAACTGGCTTTTGTGTCAGCGCTTGTTGTTAGCATTAATCCAGATTTGTCTAGAATTGGTGTTCCACTGGATGTATAGGTGTTTGTCAGCATCTTTTGTACAGTATAGAGAGTTCTGCTGTCTCCTGTAATTGCAGCTGTCTCTGCTTTCTCTGCCAAATTGTCTATATAAGCTCTTGTATCTCTTCTTGCTGAACTTTTCACTTTGTTGTCTAATTCTTTGTATGTTGCTTTTGCCAGAACCTTTCCAAGATCTGTCTTTACATTAGTCATGGCTCTCTTCGCTTCTCTTCTTTCTTTGATGTGTTTCCATGTGGTGTCTGAGATCCAAACTCGTTTTTCCATTTTCTTCAGTCCAGCACTTGATTCTGCTGCTAGTATTTTGCTCTGTGAGTCCCACATTTCATTGATATCTAATTGTATTTCAGCCTCAATTACATAGCAACAAATGTTCACATACGTTCTGTAAAGGAATCTGGCACTATATCTTAATCCAATCTCTACACTCTGACATGGCCTTCAACATCTATGAAACTCGATCTACTACCTATTATCAGCAACTACCCAACTTCAAGACAAGGGCCATCTCACCAAGAGAATCTGGCACTATATCTTAATCCAATCTCTACACTCTGACATGGCCTTCAACATCTATGAAACTCGATCTACTACCTATTATCAGCAACTACCCAACTTCAAGACAAGGGCCATCTCACCAATAGAATCTGGCTGGAAGAGATTTTTTTTTTTCGTTCGCCAGCTTTCACTTCTGACGAAGTCCCTAGAGACTAGGAACTGAATTTTGCATGTTAATCCATTTTTCCCTGACAGCCGTGTGCACAGGGGTCCCTCGCTGCACAGGCAGATAACTCCATCTTCAGAGATACTCATGTTTTTTCCGTCGATGAGTAATTGATGTTTCAAGCCGAGCCTCGCTGCTGAGACCAGGGGTGGTTGCCACAGAGAGAAATCATAAATAAAAATCCCAACTGGGAAGTGAGTTTAATAGTGGACTAGCATGGTTAATATAGCCCGTCCAACTAACCTCTCTAATTGGCCAGATTATCATGTCACAAAGGGTACAAAACTGCCAGTGCAGCATTTTCAGTTAATTCCCCTTTAACTTCAAGGGCATTAAACTATTATCCTATATGGTGGTGGTGTTCTTTAAGTTAGTCCTCTTACAACACTGCACAATGTTCTATTACAAAGGAGAGGTACAAAAGATGGGAGATAAACGTTACCTGTCTGGAATGTGTTTCTGTATGTTGTCTACGAGAGGTCTGTTGTGCTCTGGGATCATCATCGGCAACAATTTCTCCATTAGATAATATTTTTACCATTCTGTATCTGAGAAAATATTGAGGTCATAGCTGCAATTATAAAAAAAGCCACAGAAAGTGGATGTACTAAAAACAAAAAATGAAAAATGCTAACAGACAGTAACGATATAATCAATAGATGGCAGGAATATATAACAGAGTCACTATATGATGAAAGGGAAAAGAAACCAATTATAAAATGTACGTCAGGCTATAAAATCTGAAGTGGAAAAAGCTATACAAACAATGAAAAAGAGAAAAGCTGCAGTACCTGACGACATACAAATAGAAATGATAAAGGCACTAAAAAGTTTTGGCACTGTAGTGATCACAGACACATATACCATACAGGATATATACCATATGAACTAAAAAGATTAACTTTCATTGCATTGCCTAAAAAGAATAGTGCAATTGAATGCAGTGATGTTATAACAATAAGCCTAATGAGCCAGGTAACAAAAATCTTTCTAAATGTTATACAAGGAAGGATTCAGAATAAAATCAATATTGAACTAGAAGAACAACAATTTGGATTTAGGAAAAACAGTGGGACAAAAAAAGTCATATTCTGCTTGAAGACATTATCTAAAATTACACAAAAGTAAACAGACCAATATATACCTGCTTCATAGACTACTCCAAAGTTTTTGATAGAATACACCATAAACTACTTATAGACTGCCTAAAAGATATACATCTAGCTGACACAGACATACAACTAATATGTAATTTATACTGGGAGCAAATAGCAATAATAAAATATAACAAAGAGAACTCTACACCTAATGATAGAAAAAGAGGGGTAAGACAAAGCATTTTATCACCAAGCTTGTTCAATCTAAACACTGAGCAAATCTGTAAAAACATCACTGCGATGCCAGTCCTAAACATTAATCATCAATAACTTAAGATATGTTGATGATACTGTATTACTAGCAGAAAAATACTAAAGATCTACAACAATTATTTAAGGAAATAAACATGACAAGCAAAAAATATGGATTAGATATGAATATCAAAAAGTAAATTGAACTAAAACTATAATCATAAACAAAGATAATACTGAAACCTACAAGTGGATATCAAAGTTGATGGAATAGACCTGAAGACATTTCAGAGCTACAAATACCTTGTACTTCTATCCTCAGTAGGTCAGTTCATTAGTCACTGCTTTAACACAGCTCTCAGTATTATATTACATAGTACACAGAGAACAAATATAGGAAATGGCACAACAACATTTGTAAGCAAAATGAAGTTCAAAGTGAGAAGGGAAAATATGCAAGAGAAAGCAGTGTGGCCCTACAACATAGAAATGGTCTCTTCATTCTGCTGTTGACCCTTAAATATTGGCAAAATCAATCATGATAACTGTTGCTTAGCCTAGCAGCATATGACAGAAGATCAACAACAGTTTACTTGCAACCATCTATAAAGACATGAGAGTCATACTTCTATTCCTTGTATTCTATAGAGGTAAGAACTGAGGTCTTCTACTTAAGAAGAAACATGAACAATAAAAGTAAGTAAAGTACCCACGTCACGCCAAGTGGCGTATAGGGAAATATGGTGTTAGTGACCCTATATTTTACAAACCTTCAGCACATGATTTTTGGGGTAATGTGGTCGGTATTACGCCCGTGCTGCTTTACTTTCCCAGAAAAAAATCTGGTTCCCATTTAAGGCTGGGTGAACCCAGAAGCCGTCGGTTGGGATCGAACCCTACCCTTGTCCTTTGTAGTCCAGTTCACTAACCACTGAGCTATCGTGGCTCCCAAACATGAACAATAATATGGAGAATATGTCATTGCATGATTATTACAAAAATGTGTTCTATTGCTTTCAGACCAAGGCCACATAAGAACTTAATCAAATATGGAATTATAACACTTCTGTATTGATGCTCAACATTTTAAGCTGGAACTATTGCATAAATCAATAATGTGAAGTCTGGATTTTTAATCCCCACCTATTATCTATAGTCATATCTGGAGATGTGTAAATGACGACATAAACACTAATCAAAGTATTCATTGTTATTCAAGGATTATATCTGCACCATGCATTGAATTTTAGTTGACACTAAGGGACTTCACTTCAGAGCTTGACACTATTACAATGGTGATAAAACATTGCTATAAACCATCGACAGGCTTATAATAGCTAATAAAGAGGACTGTAGGATTCTTATGTCCTTGATCATATGATTTTACATAAGCTTTCAGTCTTTTGCAGCTGTTTTCCAATGATTGCCAGCTGTGTGTCCCCCATTTACCACTTTGATCTGAAAATTTAATTCCCAGAAAATTCAACTAAGCATGAAATGTCTTATAGGATAAGACAGACTATGTATAGAAAAGAATTATAGTCTCCAGGCTGGGTATTGGTGAACAACCCAAACCCGGGGAAAAAAACTGTTGAAGATTGGTAGAGTCAGGTGGATGCAAGATGTCCTATAACACATGGACCAAAAGCAGTCAGTGACCAGCATTAGGATCTTTCTTTTATCCTACTACTTGAGCTGTGTAACAATGCAGACAGGAAGAATGTGTAATTTTCTGGCTAGTGGCGTAGCTTGAGTTGTCATGGTGAATTTGTTGCTTGATTCCATCTATCCATCTCCTTTTGGGCTTTTCTTTTGCTCAGTGGCCAGGTGTTTTCATGTAATACACCCAAGCTGTAATTTGGTTGGAATTCATTCTGGTCAGATATCCAAAACATTTTATTCTCTGTTCTTCAATATAGTCAATAGCTGGTGTTATACCAACCATTTTTCACCAGGCCTCATTTCCAATTACATTAAGGAACCAAAAATCAGTAAACCAAAATTGGTCAAGATCCAACTTCACCTTCCCATAGCAGGCCTGTAAATGGCTAACCAGTCTGGCTAAGCAATCAGGAATTAAAAGAGGATAGACAACCAGTATAGAAAATGGTAAGATTGCAGTGGGATGTGTCGGGTGAAATGACAGATATTTCAGCTCAATGTAGCCACAATACAATGCTTCTGAACACATTTAATGTTCTTTTAAGAAAAAGGTCACTTTGCCTTTATCTTTTACTCATTTCCTAGAGCCTAACTGAAGTTGATCATAACCAGCAGTGGCAGATCAGGAATTCAGGGAACTGTCTTCTCTATAATTATTAAGATGAAGTACACTGGTGGGTAGTACATTCCAATAAGAATTCAAGAAAATAAATATTAGTAGATACCTGCAAATGGAATTTGACAAGGACAAAGTGTAGTGTAGAGACTGTTAATTCAATAATAAACCAACAGCTACTGTAACTTTCAAAGTGTTTTATTCTTAGGGAATGCAATGAGTAAATTAAACCAAAATATAAATATGCCCTGTATTTTGATAATTGTGAAAAGGGTATCACATTTAAATTGCAGGTCTGCACCTACAGATGCCACTACTCCCATAAAGATGGTCATGGGTAATGGACAATGAATGTGTATCTCTGTGGGCTGTGGCAATAACCAATCAGCTGATAATAACAGAAAGAAATCGATTGGAGATGAAAAAAGGGCATCCTCGAAAATAATCTAAAAATAGATGTTCTTGACTAGAATCTATGTAGAAAGAGAAAAGTATGGAAGGAGACTAGATAGTTAGTTGTAGTTACTTAGTCAAAGGTCCCGGTATCACTGCAAATGAATTAAAATCCATAATTGCTCAACCACTCATGCCAGTGGAATCATCCAAATTAACATCACATTGCATTGAAGGATCCAAACAAATAAAAGCAATTGTAGTCCCCATCATAGCAGTGACAGCACACACCAGAAGACATAAGACGTATTTTAGAACAGCTAATGATAACAGAACATTTTGATAGGGAGACTGAAAGTTATTTGTGAACAGCAAGGACAGGGCATGAATAATAAACAAAAGGCTACAGAGAGTAGGTTACTCTGTGAACAATTATGTATTACATTAAATATTAAATTGCAAGGATAAGGACAGACCTAATTTACATGGCATGACATGGTTTTTCACAACAGTGCTTAGAAAGAAATTAGGACTCCCCCTTTCCCCAAAATAAATAAATAAATAAACTAGAACAGAAATCTGTGGACAGTTCAGTGTGCAACTTTTATATTCCACCAAGACAAACAGAATAGCACAAGTACAGTAACTGAGTGAACATACAGTGATTACACAGCAAAGCCAGTCAGGTTGTTAAAGTTTAAAAATTAAAATCCATGTTACAAAATCAACTTATAGACTATAAGTTATAGTATAATACTATTAGAATATAATATATACTATAAGAAACAATCATCATTTTTTGGCCATGTAATGAGAAGAGAACAACTGGAATATATTGTAACAACTGGAAAAATTGAGGGACGAAGAGATAGAGGGAAGCAAAGAGAAAAAATAACAGACAGCTTAAGAGAATGGCTTCGCAGAAGGTCAACAACAGAAATGATAAATAGCTGCCGAGATCGAAAGTTGTGGAGAGACATGATCACCTACACCAGTAGGCCCGGTACTTGATGATGATGATGATAATACTATTAGTATTAGTATAGTAACTTAGTAAGTAATTCTTCAGTTCTGGTTGTGTTCAGTCTGTACATTTAAGGTAATTTACGAGTTTAGTGTAGTAAATTAAAGTTATCTCCCCTAAGAGATACAACACAAGGGTAAACTAAAAGTCTTGAGAGTTTACTCCTAATCCAAAAATAAAATAAAATGCATTCGTGATGAACTGATCACTGACAGAGATAATAATTGTTAGTATTTGAGACACACTCAGTCACACTGAAGTTTTGTTTCAGAGGAGATAAGTTTAATTTACGACGCTAAACTCGTAATTTATCAAATAAATACAATTTAATGGATTTCTACTCCAAGTTCTATAGGTTCTTGGCATCACTCAATCACCAGGGCCCGTGGGATCTGTCTCTGATCTAGAACTAGACATAGACGTTTTAAATCTCTCTTTTTTATATCAAATCCTCATTTTAAACTGCTATAATTAATTTAATTATGGTTATGGAAGGCCCCGGTAACACTGCAAATGAATTAAAATCCATAATTGCTCAACCACCCATGCCAGTGGAATCATCCGAATTACTATTTCATCTCCCAAACAAAGAAAGGTAGCTGTAGTCCCCATCATAGCAGTCTCAGCATACGCCAAAAGACATAAGGCGAAACCGCACAGTAAGTGAACACAGCCATCTGTTCTCCATCATACAACATCATCATTCATCGTAAACAATTGGAATATCAAAACATTATCAAAACAGATGAAACGCACAGCCCACAGTGTGCACAGAGCACTTAACTCTGTAGCTCATGCAACAAGCAGGACTTGGATTATGAGGAAACTGCAACAAGGAACATTTTTCAGACATAGCCTTTAATGGTTCCTGCCGCCTATCCACCATATTGACCGGAAGTTCATGTCCTGAAAATGATGATCATCAGGCAGGGATAGATGAGCTAACAACTGAAGCATTAATGGCACACAGGGACACCATATTCTGATGGCTATGGAGTATTTTCAAGAAAGTTTGGAATGAAAGATCGGTCCCGCAGACCGATAGAAAGCCATAATTATTAAATCGGATAAATAAGGAAGAAAAAGGGAGAACAACAATAGGCGGACCCAAAGTAAAATGGACAGACAATGTCGAAGAAACTCTACAGCAACATCAAATGAATTGGAAAGAAATCACCAAAACATGTATAACCAGAACTTTGTATCTCCCTCGACACCTAAATGGTTACAACAGGAAGTGAATAAGAAAAAGACTGAAAAAAAAATAATTGAATCTGTGTTTCCTTAAAGCGCAAATTTCTGTGATCTTTGTTGGTGTAACAATTATTGATTCCCTAAAATATAATTTAGAACAATTGAATAAATTGCTCACTTGTTTAGTTTAGCTTTCCTGAGGGCATACAGAATATCAACGCGCCCATTGTTCTTAGGCACTCAAAAGCAGCTAAATTAGCAAGTCTGTCAATATACTCATTACCTCTTGCACCCTCATGCGAACTTTGAAGCTGATATCTGTTATTCTAGATCTCCCCAGATGCTTTAACAACTACCATCTAGCTCAACTAATTGCTATCTTTCTGAGTACACTCACTGAGGAAACACATATGTACAGATATGTGTCTCAAGCCATGCTTATGCTTTAGTGACAGCCAAAAGTTCCACTGAAAGAAGTCAATGTTGCTGTAACATTGACTGCAAATAGTCAAACTACCGTAGTTAAACTACTGTAATCAAACTAGTGCAGTGAATGTTAAAGCACCACTCACTTCCTTCAGCATTCTAACTGTAAATTGACGGGGCCTCATTACGTGGGATGTAAAGAATAGTGACACTGTGACCTTCCAGGCATGTCGTAAGAGGCGACTAAGGAGGTTGATCGATGGCTTGACAAGCTGTCATTGTAAAAAGCATTGTTATGGAAACAGACCATAGATTTTAGAAGCAGTGATCTCTGCAATATGTGCCATTTTGGCACGCAAGGTTTCTGTTTTGAGATTGTGGTTGTGCCCTATGTGCCGTCTTCGGCTCGAAAGGACAATAGATAGATAGATAGAATCAAACTAGTGCAGCGAATGTTAAAAGCACCACTCACTTCCTTCAGCATTCTAACTGTAAATTGAGTAGTGAAGGCCCGCAAGCTCCGTATAAAAGACCCATCTTTTCAATGATTTGGTCACTCTCAGAAGAGGGTGTCCGGTTAGCGCAATCGATAGGCGGTTGGCTTACCACGGCAACAGCCGGGGTTCGTACCCTGGCGAGGACACCTGGGTTTTACTAATTCCCTAAAAATTAGTACCTCTGAAGTCGGAGTAAATCTGCCTGCATGGCGAGGGGCATCCTGTAATGGGATAAAACAGACTTTACACGCAAAATTCGGTCCCACAAAATTGAGTGGGTGGGACTTCGTCAGAGGTCAAAGCTGACGAAAGCGAAAGAACGAACGAACTCTCAGAAGAGTTCTCAAAAATCAAAGTCTACAGTTCTACCTCAACGACCAAGGGGCTTTGTTGTCTACATTCTCTGTCCAGTGTGATGGTGACCGAAAAAGATGTATTTCACTCTGACTACAATCATACCCATTCTTCCCCGTGTTCTGTTTTCTCGATTGAACAATTAGCCTACCGCATTTACGATTCTCTCACTTGTGTTAGCCATAGGATAGGCGTATATCTGAAATTTTAAGGAAATTTCTACATTTAATGCTTTTCATTAAGAACCGGACGAGTCTAACAAATTAGTAACTGCCATCTACTGAACACTAACCATCCTGTTTCCCAATATCCCTATCTTCTCGTAAGACATTACCCTCAAATTCTGCCCAGTAATCTACATTTATCGTTGAGAAAGCTAGAATTGTAAGTGCATTAACATCGCATATTTGAATGGTTTAATTTCAGCTGCTACTTGTCCATGTTTACCAATTTGTCAGGTCGGGTAATTTTACCTGCTACTGTATGCAGTAAACAGTACAACCTGTGGCTGCCCTGCTGCCTTGCAGGTAAGCTCGGGAGAGTAAAAGACTAAGGGAGGGTACCCCGAAGTAAAACAACACCACTGCCTCGTGGGTGAGACTTTTTAGTCAAAGGCTAGCGGAGCCAACCGTAAACAAACCGACGAAGGCAACAGAAAACCACCGTCGTAACTTCTTTGTACGATCATGAATCGCCACAAAGGTTGTGTGCTGTCACCAGATTTGTTTAATATTTATAGTGAGATTATTTTAAGATCCATAAGGGGCATGCCTGGAATAACAATTGAAGGTCATAACATAAATAATCTAAGGTATGCTGATGATACAGTCGCTAAGAGTGAAAATGAGTTACAAGAAATGTTGGACATTATAGTGAAAGAAAGCAAAAATAAAGGACTCAGCCTTAACAGCAAAAAGACAGAGGTAAAGGTAACAACAAAGAAAAAGACATCACCTCAGTGCAAAATAAGGACAAGTGGAACAATATTAAAACAGGTAAATGAATTTAAATATTTGGGAACTTTGTTAACCTCAGACGGAAGATGTACAAAAGAGGTGAGATGGAGAATGGCTCAGGCAAAAGCTTTCCAAAAAATGAGGAAGATACTATGCAATCCATTTTTGACAATAGAAACAAGAAAAAGAGTTCTTAAATGTTACATAGAGCCAGTCTTAACATATGGATGCAAATCATGGACAATAGGACAACAGACAAGAAAATCACTGGAGTCTGTAGAAATGTGGTTTTACAGAAGAATGTTGAGAGTACCATGAACAGCTAAGAAGAGTAATGAAGATGTTTTGAGAGAGGTCAAAGCAAAAAGAGAGCAAAAAATACGGTACCCATTAAGGCTGGGTGAACCGGAAGCCGTCGGTTGGGATCGAACCCTACCCCTTGTCCTTTGTAGTCCAGTTCACTAACCACTGAGCTATCGCAGCTCCCTATTTCCAATGTTAGGAAGAAACTAGAAACGATCAAAATTTTTTGGCCATGTTGTAATGAGAAGAGAACAACTGGAATATATTGAATAATATTGTAAAAATGTAACAACTGGAAAAATTGAGGGACGAAGAGATAGAGGGAGGCAAAGAGAAAAAATAACAGACAGCTTAAGAGAATGGCTTGGCAGAAGGTCAACAACAGAAATGATAAATAGCTGCCGAGATCGAAAGTTGTGGAGAGACATGATCACCAACGCCAGCAGGCCCGGTACTTGATGATGATGAATTAATTTTTTTTTTAAATTAATTTAATTGTCGATGTCTGCTCAACATCCCCACGCGCTCCCAAAAATTGGTTGAGTTGTGAACAAAATCAGTTGGTCAGTGTCAACAAAACATTAGCAAGAACCTACTTGTGAAGTCCAACTTAGCCAAATGTAAACATCCACGTACAAACTCTCCATAAGCAGATCTTCTACCCGGAAGTTAGAACTTTCGTACTTTCCAGTAAACAAAGAGCTAAATGATAAAAATATAAAAATAGATAAAAATGAGACTACATACGCGCATTATAATATGTTCTGTTCTTATTCCAAACAACACGTCTCTGTAGCACCTGGGCTGTGTGTACTCACGGCTGACTACCTGAGTAAGGATCAGCTGCATCAACAATTGGGCAAGTTCGTGCTCTACATCTGGAAACAGATTAATAAGTCTGGCCAAAAGAGTAAAGATGAAACTTGGGTAGGCAACTCTTTATCATGTGCCATACCGGTTGGCGTAGGCGATCATGTTCTTCCACAATCTTCTATCTACAGTGCATCGTATAAGATTTGTTGTTGACTGTTTCCATGCCATGACACCAAGCTATCCAGTATTTTCTCTCTTTGTCGTCCGCGATCTCTCTTTTCTTTTATTTTGCCAGTTGTAACAAAGTATTAAAAACAACACAAGAAGAGATAGAATACCAAATGAAACCATAAGAAAAATAGTAGGAACAAAACCATGCCAAGAATATATAGAACAACAACAATTAAATGGTTTGGCCACCTGGTCAGAATGAATCCTCACCAATCACCATCAAGGGCGTTCTTCTCGAGAATGCATAGAAAAAGACCCAGAAGAAGATGGATAGATGCAGTGACAGAGACATGTAACAACAAAGGAAAATCACTAATTCAGACAATTCGAGCAGCACAAGAACGACAAATGATATAAACCACGACACCGTTAAGGTATCAGTGAAAGAGAAAAGAAGAAGAAGAAAAATATTCCAACTTTTCTCTTCTCTTGATGTGCCCGAAAAATGTTGATTGTTTCTTTCTGATGTTTTTTAGGAGCTCCCTTTTAGTGTTGGCTTCTTTGAGAACTTCCTCATTGTTCTTTTTAGCTGTCCAGGGAACTTTCAATATTCTTCTGAGAAATACCATCTCTGTGGTCTCTAATCGTCTTTTCATTTGCTTGTCTACTGTCCATGATTCGCTTCCATAGGTCAGAATTGTTCTATATATCACCGATGAACTCTCATTCTCAACTCAGCAACTCAGCACTAAACAATACCTAGCTAAAGTCGAATGCTTGGAACGAAAGGCTCAAATATCACAGCTTGCTGTATAAATCACAGCACAACGCATCTACGTAGTTTTAAGGGTGGACGAAGAGTTGCTGACAGTGATGGTAAGAAAGAAAGGAAAAACATCAAGCAAACTGTTTGTAGAAATTCAGATTTAAAAGTTCATGTTGCTAAAGCACCAGGACCATGTTTGAGGCGTTTAAATTAATCATCATCATCGAGTGCCTTCTCCACAACGAAGGTTGGCTACCATGGATCGCCATTCTACTCTGTTTCTTGCTTTAATGGTGCAGGCTGTCATAGATTGACTTGTCCATCTTTTGATGTTACTCGTCCATGTTAGTCTTGGTCTGCCTCTGCCTCTTTTACCTTGTATTTTTCCTTCATTAAATTAATACGTTTATCAATACTTTATATATCTTCTCGTGCCGTCTGCATCCAATCAATTTTAAGTTATAAAAGACAAGGGGATGCTGGTCTGGGTGGTCCAAAGTGACCTCTACACAAGACGATTTCAAGTTAGAATCCCACCACAGACGATCTCAAGTTAGAATCCCACCACAGACGATCTCAAGTTAGAATCCCACCACAGACGATCTCAAGTTAGAATCCCACCACAGACGATCTCAAGTTAGAATCCCACCACAGACGATCTCAAGTTAGAATCCACCACAGACGATCTCAAGTTAGAATCCCACCACAGACGATCTCAAGTTAGAATCCCACCACAGACGATTGACATTTTTCTCCTGGAAACGTGCGTTTTTTTTTTCGTGGCTTTATCCTCATCCGTTATAGGAAATCATGGTTTAGGAAAAAAGAAATAACAGAGGAGAAAGATTAATACAATTCTGTGAAGACAACAGGCTGATAATATGTAACACCTACTTTGAGCAAGAGAAAAGGAAACTATACACATAGAAAAGCCCTGGAGATAAGAAGAGGAATCAAATAGATTATATAATGATATGAGAAAGGTTCCGTAACAGCGTAAAGAAAGCCAAAACCTACCCAGGAGCAGATATTAATTCAGATCACAATCTTGTAATGATTAAAATGAAAACCAAACTAAGAGAAACAAGCAAAAGTCTAATTCATCAACAAATTCACTAGATATAACAGCTCTAAATCAAAAAGATATTAAAGATACCTATACAATACAAGTAAAGAACACATACCAGAAGCTGCTAGAAGAAGGAATTGAACAATACAGAAGAGAAAACCCTGATGAAAAAGTAACAACCAAATGGCAATGCATAAAGAAAAGCATACAAGAAACCTGCGACACCTTACCCAAAGAGAAAAGAACAAAAAACAAAAATGGATAACTAACACCATCTTAGAAAAAATGGAAGAAAGGAGACAAGCGAAGAACACTGCACAATACATAAAATAGATAATGAGATAAGCAAAATGTGCAAAAAGGCAAAGAAGACTGGCTCAGCCAAAAATGTATAGAAATAGAAACTATGGAAAGCAAACAAGACTTAAGAGGAATGCACACAGAAATAAAGAGAATGACTAATAAAAATAAAAAAAGCCACAGAAGGTGGATGCATTGCAGACAAAAAAGGAAAAATGCTAACAGACAATAAAGATATTATAGATAGATGGCAGGGATATATAACAGAACTAATTCAGGATCAAAGGGACAAGAAACCAGTTATAAAATGTACATCAGGCTAAAGTGATTACATGCAGGATACATACGAAATGAACTAAAAACATAAACTTTCATTGCATGCCTTAAAAGAATGGTGCAGTTGAATGCAGTGACTTTAGAACAATAAGCCTAATGAGCCATGTTACAAAAATCTTGCTAAAAGTTGTACAAGGAAGGATTCAGCATAAAATCAATACTGAATTAGATGAGCAGTAATTTGGATTTAGGAAAAATAGCGGGACAAAAGAAGCCATATTCTGCATGAGAACATTAATCGAAAAGTACACAGAAGTAAACAAACCAATATATGCCTGCTTCATAGACAACACCAAAGCTTTTGATAGAGTACACCACAAACAACTTATAGAATGTCTAAAAGAGAAACATCTAGATGACATGGACATACGACTAATATGTAATCTATACTGGGAGCAAACAGCAATAATAAAATATAACAAAGAGAACTCTACACCCATTGATATAAAAAGAGGAGTAAGACAGGGATGCATCCTTTCACCAAGCTTGTTCAATCTATACACTGAGCAAATTTTAAAAACATCATAGAGATGCCAGGCCTACAAATTAATGGAAAGATAATCAATAACCTAAGATGTTGACGATACTGTACTACTAGCAGAAAATCCTAAAGATCTACAACAATTACTTAATGAAATAAACATGAGAAGCAAAAAATATGGACTAGATATGAATATCAAAAAGACTAAAACTATGATCATAAACAAAGATATTCAAAACCCACTAGTGGATATCAAAATTGAAGGAATAGACCTGGAGACAGTTCAGAACTACAACTACTTTGCACTATAACCAGTGATGGAAAATGTACAACTGAAATAAACAAAAGAATAGGAATGGCAAAAAGTCATTTTAATTTCACGAAGAACATACTAACATCAAAACAAATAACACCAGGGCTAAAACTAAGAATAGCAAAATGTTACATCTTCTCAATATTCCTATATGGTGCAGAAACATGGACATTAGACACGAAAACGGAACAGAGAATTGAAGCCTTTGAAATGTGGATATATAGAAGAATAGGTAGAATTGGATGGAAGGAAAGAAAACAAACGATGAAGTCTTAAAACAACTAAAAATGAAAAGAGAACTACTAAGCACAATTCAAACAAGACAAATGCTATTTTTGGGCCATGTTAAAAGACACAACAGCCTACTAAAAGTAATCCTGGAGGGGAAAATACAAGGTAAAAGAGGCAGAGGCAGACCAAGACTAACATGGACGAGTAACATCAAAAGATTAACAAATCAGCCTATGACAACCTGCGCCATCAAAGCAAGAGACAGAGCAGAATGGCGCTCCATGGTAGCCAACCTTCGTTGCGGAGAAGGCACTCGATGATGATGATCCTCATCCGGTTTCAGGGTAGTGAGATCCGAAATTAAACCTTATCGTATGGGAACATAACAGGTACTTTTACGCCAAAAATTGAGTTCCTACGAGGAAGTGGGAGTGCACAGACCTACGGGTCTTTGGCTTCGGTTAATAGCTGGTGAACGTAGATAATAACAAGTCAATATAGGGTCTCTTAGACTTATGAAGATACTGTGGCAGGTACCATAGGGAGCCCCCCCCCCCTTCCCTTCACTGGGTCTGGCTCAAGAAGCCGGTTGTTACCATCCTAGAGGCGCTACAATACTGGATCACCTATATCTACATGCCTCATATATGCGGGGACTACGTCGATCCTCATCTGTTCTGATACAGGCTGTTAACTACGCCGGGAGCTAAAGCGAGATCTTATCAGGCTTTCTTTTTAATAATGGCAGTCATAAAGTCATCGCCTTTATCACGCTTGTTACATCAAACATCAACCGAAAGCCAGTCACCACGTTGTTACCTCAAACATCAACCGAAAGCTTGTCACCACGCTTGTTACCTCAAACATCAACCGAAAGCCTGTCACCGCGCTTGTTATCTCAAACATCAACCGAAAGCTTGTCACCACGTTGTTATCTCAAACATCAACCGAAAGCCTGTCACCACGTTGTTACCTCAAACATCAACCGAAAGCCTGTCACCACGTTGTTACCTCAAACATCAACCGAAAGCCTGTCACCGCGCTTGTTATCTCAAACATCAACCGAAAGCTTGTCACCACGTTGTTATCTCAAACATCAACCGAAGCTTGTCACCACGTTGTTACCTCAAACATCAACCAAAAGCCTGTCACCGCGCTTGTTATCTCAAACATCAACCGAAAGCCTGTCACCACGTTGTTACCTCAAACATCAACCGAAAGCCTGTCACCGCGCTTGTTATCTCAAACATCAACCGAAAGCCTGTCACCACGTTGTTACCTCAAACATCAACCGAAAGCCTGTCACCACGCTTGTTACCTCAAACATCAACCGAAAGCCTGTCATCACGCTTGTTATCTCAAACATCAACCGAAAGCCTGTCACCACGTTGTTACCTCAAACATCAACCGAAAGCCTGTCACCACGCTTGTTACCTCAAACATCAACCGAAAGCCTGTCATCACGCTTGTTACCTCAAACATCAACCGAAAGCCTGTCATCACGTTGTTACCTCAAACATCAACCGAAAGCCTGTCATCACGTTGTTACCTCCAGCTTTCTCTGGCAAGAAGCAGACTTTTGTCAGACTATACCTCCCCAGAGACTCTAACCACTGCCGTCAAGCCCTGTTACAATTTCCTAAGCATACACACTGAGTTACTGAGGAAAACACACATGGGCAATTCATTGCCTCAAACCATTCCAATACGTTAGCAATATACCCAACTTCTACAGTCAAACTACTTGTAAAAAACGAAAGTACCACTGGATTCCTGGAGAGTTCTACCTCCAACGTGAGCTGTCAGAGCCCACGAGCCCCGCTCGAGCCAAATAATAGACCCACCGGTGTAATTTATTGCGTCACCCTGAGACGAGCTCTCGAAAATTGGGCCTGCACTTTGGACTCAACGACAAGGGATTTGTTGTCTACAATCTCTGCCCAGTGTGATGACGACGAAAAAGAATGTACTGCACTCTGACGTCACTCGTGCCATTCTTCCCCTGGTTTTGTTGTCCTCGATAGGACACACCTGCTGAACGATATCTATAGCCAGACCCATCCACGATTTTCTTCTCTTTAACCTGCTGCCACGTTGTACTTATACATTCGCGGTAAAGCGAATGATGTCGGTGAGCACTGATTCGAAGGTAGGCACGTATTCGGCAAAATCGTATTCGTCTGCCAAGATGAGAAATCATGGCGATAATGCATTGCCCTACAATCAGTATCTTTGTGCACCAAGGATGATGTGTGTGGAATCAATTCAGAGGAAGAGGTATGTTTACAGCACTCGGAAAAAATGACAAATAATCAACAACAGAAAAAATATGGACCAAGGCAGGATCGAACCCGTACTCAGTGGCACAGCGCCTTGCCACGAAAAGCCAAACGCTAGGAAACACTGCCACTCAGCTAACTAATGATGTGTGTTGCCTCGATTTATACTCTTTTTCGGTCGTCCCGTTTGTGTATTGCTGAGAGTCATAATATGGCAATGCTACACCTCATCATATCATTTTGATCGCTCTACTCGAGATAGTGAGAGACAAACGTTCAACCAGCGGTGGAAGGTGGGTTCGAAACTAGAGGAGGCCAGGACTGATCAGGATGAGTGGTCGCATTACATGTATAAACAATTATTAGGCTACTCTCGCACTTACGTTAGGCTACTCGCGCACTTACATTAGGCTACTCGCGCACTTACATTAGGCTACTCGCGCACTTACATTAGGCTACTCGCGCACTTACATTAGGCTACTACTTGTAAGGCAAATTCACTGGTCGATTTTTTCTGTGCAAATCTGTCAGTAAGATCATCGTAACACAGGGGTTGACAATTTTAGAGTAGGTCTACCTTAAAAAACGTAAAGTAAAGTGCCCCCGTCACGCCAATTGGCGTATAGGGAATATGGTGTTAGTGACCATACATTTTACAGACCTTCGGCACATGATTTTTGGGTTAATGTGGTCGGTATTACGCCCGTGACGCTTTACTTTTCAAGAAAAAAATCCGATACCCATTTAAGGCTGGGTGAACCCGGAAGCCGTCGATCAGGATCGAACCCGACCTCTTGCCCTTTGTAGCCCAGTTCACTAACCAGTGAGCTATGGCGGCTCCGATAGACAACGAAACCTATCTGGCAATAAGAACTTGAGCTCAATCATGGGTGTACTAGGGAATACCGTGACCTGTCGTACACTGACATTGACACACTGAGATGGAATGTGATAGTGTAAATGTATTCTGATAAAATATTAGTCATGGCTTTCGTTGTCTCCTCTGGATATCCACCGTACCGCTCAACTATTGCTTTCCTCTGTTATCCGCCATGTAAGATCTAAACTCTGCTAAGTCACGAACACAATTATTCTTCACTGTGTCATTCATACTTCTGTAAAACCGCAAAAATCATTTCAATGATTTCTCTTTAGTTGCCCACTCACAGAATTCTGTCAATTTCTCACTTTTTATTTGCTTTGCTAAAGTTTAAAAAAAAGTATACTTTCTTATCCATGTATTTTTTTTCACAAGAGAATATGACCAGACTATTGGTAAATAAACACATACAGGTAGAGTAACCGCATATAAGCTAGTGAAATACAAGCAGGCGTAAGTAAGCAAGTAAATAGAGGGTTCCCTCCGCTCCGTATGGAGAATATGCTGTTAATACCATATTTTTCAATGATCAATGTCACATATTATGGGAGATTGGTTAGTATCACGCACGGGCCCTGCTTTCCCCCCAAAAAAAATCCAGTACAAATTTATAAGGCTGGGTGAACCTAGGAGTCGTCGATCGAGAGTAAAGTAAAGTAAAGTACCCCGTCACGCCAAATGGCGGAGTATAGGAATATGGTGTTAGCGACCATACATTTTACAGACCTTCGGCACATGATTTTTGGGGTAATGTGGTCGGTATTACGCCCGTGCCGCTTTACTTTCCCAGAAAAAAATCCGGTACCCATTTAAGGCTGGGTGAACCCGGAAGCCGTCGGTTGGGATCGAACCCTACCCCTTGTCCTTTGTAGTCCAGTTCACTAACCACTGAGCTATCGCGGCTCCCTCGTCGATCGAGAGCGAGCAGACTTTTTGTCCTTCATTGTCAGTTCATTAACCACCAAACTATCAGGAATCGCCAAAAAAAACAGGTAAGGGAAGGAAGAAATAAGGATAAATAATGTCCCGACACGTTTTAAGTAGTAGAATAATGAAGTCATAGAAAACACCGTACTATAGCTCGTTTCAAAACATATGCCCAACTTCAAAACGCTATTACTCTCTAACCGTTTGTTAAATACTTTTGAAATTTTCCAAATGTTATTAGAATGCAAAAGACCCTTTAAATGTATATTTAACAAATATCTTGCAGCTGCAGTTTTCTTAAAGCGGCGATATTTCTTTGATGTTTGTCAAAATTGTAAATTGTGAAGCCCTAAAGAATAGAAATTACCGTAGTTGCTGGTCTACGATTAATTTTCACTAGGTAAAGGCGTGGCCGTAATGGGAAATAACTGGATAAAACAAAACACCAGGAGAATTATTGTCTGCTCAGTTCGAGGACGGACGATAATAATATCAAGGTATACCTGTATGTCCAATTTTCATAGTTGTGTGGTCCTGAAAGGACCGTTTGTTGAAATAATTTAAGGTAATATAGGGGCCAACATTGTGGGGGCTATATACTTTTATTCTGAATCAGACGAGTCTAAAAGATTAATAACTGTTTGGGGTTGAACATTCCACAAACCATCATTTTTCAATATTCCTCTTCCTGTTTTAAGACGTGGTCTTCACATTTAGCCCAATAATCTTTGTCTATATTTAATAAAGCGAGATTAGCAAGAGTCTTTACATCGCATATTTTGAATGTTGTATTTTCATCTGCCACTTGTCCTTTTAATTTTGCCCAGATTAGTTCTATTGGATTTAAATGAGCATGGTAAGGTGGCAGCCTCAAACTTATATGTCCGTGCTCTTGGATAATCTTATCTATTTGAAAATCTTTGTCCTCTGTTTTTGCTTTACTAGAGATAGTAATTCAGGTTTTAAGTACATGTTATTAAATTGTGTGTGCTCCTTTGTGAGCCATATCTTAATAGCATCTTTTGTACTGGATGACGTCGGGACTTTATCTTCAAGTGCAACAATGTTGTGGTACGCTGCATTGTCCATTATTAGGCAAGATGGTCGATCTAGTGCTGGGAGAACAGAATTTTCAATCCAATGTCTAAATATGTGACCTTTCATCTCAGAGTGATAATCCCGATTGTCTATGGATTTTGAAAGAAAAATGAGCTCTGCATTCTGTATTAGTCCATGTTGTCGACTACCTGCATGAGCAATTATCAAGCGCTGCCCTTTGCTGCTAGGTATTAATCTCTTAATCTTTCCATCTGATGACTGCCATTCCCTTTGGTTAGTGTGGTGAGCATTGATCCATGTTTCATCCAAGTACACAATATCATAACCTTGCTTGCGCACCTCTTTTACTTCACGTAAGTACTTGCTTCTCATGACTACTATATGTGGCTTCTCACAGATGATGTTTCGTCCATCGGAATACTTTCTGAATGTAAAGCCTGCAGCTCTCACATTCCTCCATAATGTAGACTTTGATATTTCAATACTGTTGTTCTTTTTCAGCGATACTTTTAATTTTCTTATTGTAACAGTTTCATTCATACCCAACATTTTGCGAATTTCACTTCTAATAAGTTCACTGTCGAAATTATCCAACATTTTTGCTCTTCCTTGTGATTTTGTATATTTGGAACATTGACGGTCACGTGCTTGATCCAGCGATTAAATGACCGTTTAGATAAATCCAAAATGTGTCTTGTCCTATTCTCAGGGTTTTCTAAAGAATGAAATAATCTTCCTCGTTTAGCCTCTTTGCAAAAATAGTCATACATTTTTATTGCGATGTTTTGTAAACTGCAGAATTTCATTTTAAGACTCATGATAAATGTTATTGTTCCACGTTACGCCGCTGAATTAACGGAAATGGAACACACAATGTCTCGTGTTTACTACAAGTGTCTGATTGTGTCAGAGGACTCACGCGGAAAGCGTGCAAAATCGTAAATTTGAGCGTGTATGGATTTGTAATCGCTATTTTTAACTTAAATACTGTAAACACTAAGTTTTGACTACATCAATGGGTCGTTATAAATTTATATAAATCAAATAAGCAATAATAATAACCAAATGTTTGTTTTTAATGAAATTAATTCCCTGTTGGGTTCTAATCATTATAACTATACATGCAAATTTTGAAAAAAATTACAAAAGCGGTTTAAAAGATATTGATTTTTAAAGTTGGGCACGACTTATGAAACAAGCTATAGACTACGGCATTTGGTGGTGAGGGGGCCCGTGTTTTCCTCGTTGTTTTTCAGTTGGGGTAACTGTAGATCATCAAGCTGGAATCGAAGCCGCGACATAAAAAGCATACAAGTGGGGGAAACAAAAAATAGTAGAAAACAAACGCATACAAGTGGGGGAAACAAAAAATAGTAGAAAACAAACGCATACAAGTGGGGGAAACAAAAAATAGTAGAAAACAAACGCATACAAGTGGGGAAACATATCAAATAGTAGAAAACAAACACTTACAAGTGGGGGAAACATATAATAGTAGAAAGCAAACACATACAAGTGGGGGAAACATATAAAGTCATCATCAAGTACCGGGCCTAGTGACGTAGGTGATCATGTCTCTCCACAACTTTCGATCAAGGCAGCTATTTATCGTTTCTGTTGTTGACCTTCTGCCAAGCCATTCTCTTCAGCTGTCTGTTATTTTTTCTCTTTGCTTCCCTCTATCTCTTCATCCCTCAATTTTTCCAGTTGTTACAATATATTCCAGTTGTTCTCTTCTCATTACATGGCCAAAAAATGATGATTGTCTCTTCCTAACATTGGAAATTAGCTCTCTTGTTGCTTTGACCTCTATCAGAACCTCTTCATTACTCCTCTTAGCTGTCCATGGTATTCTCAACATTCTTCTGTAAAACCACATTTCTACAGACTCCAGTGATTTTCTTGTCTGTTGTCCTATTGTCCATGATTCGCATCCATATGTTAAGACTTGCTCTACGTAACATTTAAGAACTCTTTTACTTGTTTCTATTGTCAAAAATGGATTGCATAGTATCTTCCACATTTTTGGAAAGTTGCTTTTGCCTGAGCCATTTTGCATCTTGCCTATTTACAAAGTAGCGGAAATAACAAAAAAGTACGAGTAATTGGATACATAAAGTACCCAATCCCGTTCCCCCAACAAAAAAAAAAAAAAAAAAAAAAACAATGTTTGGAGGGGGCCGATGAAGTCATAAGTAACGAAAATCACATTATTATAATCTGCGACATCGTTTGTTCTCTTTAGTCTTATCGTATTCTGACATGGAAAATGTTGATCAAAATTAGTTCTTTTCGTCGGTTATTCGACGCGGAGAACATATAGAGGAATGCAAACAAATGATATGTATCGCTTCCATCTTGACATATATCAATCAATATCTCGTTCCTTGAGAAAGGCCGAGCAACGTTTTTACGCCAAAAACCAACAGATTTATGCAGATCGTTTGCCAGGTCCTAACGATGTAGCCAAGACGCTAACAACTGATAGTATCACTCTTCATTAACAGATCATAAAAATCAACCAGAATGGATACCACTGCCCAGATTCTATAATTGCCAGGCCGTTATTTGTGAATCAAATGCGAATCATAATTTCTGTTAAATCTCGAACGGTTTTTATTTTTAAAAAATAAATCAACAGTTCTAAAATTATTTTGAATGGCACACACTTGATCTAGTGGAGAGATTGTAATGCATGACTCTTCCGAATGCCACAACGGGAGAATGTTGCAATGTCTTTCCTAGATTCCCAGGATTCCTATCGATGAGGATGAATCCTATCCAACCAAGAAGTATTCAAAACTAGGTTTCTATATTAACAGATGGAAAATGTACAACTGAAATAAGCAAAAGAATAGGAATGGCAAAAAGTAATTTTAATGTCATGAAGAACATACTAACATCAAAACAAATAACACCAGGGCAAAAACCAAGATAGCAAAATGTTACATCTTCTCAATATTCCTATATGGTGCAGAAACATGGACATTAGACAAGAAAACAGAACAGAGAATTGAAGCCTTTGAAATGTGGATATATAGAAGAATAGGTAGAATTGGATGGAAGGAAAAGAAAACAAACGATGAAGTTTTAAAACAACTAAAAATGAAAAGAGAACTACTAAGCACAATTCAAAAAAAAACAAATGCGACTTTTGGGCCATGTTAAAAGACACAATAGCCTACTAAAAGTAATCCTGGAGGGGAAAATACAAGATAAAAGAGGCAGAGGCAGACCAAGACTAACATGGACGAGTAACATCAAAAGATGGACTAATCAGCACATGACAACCTGCACCATCAAAGCAAGAGACAGAGCAGAATGGCGCTCCATGGTAGCCAACCTTCGTTGCAGAGACGGCACTCGATGATGATGATGATGATATCAACAGACACGTTCACTTCGGACAACACGATGAACCTCACTCTGCTTGCCAATATATTATGATGCAGGTTGCTACCTGGGGGACCTCTGGGGCTGAAAAGATGTCTTGGTCAGCTAGGACTCGCGGTTTCTGCTATGGTCATAGCAAATCGCTTAATTTTGGCTTCCACGTTTTAAGTCTTAAGTAGTTTGTTTTTGCTTTGTGCTTTAGGTTTACAGATGTTAATGCCAAAGTTTGTTGTAGTATGTTTCACCTTTGTGCTTTATGCTCTAGAATTTTACTGCCAAAGTCTGGAGTAGTTTGTTTCACCTTCGTGCTTTTTCGTCGCTCGCGCTAAAATAGACGCTTGTTGCGCTGTACCGTAAATTGCAGCGAGCTGAGATATGTTTGCTGTTCGACCCGAGGCACCTTGCTTGGCTTTAGTATTTGTAGGGCAGAGTTTACTTTCCTTCTTCGATCCAGTTCGCTTGGTTCGGCTGCGTAGCCCACGTCCTGAACCACCACGTAAAGTGGAGGTGGAGTACAGTTTTGGTTTGCAAACTCTGACGTCATTAGTCAGCAATGAGCGATGCACATCTTTTCTCCCAATCTGATGTACTCAGCAGTCTCAATGACAATCCAATTGACAATCCAAATGACAACCAAATAACAATCCAAATGAATAAAAAACCAAACCAAAAACCTAGACCCCTCTATCATTTTCATAATATTTCAAAGTATTGAAGTAGTTTTCATTACAGCAGTCGATTTCTTCTATTTCTCTGTCTGCATCTGCAGGTTGTGAGTTTAAAAAAGTCAATATCTGTCAGTTCTCTGAAGTTGTCTTCCCATCGTTCTTTTGTCTTCCACATTCTAATTGCATACATTCAAGGTTTCCTGCAAGTTTAGTTTCTCCAGCAGGTTCGTCGAGCGGGACACAAGGACTTGAGTTGACGTTGTACCTTCAATGTTTACTTGATACAAGACATTGATCTAATACTTGACTTCAAATCAAGTAAGGGTAGTCAACGTGAAATCACGGAAGTCAAGACGTAAAGTGTCTTTGTTGATGTGTCCTTTACGAACAGCTGGTTTCAGATCAAAGTTTGTACTAACAGAATTTAGGACCAGGAAATACAGAGACTAATAACATCGAATTTCGCACTAAAATAGAGAAATTATTCTGGAGATGCTCGATAAAAAAATGCATAATCTAAAGTCTCCTGTGTTTGTAAGCAAAATGTCTTAGCAACGACCTCAGAAATAAAGGCCATTGAATATGGAAGATAATGTTTGATAGGTTGCTGTGTCTGAATGTCTGACACACGAGCTAAGACTAACTACAGATGATGTTTGATAGGTTGCTGTGTCTGAATGTCTGAAACACGAGCTAAGAATAACTACAGATAATGTTTGATAGGTTGCTGTGTCTGAATGTCTGACACACGAGCTAAGAATAACTACAGAGAATGTTAGGATTTTATACCAAGAAGGAAAATTAGAATAAACAAAAAAAAAATAGGAATGGCAAATAACAATTTTAATGCCATGAAAAGTATGCTAACATCAAAACAAATCACGCAAGGCTAAAACTAAGAATAGCAAAATATTACATCATCTCAATATTCCTGTATGGTACAGAAACATGGACGTTAGACAAGAAAACAGAACAGAAAATTGAAGCCTTTGAAATGTGGATTTATAGAAAAAATAGGTAGAATTTGATGGAAAGAAAAGAAAACAAACGATGAAGTTTTAAAACAACTAAAAATGAAAAGAGAACTACTAAAAACAATTAGAACAAGACAAATTAAATTTTTGGGCATGTTAAAAGACACAACAGCCTACTAAAAGTAATAATGGAAGGGAAAATACAAGGTAAAAGAGGCAGAGGCATACCAATGACTAAGATGGAACAGTAGCATTAAAAGATGGACAAATCAGCCTATGACAATCTGCACCATCAAAGCAAGAGACAGAGCGGAAGGTCGCTCCATGGTAGCCAACCTTCGATGCGGAGACGGCACTCAATGATGATGATGATCTTCGTCTCGTGTAGTCTCGTTAGAATCATGTGGTTGTTCGAGAAGGATGTAAATTTTTCGATTTTTGTAAAGAAAGAAAACAAAATGGAGTATTGGGTAGCCCAGATGATCGGTGAGCTAGCAAATAGACTAAACAGCGCTTAATTACTGTTTTTGTGGTCCGTTAAAACAGAGGTTAATTACTGTTTCTATAGTAACACAACAGAAATAAAAAGCAGAATAGCTCAGGCCAAAATAGCATTTCAGAAAATGAAAAATATCTTATGCAACAAATCTATGTCAATAAAAATGAGAAAGAGAGTTCACATCTGTGCTATATAGAACCAATTCTGACATATGGAAGCGAATCATGGACAGTAGACAAACAAATGAAAAGACCATTAGAGACCACAGAGATGGGATTTCTCAGAAGAATGTTGAAAGTTCCCTGGACAGCTAAAAAGACCAATGAGGAAGTTCTCAAAGAGGCCAACACAAAAAGGGAGCATCAGAAAGAAGCAATCAACATTTTTTGGGCACATCATGAGAAGAAGAAAGTTGGAATACTTGGTTACAACTGGCAAAATAAAAGGAAAGAGAGATTGCGGACGACAAAGAGAGAAAATACTGGATAGCTTGGTGTCATGGCATGGAAAACAGTCAACAACAGAACTGATACGATGCACTGTGGATAGAAGATTGTGGAGGGACATGATCACCTACGCAAACCGGTATGGCACATGATGATGATAGTAACACAGGGGCATTGGAATAAGTTAAACTAACGACCCTGATGTAGTTGCTCATGACTTGCGGCTGATCTTCATCATCGTCCATCTCGTCTCTGTTAGAACGTGACTCCCATGACAACTCTCACATTTTCTCTGACCTGCGCAAGACGCCAAGCTTCTATAGCAGTCAATCCCAACTTGTCTGCGAAGTCTTGCACCCATTTTCTTCTAGGTCTTCCTCTCCCTCGTTTCCTGGCTCTTTGCTCTCCATAATTATCTTCTCAAAGCCATTATATCGTTTTATATAAAAATGTTGATGTCTTCTAGTCAAAATCAACATCTTTCTGATGGGGATTCAGCCATTTTATTTTGACTAGAAGACATCAAAGGAGGGACATAACAGACTCAAGATCTATACCAAATGCAATATTAGATACAGACCATAAGTCTGTTTTACTATGGCAGAAACAATGGGTTAGGAAACTACAGATGACAAGACCTCAAGCACAAAGAATCGATCTAAAAGCAATAAAGAATGTAAACATACAAAAAGAAATAGAAGAATCCGTAACCAACAAATACCTAACCCGAATACAACCAACAAACATAGAAGAAGCATGGAAACAGTTTAAGGAAGGTTTAATAGAGTCAACACAAGAGAAATGCGGTCTGAAAAATATAGGAAAGAGCAGAAAGAAACTAACAAGATGGTGGAATGAAGTAGTAAAATCAGCAGTGAAACACAAGAAAGACAAGTATAAAACGTGGCAGAAGACAAAAACAACAGAAGACTACAATCACTATAGTAAAGTAAAAAAGTAAAGTACCCCCCGTCACGCCAAGTGGCGTATAGGGAAATATGGTGTTAGTGACCCTATATTTTACAGACCTTCAGCACATGATTTTTGGGGTAATGTGGTCGGTATTACGCCCGTGCTGCTTTTACTTTCCCAGAAAAAATGCGGTACCCATTTAAGGCTGGGTGAACCCGGAGCCGTCGGTTGGGATCGAACCCTACCCCTTGTCCGTAGTAGTCCAGTTCACTACCACTGAGCTATCGCGGCTCCCACTAATTTTTAGGGAATTAGTAAAACCCAGGTGTCCTCGCCAGGGTACGAACCCCGGCTGTTGCCGTGGTAAGCCAACCGCCTATCGATTGCGCTAACCGGACACCCACAATCACTATAGACAAGCCAGAAATGATAGCAAAAAGATCCTAGAACAAACAAAAGCAGACTCTTGGAAAGCATTTGGTGAAGAATTAGCAAAAACATGTAGAGAAGAGCCTAGAGAATTTTTCAAAAGTGTAAAAGCAATGAGATTAAGAAATAATTATTATAACCCAACCACTATAATAAACGACAAGAACGGTAGACCAATCAGCAGCAGGGAAACATAATAAGCAGATGGAGAGAATACTTTAAGGAACTATTAAATCAGGGAAATACAAACGGAAATACAGAGTTTAAACATCGGCAGTATGATGAACATGAACCGAAGATACTTAAAGCAGAAGTAGAATGGGCATTGAAGCAGAATAAAAAGAACAAAGCAGCTGGTATAGATGGAATAACAACAGAAATGCTACTAGCCTGTTAAGGAAACAGCTATAGATTGGCTTACTATCATATTCAATATGGCATTGGAAGAAAGAAAAGTCCCAGACGACTGGCAAAAGCTATCATTGTCCCATTTTTGAAGAATAAAGGAAGTAAAAGGGAGTGTGAAATGTACAGAGGAATATCCCTATTGAGTCAAGTGGGTAAATGTATGCTAAAATATTGGAGAGGAGAGTATGATACATAATAGAACCTCAATTAAATAATAATCAATTCGGATTTAGAAAAGGCAAAAGCTGTACTGATGCTATATTTACATTGAGACAATTATGTGAAAAAACAATAGAATATGACAGAAACCTAAATATAGTGTTTATAGATCTGGAAAAAAGCGTTTGATCGTGTGGACAGGAACAAACTTTGGCAAACTTTAGAAACCTACGGGTTAGCAGGACAACTACTAGATAATATAATCTATCTATCTATCTATTGACCTTTCGAGCCGTAACCGGCCCATAGGGCGTAGACCAAGATACACCTTCTCCTGTATGAATTTTTGTTCTAGCAGTTTACTTTTACATAAAATTGATAGTCATAAACTGAAAGATGAAGCAATAAAGGAAAAGTTTAACATAGAGCTAAGTAATTGTTATTCAGCACTTGGTGAAATAGACTTAGATATCAATGAAATGTGGGACTCACAGAGCAAAATACTAATGACAGCAGCAGAAGCAAGTGCTGGACTGAAGAAAATGGAAAAAACGAGCTTGGATCTCAGACACCACATGGAAATACATCAAAGAAAGAAGAGAAGCGAAGAGAGCCATGACTAATGTAAAGACAGATCTGGAAAGGTTCTGGCAAAAGCAACATACAAAGAATTAGACAACAAAGTGAAAAGTTCGGCAAGAAGAGATACAAGAGCATATATAGACAACTTGGCAGAGAAAGCAGAGACAGCTGCAATTACAGGAGACAGCAGAACTCTTTATACTGTACAAAAGATGCTGACAAACACCTATACATCCAGTGGAACACCAATTCTAGACAAATCTGGATTAATGCTAACAACAAGCGCAGACATAAAAGCCCGTTGGGCGGAACACTTCAAAGAAATTCTTAACCGTCCACTACCTCACAGTTTAATAGATTTTGAAGCTGAAACACCAGCAGCAGAATTAGATGTAAATTTAGATGACTTCACCTTGAGTGAAATAGAAACCACCTTAAAGCTAATGACCAATAACAAGGCTGCTGGAGAGGATAAGTTAACAGCTGAGATCCTCAAGGCAATTGATAGCCATAATTTAATACATCTCCAAAAAATGTTCAACATCATTTGGAAAACAGAGAAGACGCCTCATAAATGGAAAAAAGGAATCATTGTTAAGATCCCAAAAAAGGGCAATCTTAGAGATTGTAACAATTGGAGAGGCGTGACACTTTTGTCAGTTGCCTCAAAATTATTCTGTAAAATCATCCTAAATAGAATAAAGGATTCAATAGATACAGTAATGCGTGAAGAACAGGCTGGGTTTAGAAAAGGGAGAAGCTGTCTTGACCACATTTTCACTCTACGACTTATATTGGAGGAACACATTGAAAAGCAAAAACCTTTTGTACTTACTTCATCGACTTCAAAAAGCATTTGATAGTATTCATAGAGATTCTTTGTGGAAAATTCTGAAGCAATATGGCTTACCATCAAAAATCATAAATATTATCAAAGACATGTATGATGGTTACACATGTGCAGTTCGAACAGAGGAAGGACTGAGCGAATGTTTCCCAATAGAAACTGGGGTTAAACAAGGATGTATTTTATCGCCCTTGTTATTTGGAATTGTTATGGACTTCATAATGAAGAAATGCTGCACTGGTAATAAAGGCATCGAATGGATACAAGGAGACCATTTGGAGGACCTGGACTTTGCTGATGACATAGTTCTCATCAGCAATCAGATAAAAACGATGCAGGAAAACACAAATGAACTATCATCAATAGCCAGCAAAATTGGGCTTGAGGTCAATCATGAAAAGACTAAAGTCATGAAAAGTTTAATTCCAACAAGTGACAAAATATACATGGAAAACAAACCAGTAGAAGAGATCGATCACTTCATCTATCTTGGAAGTCACATTGATCGAGAAGGGGATACGAGCAAAGAAATTAGAATCAGACTGGCTAAAGCAGCAATGTCTTTCAGAAGCCTTGAAAAGTTGTGGAAATCAAAACTCATTAGCACAAACACAAAACTTAGGCTATTCAAATCAAATGTACTATCAACCCTTACGTATGCGTGTGAAAGCTGGAAAACAACAAGAGATATAGAAACAAAGTTGAACGCATTCGAAAATAAATGTCTAAGGAAAATACTTGGTATAGAATGGAACGAATTCAAAACAAACGAGGAAATTAGAGAAATCGCCAATCAACCACTAATATCTTCAGTAATAAAGAAAAGACGATGGTCATACGTTGGACATGTGATGAGAAGAGATAATAATCGAATAGCAAAGCAAGCCCTCATATGGGAAACAACAGGTAAAAGAAAAAGAGGAAGACCCAGGGAGACACTGAGAAGAACATTGATGAGAGAGGCAAGAGCAGCAGGAATCGGCTCCCTCAATGAGATAGAACTGCTTGCACAGAACAGAGACAGATGGCGAGATTTGATAAAATATCTTTAAAAGAAAACTGCTAGAACAAAAATTCATATAGGAGAAGGTGTATCTTGGTCTACGCCCTATGGGCCGGTTACGGCTCGAAAGGTCAATAGATAGATAGATAGTTTACTTTTAAAGATATTTTATCAAATCTCGCCATCTGTCTCTGTTCTGTGCAAGCAGTTCTATCTCATTGAGGGAGCCGATTCCTGCTGCTCTTGCCTCTCTCATCAATGTTCTTCTCAGTGTCTACCTGGGTCTTCCTCTTTTTCTTTTACCTGTTGTTTCCCATATGAGGGCTTGCTTTGCTATTCGATTATTATCTCTTCTCATCACATGTCCAACGTATGACCATCGTCTTTTCTTTATTACTGAAGATATTAGTGGTTGATTGGCGATTTCTCTAATTTCCTCGTTTGTTTTGAATTCGTTCCATTCTATACCAAGTATTTTCCTTAGACATTTATTTTCGAATGCGTTCAACTTTGTTTCTATATCTCTTGTTGTTTTCCAGCTTTCACACGCATACGTAAGGGTTGATAGTACATTTGATTTGAATAGCCTAAGTTTTGTGTTTGTGCTAATGAGTTTTGATTTCCACAACTTTTCAAGGCTTCTGAAAGACATTGCTGCTTTAGCCAGTCTGATTCTAATTTCTTTGCTTGTATCCCCTTCTCGATCAATGTGACTTCCAAGATAGATAAAGTGATCGATCTCTTCTACTGGTTTGTTTTCCATGTATATTTTGTCACTTGTTGGAATTAAACTTTTCATGACTTTAGTCTTTTCATGATTGACCTCAAGCCCAATTTTGCTGGCTATTGATGATAGTTCATTTGTGTTTTCCTGCATCGTTTTTATCTGACTGCTGATGAGAACTATGTCATCAGCAAAGTCGAGGTCCTCCAAATGGTCTCCTTGTATCCATTCGATGCCTTTATTACCAGTGCAGCATTTCTTCATTATGAAGTCCATAACAATTCCAAATAACAAGGGCGATAAAATACATCCTTGTTTAACCCCAGTTTCTATTGGGAAACATTCGCTCAGTCCTTCCTCTGTTCGAACTGCACATGTGTAACCATCATACATGTCTTTGATAATATTTATGATTTTTTATGGTAAGCCATATTGCTTCAGAATTTTCCACAAAGAATCTCTATGAATACTATCAAATGCTTTTTTGAAGTCGATGAAGTTAAGTACAAAAGGTTTTTGCTTTTCAATGTGTTCCTCCAATATAAGTCGTAGAGTGAAAATGTGGCCAAGACAGCTTCTCCCTTTTCTAAACCCAGCCTGTTCTTCACGCATTACTGTATCTATTGAATCCTTTATTCTTTAGATAATATAATGGCATTATATAAAAACAGTCAAAGTGCCGTTAGAACATCGGAAGGTCTGTCAGAATGGTTTCAGGTTACAACAGGAGTAAGACAAGGATGTGTCCTCTCACCATCCTCTTCATCATATATATGGACAAAATAAATCAGGAAACAACCAACAACAAGGACAAATCAAATAATAACATAGAGGTAGAAAACTCCAACATCAATGAGCTACTCATCACAGATGACCAATGCCTAATATATGAGGATGAAACCTGTTACAGCAGCATTTAACATCTCTAGATAAAAGCTGCACAAACTACAGTATGAAAATTAACACAGCAAAAAACAGAGGCTATAAGAATAAGTAAATTAAGACACCCATTAAACATCAAGATCAAAGATAAAGAAATAAACAAGTAGAGGAATCCAAGTATTTAGGCACAATGTTCACAGAAGATGGAAAACTAGATAGAGAAATTGACATGAGAATACAAAAAGCTGTCACATACCAGCTCTCACCACTGCTAAGACATCCAAACATTTCTATGCCAGCTAAACAACAAATGATAAATAGCATCTTCATACCAACTTTGTGCTATGAAAGTCAAACATGGACCCTTTCTAAATCACATTTAAGAAAGATCAATACATGTGAGATGCGTTGCTTGAGAAAAGTAACAAACAAGAAGAGATAGAATACCAAATGAAACCATAAAAAAAAATAGTAGGAACAAAACCCTGCCAAGAATATATAGAACAACAACTTAAATGGTTTGGCCATCTGGTCAGAATGAATCCTTACCAATCACCATCAAGGGCGTTCTTCTCGAGAATGCATGGAAAAAGACCAAGAGGAAGACCCAGAAGAAGATGGATAGATGCAGTAACAAAGACATGTAACAACAAAGGAAAATCACTAATTCAGACAATTCGAGCAGCACAAGAACGACAAATGATATAAACCACGACACCTTTTAGGTATCAGTGAAAGAGAAAAGAAAAAGAAGATATAAAAATGTTGGCAAAGAAGAAATTCACGCGCTTTGGTTGAGTCAGTGAGGCGATATATTTGCAGCACTTTGGATTAGCTGAGTCAGTGAGGCGATATATTTGCAGCACTTTGGATTAGCTGAGTCAGTGAGGCGATATATTTACAGCACTTTCGGTTGAGTCAGTGAGGCGATATATTTACAGCACTTTGGATTAGTTGAGTCAGTGAGGCGATATATTTACAGCACTTTGGATTAGTTGAGTCAGTGAGGCGATATATTTACAGCACTTTGGGTTGAGTCAGTGAAGCGATATATTTACACCACTTTGGGTTGAGTCAGCTAGGCGATATATTTACAGCACTTCGGATTAGCTGAGTCAGTGAGGCGATACATTTACAACACTTTGGATTAGCTGAGTCAGTGAGGCGATATATTTACAGCACTTTGGGTTGAGTCAGTGAGGCGATATATTTACAGCACTTTGGATTAGTTGAGTCAGTCAGGCGATATATCTACAGCACTTTAGGTTGAGTCAGTGAGGCGATATATTCACAGCATTTTGGGTTGAGTCAGTGAAGCGATATATTTACAGCACTCTGATAAGATACTATTTTTTAATTATTTATATGAACAAATGAAAAAAAAACTAATACAAAACATGTTCTTTTTATATTATAAGGCTGGTGATCGCTCCGCGCATTCTTCTTGATCCTACCTAACAAGTTATGGGCCCCTTACACACAGGCTGAGAACCCCTTATCCGACATTGCTACCGTAATCGGTCACAAAAATGGCTATCAGCACGGACAAGACCGGTTTTCTATCGTTCTCTCATCTCTCACATCTCCTAACCCGGACATTAAAACAAACCAGCTTTTGTGACATTCACCTTTAGACCTTTCATCTAAATGGAAATACAAGTCAAGGTCGGAGACAGCGCGTAATAAAACAGAGCGTTCTCTTGTCATGCAACATTCCTTCTTTGGCCTGTATGACGTAATTAAATTTGAATTAATCAGCCCGCCAGTTTAACTGCGACGCGGTTGATAATGAAGTATTAGATGCTTGGACAAGATGATCCATGAAAAGATGACGTATGTAATGTTGGGCAATCAAGGGAGGCTCCTTAAATATTGAAGTATTACGTCCGTGTCTCCACAGGTCAGGGACACTGGGGTAATGATCATTAATTAATGGCAAAAATCTGCATCGTGGGCAAGAGAAAACTGTGCCGATAGTACGGTCTACTTTCTGATGGGGATTCAGCCATTGTTTGTTTTTAATTGTAATAGTTGTATCACTTAATCTGATAATTTCTCAGTCTTATGGTCGTGATTTTGTTTAAACATGGAACAGCAATATATTAGTGACCGCATACAAAATGTGCCAGCGGTTTAACAAAAATATGAGTATAAACATCCAGTAGATGACCTCATTCTTTCTTTCCTTTTCTCACTCCAGTTATGACTACAGTGATACGAATCAAATTGTGCTACCAAAAAAAAAAAAATAATAATAAAACCATACAATTGTATGTTACAGCTTTGTGAAAAAGACAAAATAAAATAAATAAACCTTTCGGTAAACAATCCTTCATCAGTAGAACAGAGCATAAACTCAAAATCACACATATTGGTACTTAGTGTAAGATAGGGTGACCATGACCATTCGTCCCCGATTTCCGGGGACAGTCCCCGGAATGTAGAAGCTGTCCCCGAAAGAAATTTGTCCCCGATTTTGTCCCCGATTTCAGTGAATAAATAAATGTTCATACACGGAATCGGCCCTCTTTTAAAGTAATCACTAGGACTCAGGACGTTACTGAGTTGTGTTTCTTTATCCCAGACTGAGCGGCATTAGCAAGAAGATAAAAGAGAAGACTTGGACGCGTTGTGTCGGAGATAGCTCTTTGAACTCTTGAAGCGCGGTGCTACGTCACTTCTATTCCCACCACTCACTTCTATTGGGATGGGTTTAATTTTTTAAAAAAGCAGACACTCTCTCTCCCCCCACCCCTGCCTTTCCGGACATCTCCCGCCAAAGTATCTCGCCAAAGTCGCCAACAGTAAAAACTAACATTAATTTATTGTGTGAAAGCTTCAGTGAAAAACTTGCTTCAAATCATGAGATCTTGAGAAAGATACACTCAAAAAACAAGTACCACGCCGAGGCAACAACCTCTTCAGTATAAATAAGGTACTGTAAACATTACTTTAATACTGCAATTGATATCTATATGTTGTTTAAATTTTTTTTTATTTTAAATATTTTTTTTATTGAGAAACACAACTAGCTATTGTAATGTCATTAAGTGCGTGTATCGCATAAGTACCGTGAATATTAACACAAATAAAATCAAACAGCAAATGAACAGTTATTATGAAATTTAAAGTTATCTTTTTTTTTTGCATCTACAAAATTTCTTGCGCACACAGTCACACACCCACACACACATATTATATATATATATATATATATATATATATATATATATATATATATGTATATATATACACACACACACACACGATTTATATTCGAGCTATGGACTAAGCAATGTTTACATTGAACAACACGATATATGTTATTGCAGCGAGTTGGCAGATTTTTGAAAATGTTTTCAAGGGTTTGAACATAAATGTTTGTTCACAATTCGTTAACCTTCGCTGTAGATAAAGTCGTTAATTCGATGGCTTCGTTTCAGACTTTTGTGACGTTGGTAGCTAGGGACCTAACTTGTGCAAACGGATGGCATTGGCAAGGATCATTTTGAATCTATGTAGTGAGCTCATTGTGTGTTTAACTCAAAAGCATATGTTCTTTTTAACCAAAGACCTTTTTTTGGGGACTCAATGAAGATATCCCCTATGGAAGAATAAATGGTACTATTAGTCCCATAAATGATTCGCTTCCAGAGGTTTATGATGTAAACAAAGCAATTTTGTCATTGCAAGTGAATAATGTCCACACCTATAATTGGTCAGGATTGTGTAGCAGCAGCAGCTTTATAGCGAACACAGAAAACATCATAGGATTGTGCTGTTCTGAAACAGCTATGCCATTCTACTCTAGAATTGCCTTTAATGGGATTACTGTGACCACAAACCACTCTCCATGTGTGTGTCACATATTTACACCCCAGAAAGAAATACTGAATATAACAACAGCATGTGCCGTCTGTGATATTAATGACCACAGACCAGGAGCCTCCAGTATGATTGATACAACTGTTGCACCAAGCATTTCATCAGCAGAGCCATATCTATGGAATGTTAATCTGACATTGTTCTTGAATGATGTCCAAGTTAATGAGACATCAGAATCGTGTGGCGGCAGCTACAAGAAGGGAGCGGAGAACATCAAGTTCTGCTGCTATAAAGGAGACTTGCCTTGCTATCCCAGAATTGCCTTAAATGGGATCACTGTAGTTGAAAACTTCTCCTCTTGTGTAAACTACACATTCACATCTAAGAGTGAATCAGTGAAGGTCACAAAATCATATTCTCTCTGTGGTTTTACTAACTACAGGTCATGTGGCTTCTGTTGGATTGGAAATGATAACTTACCACCACTGTGTGTCTATATGTTTGGAATTGGAGTCATCAATGACGGCCTAACATCATCAAGTGCTATGACGATCATCATTTTTGGGAGGACGTGAACTCCCATGGTATATGGTGGATAGGCGGCAGGAACCATTGAAGGCTATGTCTGAAAAGTGTTCCTTCTTGCAGTTTCCTCATATTCCAAGTCCGGCTTGTTGCAGGAGCTACTGAGTTAAGTGCTCTGTGCACACCGTGAGCTGTGTGTCTCATCCGTTTTGATCCTGCTTCGATATCCCGCTTGTTTACGATGAATGATGATATCGTATGACAGGGAACAGTTGGCTGTGTTCACTTTCTGCGCGGTTTCGCCTTATGTCTTTTGGCGTGTGCTGAGACTGCTACGATGGGGACTACAGTTACCTTTCTTTTTTGGGAGATGAGTTAGTAATTCAGATGATTCCACTGGCACGGGCGGTTGAGCAATTATGGAGTTTAATTCGTTTGCTGTGATACCGAGACCTTCCATAACCAATAACCAATAATAACACATACACACACACACACACACACACACATATATATATATATATATATATATATATATATATATATATATATATATATATATATATATATATCGTCGTCCCCGATTTTGTGGGACAGTCTCAGAAATAAGCAAAAAAAATCCCCTGAAATGTAAAAAATATGACAAATGTCCCGGAAACCATGGGAAAAAAAAATGGTCACCCTAGTGTAAGAGTAATGGAGTAGACCTTGGAGATCATGGAGTCAAGATAGAGAAGAAAATAAAAAAGTTAAAACATATAATCTGTGAACTATCCTTTTACCCATATAGCTAAGTAAGTGTTACTATAAGTAATCTCGTGTTTGTATTTTTCTAAGGCAGGTTGTGTGAAACAATGACAATCTAGTTTACTACTGGTAAGACGCCGGCCTCGAGACAGAGAGATTGTGGGTTCAAATCCCGGCTGCAATTGTTGGGATTTTTATTTATGATTTCTCTCTGTGGCAACCACCCCTTGTTTCAGCAGCGACGCCCGGCTTGAAACGTCAATTACTCATCGACGGAAAAAAATATGAGTACCTCCGAAGACGGAGTTATCTGCATGTGCGACGAGGGACCCCTGTGCACTCGGCTGCCAGGAAAAAAACGGATTACACACAAAATTCAGTTCTTAGTTTCTAGGGACTTCGTGAGAGGTAAAAAAAAAAGCTGGCGAACGCAAAAAAAAAAAAAAACAATACAAAAATATCCATGTAGAGTCTGGCTGGTATAGTTGTAAGATGGCGGTCTTTGGACAGGAAGGTCCCGTGCTCGATTCCCACCACATGCGATGATGAATGTTTCTCTTTGAATCCTTGGTTTCTTCGTGGCTTTACCCTCTGATAATGTCTTTTTTTTGTGAATATTTATTGTCAGATTAAATGTAATTTTTTTTTTTTTGAGGATTTATTTTCAGATAAAATTTCGTTTTTTTTTTGTGAGGATTATTTTCAGATAAAATGTCATGTTTTTTGTGAGGATTTATTTTCGGATAAAATGTCATGTTTTTTGTGAGGATTTATTTTCGGATAAAATGTCATGTTTTTTGTGAGGATTTATTTTCGGATAAAATGTCATGTTTGTTTGTGAGGATTTATTTTCGGATAAAATGTCATGTTTTTTGTGAGGATTTATTTTCGGATAAAATGTCATGTTTTTTGTGAGGATTTATTTTCGGATAAAATGCCATTCTTTCACATGTTAACTATGAGTGTGAGTGTTGTAGAATTATGCACCCATTGCAGCCATCACGTGACATACAGGTTCCATTTAAGTGACAAGATAAACAAATAAAAGTTTGATAATATCCGAAATTGCATTGATCTGTGTTATCTGTCTCTCTGTTTTATCTGTCCAACTGTTTTACCTGTCTCTCTGTTATATCCGTCTATCTGTTTTTACATGTCTCACTGTTTTACATTACATGTCTATCTGTTTTATGTGCCTTTCTGTTTTATCTATCTGTCTGTTTTATCTGTCTATCTTCTTCTTCTTCTCCTGGTTTTTCTCCTTATTCTTTTTCTTCTCCTGCTTTTTCTTCTTCTCCCTTCTTCCTCTTCTCCTCCTGCTGCTTCTACTTCTCCTTCTTCATTTTCTTCTTCTCCCTTCTTCTTCTCCTTCTTCTTCTCCCCTTCTTCTTCTCCCTTCTTCTTCTCCCTTCTTCTTCTCCCTTCTTCTTCTCCTTCTTCTTCTCCCTTCTTCTTCTTCTTCTTCTTCTTCTTCTCCCTTCTTCTTCTCCCTTCTTCTTCTCCCTTCTTCTTCTTCTTTTCTTCTTCTCCCTTCTTCTTCTCCCTTCTTTCTTCCCTTCTTCTTCTCCCTTCTTCTTTTCCCTTCTTCTTCTCCCTTCTTCTTCTCCTTTCTTCTTCTTCTTCTTCTTCTTCTTCTTCTTCTTCTTCTTCTTCTTTCTTCTCCCTTCTTCTTCTTCCCTTCTTCTTCTCCCTTCTTCTTCTCCCTTCTTCTTCTCCCTTCTTCTTCTTTCCTTCTTCTTCTCCCTTCTTCTTCTCCCTTTCTTCTTCTCCCTTCTTCTTCTCCCTTCTTCTTCTCCCTTCTTCTTCTCCCTTCTTCTTCTCCCTTCTTCTTCTCCCTTCTTCTTCTTCTTCTCCTTCTTCTTCTTCTCCATTCTTCTTCTTCTTCTCCCTTCTTCTTCTCCTGCTTCTTCTTCTCCCTTCTTCTTCTTCTCCTTCTTCTTCTTCTTCTCCTTCTTCTTCTTCTTCTCCATTCTTCTTCTTCTTCTCCCTTCTTCTTCCTCTTCTTCTTCTTCTCCCTTCTTCTTCTCCTGCTTCTTCTTCTCCCTTCTTCTTCTTCTCCCTTCTTCTTCTTCTTCTCCCTTCTTCTTCTTCTTCTCCCTTCTTCTTCTTCTCCCTTCTTCTTCTTCTCCCTTCTTCTTCTTCTCCTTCTTCTTTCTTCTCCCTTCTTCTTCTTCTTCTCCCTTCTTCTTCTTCTTCTCCTTCTTCTTCTTCTTCTTCTTCTTCTTCTTCTCCCCTTCTTCTTCTTCTTCTTCTCCCTTCTTCTTCTTCTCTTCTTCTTCTTCTTCTTCTTCTTCTTCTTCTCTTCTTCTCCCCTTCTTCTTATTCTTCTTCTCCCTTCTTCTGCTTCTTCTTCTTCTTCTTCTTCTTCTTCTTCTTCTTCTTCTTCTTCTTCCTTCTTCTTCTTCTTCTCCCTTCTTCTTCTTCTCCCTTCTTCTTCTTCTTCTTCTCCCTTCTTCTTCTCCCTTCTTCTTCTTCTTCTTCTCCCTTCTTCTTCTTCTTCTCCCTTCTTTTTCTTCTTCTCCCTTCTTCTTCTTCTTCTCCCTTATTCTTCTTCTCCCTTCTTTTTCTTCTCCTGCTTCTTCTTCTTCTCCCCCTCCTCCCTTCTTCTTCTCCCGTCTTCTCCTCCCTTCTTCTTCTCCTGCTTCTTCTTCTTCTCCTGTTTCTTCTTCTCCTGCTTCTTCTTCTTCTCCCTTCTTCTTCTCCCTTCTTCTTCTCCCTTCTTCTTCTCCTTCTTCTTCTCCCTTCTTCTTCTCCCTTCTTCTTCTCCCTTCTTCTCCTGCTTCTTCTTCTTCTCTTCTCCTTCTTCTTCTCCCTTCTTCTTCTCCCTTCTTCTTCTCCCTTCTTCTCCTTCTTCACCTCCTTTCTTCTTCTCCTCCTTTCTTCTTCTCCTGCTTCTTCTTCTTCTTCTTCTCCTGTTTCTTCTTCTCCTGCTTCTTCTTCTCCTGCTTCCTCTTCTTCTCCTGCTTCTTCTTCTTCTTCTTCTTTCTTCTTCTTCTTCTTTCTTCTTCTTCTTCTTCCTCTTCCTCTTCTTCTTTTTCTTCTTCTCACTTGTTCTGTTTCTTCTTCTTCCTCTTCCTCTCTTCTTTTTCTTCTTCTCACTTGTTCTGTTTCTTCTTCTTCCTCTTCCTCTTCTTCTTTTTCTTCTTCTCACTTGTTCTGTTTCTTCTTCTTCTTCTTCTTCTTCTTCTTCTCTTTTTCTTCTTCTCACTTGTTCTGTTTCTTCTTCTTCTTCTCTTCTTCCTCTTCTTCTTCTTCTTCTTCTTCTTCTCACTCATTCTGTTTCTTCTTCTTCTTCTAATCTTGCTTCTTCATCTACTTCTTTTCCCTTCTTATCCTCCTTCTTCTTCTCGTACTTTTTCTTCTCCTCCTCCTCCTTCTTCTTCTCCTTCATCCTCTTCTGCTTCTTCTTCTTCCTCTCCTTTTTCCTCTCCCTTCTTCTTCTTCTTCTCCCCCTCCTCCTTCTTCTGTTTCTTCTTCTTCTTCCTTCTTCTGTTTCTTCTTCTTCTTCCTTCTTCTGTTTCTTCTTCTCTCCTCCTCCTTCTTTTTCTCCCTTCTTCTTCTCCCCCTCCTCCTTCTTCTGTTTCTTCTTCTTCGTCCTTCTTCTGTTTCTTCTTCTTCTCCCTTCTTCTGTTTCTTCTTCTCCTTATTCTTCTCCTGACCTGATTCATGTGCCTATCTGTTCTATGTGCCTATCTGTTCTATGTGCCTATCTGATCTATGTGCCTATCTGTTTTATGTGCCTATGTGATCTATGTGCCTATCTGTTTTATGTGCCTATCTGATTCATGTGCCTATCTGTTCTATGTGCCTATCTGATCTATGTGCCTATGTGATCTATGTGCCTATCTGTTCTATGTGCCTATCTGATCCATGTGCCTATCTGTTCTATGTGCCTATCTGATCTATGTGCCTATCTGTTTATGTGCCTATCTGATTCATGTGCCTATCTGATCTATGTGCCTATCTGATTTATGCGCCTATCTGTTTTATGTGCATATCTGATTTCTATGCCTATCTGTTTTATGAGCCTATCTGATCCATGTGCCTATCTGATCTATGTGCCTATCTGTTTTATGTGCCTATGTGATCTATGTGCCTATCTGTTATATGTGCCTATCTGTTTTATGTGCCTATCTGATTTATGTGCCTATCTGATCTATGTGTCTATCTGTTCTATGTGCCTATCTGATCTATGTGCCTATCTGATCTATGTGCCTATCTGTTTTATGTGCCTATCTGATCTATGTGCCTATCTGATCTATGTGCCTATCTGATCTATGTGCCTATCTGATCTATGTGCCTATCTGTTTTATGTGCCTATCTGATCTATGTACCTATCTGATCTATGTGCCTATCTGTTCTATGTGCCTATCTGATATATGTGCCTATCTGATCTATGTGCCTATCTGATCCATGTGCCTATGTGTTTTATGTGCCTATCTGATTTATGTGCATATCTGTTTTATGTACCTATCTGATGTATGTGCCTATCTGATTTATGTGCCTATCTGATCTATGTGCCTATCTGATTTATGTGCCTATCTGATATATGTGCATATCTGATTCATGTGCCTATCTGTTCTATGTGCCTATCTGATCTATGTGCCTATCTGTTGTATGTGCCTATCTGATGTATGTGCCTATCTGATCTATGTGCCTATCTGATTTATGCGCCTATCTGTTTTATGTGCATATCTGATCTATGTGCCTATCTGTTTTATGAGCCTATCTGATCCATGTGCCTATCTGATCTATGTGCCTATCTGTTTTATGTGCCTATGTGATCTATGTGCCTATCTGTTTTATGTGCCTATCTGTTTTATGTGCCTATCTGTTATATGTGCCTATCTGTTTTATGTGCCTATCTGTTTTATCTGTATGTTTGTTTTACGTGTATATCTGTTTTATCTATTTGTTTTATCTGTCTGTCTGTTTTATCTGTCTATTTGTTTTACCTGTCTATTTGTTTTACCTGTCTATTTGCTTTATCTGTCTATTTGTTTTACCTGTCTATCTCTCTATCTAATTTGACTCCCACGACATTCTTCTGTAAAAGCACTATTCTGTGGCCTCCAAAACTGTTGTGCTTGTTGTCCGAACCTTCATGACCTCGCCTTAAGTCGGCCTGGCTCTACGCATGCAGGGGAAAGCTCTTTTCTGACTTCAACTGTCAAGGAAATCTTGAACATGACACAACTACTATAGGGAGTGCAGTATCTCTTTACCCCGTTACTGCTACCCGGTGCTGTTACACTGTCTTTTTTTTCTTTCCTCTTTGGCCTTTCAGCGTCGATGTTATTTTGCTATTTTGTTGATTTCTCGTGCTGTCTACTAAAGTTTCTAACATTCCATCAATCCATCTTTTTCATGGTCGGTCCTTGGATCGGGTGTTTCTCTATTGTTTGTTCAAGGCTCGTTGCATTTTTATATTTGTACCAACACACGTGGCCAAAACATTTTATCTGTTGTTTCTTTACGATGCATTCAATGGCGGGAATTATTCCTAGCTTTGCTCCCTCTTCTATATTTCTGATCTTATTTCTCATGCTGTTTTCTGTATGTTTAAGGTATTTTATTTCGAGAGTGGTAATCCTACCTATTGCTTCAAGAAATGCTGGGACAGTCGGTGGAGCGGGTATGGGGAGGTCCGACTGCAGTAAAACTGATCCTATGAATAGAATAAAATAGAATTCTTCTTATTGTTCCTGAGTCTAGAGTCCAGGTCTGGCTTGGTAGCACAATGTTGGAATGAAGATTGTGTTGTTTTACTTCCAGTTTTATTTCCTTATTGGACAGCGATGGTGACATCTTTCCAATGGTTTCACGGGCTCTATTGCCTCTGAGTCTATATCTGCTGCTTGTGAATAAATATTATTTTACCAGTAACGGACGATTTAAAGAGGTGAGATGCAGAATGGCTCAGGCAAAAGCAGCATTCCAAAAATTGAAGAAGATACTATGCGATCCATTTTTGACAACAGAAACTAGAAAAACAGTTCTTAAATGTTACGTAGAGCCAGTCTTAACATATGGATGCGAATCATGGACAATAGGACAACAGACAAGAAAATCACTGGAGTCTGTAGAAATGTGGTTTTACAGAAGAATGTTGAGAGTACCAAGGACAGCTAAGAAGAGTAATGAAGATGTTCTGGGAGAGGTCAAAGCAAAAAGAGAGCTAATTTCCAATATTAGGAAGAAACAATCATCATTTTTGCCCATGTAATGAGAAGAGAACAACTGGAATATATTGTGACAACTGGAAAAATTGAGGGACGAAGAGATAGAGAGAAGCAAAGAGAAAAAAATAACAGACAGCTTAAGAGAATGGCTTGGCAGAAGGTCAACAACAGAAATGATTAATAGCTGCCGAGATCGAAATTTTGTGGAGAGACATGATCACCTACGCCAGCAGGCCCGGTACATGATGATGATGATGAGTGGACGATTTAAAATATTACGGATTGCTTATTGCGTGGAGAAAGATGGGTGAAGTAAGACACACCAACAGAGTCCTTGCTAACCTTTCTACTTAACCACACCCCCAGGACAGAACTGTGGGCGGAGTCTGGTCTCTAAATGGCGGATCGTGGCATAGCGTGACAGTGACGGAACCTTGTTTATTGATCTCTATCACTGGCTTTTGAAAATAGTCCTAAACTTGCGAGGGTCAAACGGTCAATAGTCCTAAAACTTGCGTTAGTCAAACAGTCAATAGTCCTAAAACTTGCGTTAGTCAAACAGTCAATAGTCCTAAAACTTGCGTTAGTCAAACAGTCAATAGTCCTAAAACTTGCGTTAGTCAGTCAATAGTCCTAAAACTTGCGTTAGCCAAATGGTCAATAGTCCTAAAACTTGCGTTAGTCAAACAGTCAATAGTCCTAAAACTTGCGTTAGTCAAACAGTCAATAGTCCTAAAACTTGCGTTAGCCAAATGGTCAATAGTCCTAAAACTTGCGTTAGTCAAACAGTCAATAGTCCTAAAACTTGCGTTAGTCAAACAGTCAATAGTCCTAAAACTTGCGTTAGTCAAACAGTCAATAGTCCTAAAACTTGCGTTAGTCAAACAGTCAATAGTCCTAAAACTTGCGTTAGTCAAACAGTCAATAGTCCTAAAACTTGCGTTAGTCAAACAGTCAATAGTCAAACGTTAGTCAAACTGTCAATAGTCCTAAAACTTGCGTTAGTCAAACAGTCAATAGTCCTAAAACTTGCGTTAGTCAAAAAGTCAATAGTCCTAAAACTTGCGTTAGTCAAACAGTCAATAGTCCTAAAACTTGCGTTAGCCAAACGGTCAAAATAATGTTTTCTAAGAATCAGAGCTTCGTGTATTTACTATTTCATCGCCATCTGTTCCGTCTTAGCATGGGGTAGTTGGCTACCACGGAGCGCTATCTCTTGGCCTGATCACTTGATAGGATGGTACACGCTGTCACAAGTTCTCACATCCGACTCCCCATCTCTTAATGATAGTCCACATTAACCTTTGTCTGCCTCGTTTATATTGTATTTAGCCTTCCAACATGACTTTCAAGAAGTTATGGCGTCTCTTTGTGAGTCAAAAAAATTACTTGTAGCTATTATTTACTTCGATTTGAGTGTTTCTTTCATTGTCAGCTGTTTCAAACTTCCTTATATGATTTCTTCTCTGTCCATCCAGTTCTTCCCAATCTTCTACCAAAACACATTTAAAAGGATTCTATCTTCTTGTTTTCTTATTTAGCATGATATTTCTCTACAATACAGGAATGTATAGATAGATCATCATCATCATCAAGTACCGGGCCTGCTGGCGTAGGTGATCATGTCTATACACAACTTTCGATCTCGACAGTTATTTATCATTTCTGTTGTTGACCTTCTGCCAAGTCATTCTCTTAATTAAGCTGCCTGGTATTTTTTCTCTTTGCTTCCCTCTATCTCTTCGCCCCTCAATTTGTTTTCAGTTGTTACAATATATTCCAGTTGTTCCCTTCTCATTACATGGCCACAATCTGCTGCCTTGCAGGAAGATTGGGGACAATCAAAGGCTAAGGAAAGCAAACCTGAAAAAATGCTGGCTGAAATCGGATGCACTGGGCCACTGGCGCAGAACACAGTGCAACGTATTAACGGGTGTTCAGTCAGAGTGGATCTGGCGGACTGTAAATGTGACGTTCTGTCTGTGGGGGACGATCAACACACTTAACCTGACAGCTGACTTCATGTGGGAGTCTGGAATCCTACTCTGATTGAGTCCTGATCGCAGAGACAGAGAGAGAGAGAGAGAGATTACATGGCCAAAAATGATGGTTGTTTCTTCTTAATATTGGAAATTAGCTCTCTTTCTGCTTTGGCCTCTTTCAGAACATTTTCATTACTCTTCTTAGCTGTCCATGGTATTCTCAACATTCTTCTGTAAAACCACATTTCTACAGACTCCAGTGATTTTCTTGTCTGTTGTCCTATTGTCCATGATTCGCATCCGTATGTTAAGACTGGCTCAACGTAACATTTAAGAACTCTTTTTCTTGTTTCTATTGTCAAAAATGGATTGCATAGTATCTTCCTCATTTTTTGGGCAGCTGCTTTACTGAGATAGATATATCACTCTATTGTTATTTTTAATGTTTATGTTTTATTTGCTTTGATGTGATCATATTTGTTATATTGTTAAACATTCTTTGTGCCATTCCTTTCCTTTGCTTATTTCTGTCTAGTAATTTCCGTCTCTTGTTTATGTCAGGTTCAAGATAACCATATATTCTTCATTCACCTCTCTATTTTCTCTATCTACATTGACTGGCAGTCTCTATGTGTCATCTTTGTTACCATGGTTTTCATTTACTTTGTATTTCATATTAAGGGCCGTCTTCTTACCAGAAGCTGTTAGTAACATGTCCCGGTAAACTTTCACAACTTTAACAGTCACCTCACAGTTGCTATTTTATCTTCTCTAACCAGATATGCCATTAGTGTATTTGCTATTGTTATTGTTGCTATTGTTGTTATTGTTCCTGTTGTTGTTGTTGTTGATGTTGCTATTGTTGTTGCTATTGTTGTTGTTGCTTTTGTTAATGTTGTTGTTGTTTTTTTATATTGTTGTTGCTATTGTTGATGTTGCTGTTGCTATTGTTATTGTTGTTGGCAATATTGTTGTGGCTATTGTTGTTGCTATTGTTGTTGCTGTTGTTGTTGCTATTGTTACTGTTGTTGTTGTTGCTGCTTCTGCTATTGTTGTTGTTGCTTTTATTGTTTTGCTATTGTTAATGTTGCTGTTGCTATTGTTATTGTTGTTGGTATTGTTGTTGTAGCTATTGTTGTTATTGTTGTTATTGTAGCTATTGTTATTGTTCTTGTTCTTGTTCTTGTTGCTATTGTATTGTTGCTCTTGCTATTATTGTTATTGTTGCTCTTGTTATTGTTATTGTTGTTGCTGTTGTTGTTATTATTATTATTGCTATTGAAGTTGTTGCTGTTATTGTTGCTATTGTTGTAGTTGTAACTATTGTTGTTATGGTAGCTATTGTTTTTGTAGCTATTGTTGTTGTTGCTATTGTTTTTGTTGCTCTTATTCTTGTTGCTCTTATTCTTGTTGCTCTTGCTATTATTGTTATTGTTGCTCTCGCTATTGTTGTTGTTATTATTATTATTGGTATTGTTGTTATTGCTGTTATTGTTGCTATTGTTGTTGACATCGTTGTTATTATTGCTATTGTTGCTGTAGCTACTATTGTTGCTGCTGCTATTGTTGCTGCTGCTATTGTTGTTGTTATTGTTGTTGCTATTATTGCTATTGTTGTTATTGTTGCTATCGTTGTTGTTGCTATTGTTCTTGTTGCTCTTGCTAATATTGTTATTGTTGCCTATTCTGAAGTTGTTGCTATTATTATTATTATTGATATTGTTGTTCTTGCTGTTCTTGCTGTTAGTGCTGTTATTGTTGCTATTGTTGTTGTTGCTATTGTTTTTATTATTGCTATTGTTGCTGTAGCTATTATTGTTGCTGCTGCTGTTGCTGTTGTAATTATTGTTGCTATTGTTGTTGTTGCTATTGTCGCTGCTGTTATTGCTATTGTTGTTGTTTTGCTGTTGTTCCTGTCGCTCTTATTATTGTTAATGTTGTTGTTGCTATTGTTGTAGCTATTGTTGTTGTTGTTGTTGTTGCTTTTGTTGTTGTTGCTATTGTTCTTGTTGCTCCTGCTGTTATTGTTTTTGTTACTATTGTTGATGTTATTGTTGCTATTGTTTTTGTTACTATTGTTGATGTTATTGTTGCTATTGTTGTTGGTGCTATTGTTGCTGCTGTTGTTGTTGTTGCTATTTTTGTTGTTGTTATTGTTGATGTAATTATTGTTGCTGTTATTATTATAGTTCTTGCTGTTATTATTGTTGTTGTTGCTTTTATTGTTGTTGCTATTGTTGTTGTTGTTATTGTTGTTGTTGTCGTTATTGTTGTTGTTGCTTTTATTGTTGTTGCTATTGTTGCTATTGTTGTTGTTGTTATTGTTATTGTTGTTGTTGTCGTTATTGTTGTTGTTGCGATTGTTGTTGTTGTTATTGTTGTTGTTGTCGTTATTGTTGTTGTTGCTTTTATTGTTGTTGCTATTGTTGCTATTGTTGTTGTCGTTATTGTTGTTGTTGTCGTTATTGTTGTTGTTGCGATTGTTGTTGTTGCTACTGTTGTTGTTTTCGTTATAGTTGCTATTTTTGTTTTTGCTATTGTTATTCTTATTGTTCCACTGTCAAAAACAGATTAAGTTTTTTTATTTTTTTAAGAAAGCGACATTTCTTGTGGGTACAAACCCTGTAGGCAGTTCATCGACGCCATTGCGATATTGAAACAAGCTTAATTTCAGGGGCAACACATGTTTACAACACTTGCAAAAGGCCACAAACAATGAACAACATCAAACATAAGAAAAAATAGACATCTCGAAGCAGGATCGAACCCGTCCTCTTCGCCACAGCACCTTGCCATGAAAGAAATGCGTAACAGCACACTGCCGACTAAACAACATAAAAATGTTTCTATCACTTACGATGTCTTTCACGCATGTGTACTATGACTATAGCTTAGGGTTGCGAACACGACTCGGGAGTAAATCTGGTTATCTGGTTATCTGGTTATCTGGTTATCTGGTTATGGAAGGCCTCGGTATCACTGCAAACCAATTAAAATCCATAATTGCTCAACCGCCCGTGCCAGCGTAATCATCCGAATTAATATCTCATCTCCCAAACAAAGAAAGGTAACAGTAGTCCCCATCGTAGCAGTCTCAGCACACGCCAAAAGACATAGGCGAAACCGCGCAGAAAGTGAACACAGCCAACTGTTTCCTGTCATACGATATCATCATTCATCGTAAACAATTAGAATATCGAAACATGATCAAAACGGATGAGATACACAGCTCACGGTGTGCACAGAGCACTTAACTCAGTAGCTCCTGCAACAAGCCGGACTTGGAATATGAGGAAACTGCAACAAGGAACACTTTTCATGCATAGTCTTCAATTGTTCCCGCCGCCTATCCACAATATGCCGGAAGTTCTGGGAGTAAATTGTATATCTGTATTTCCAATAAACAAAAAAAAATGTATAACATACAATAAAAATTATAACAAACAATACCACACTGCAACAATTGGTTAGTTCGACAATTCAGAACTATAAAACTGTCCTATCATCGATTCCTGAAAAAAAGACTTCAATGTGATGTTAAGTTTCCCGCAAATCTGCGTCGCTGACTCAAGCGATTCTCATTCATTGTTTATTCACAGCCAACTATAGATTGACAAGGCCCTACAATCTGACAGGAAATTCCAGGAAAATAAACTTTGCGAGCAAGGGTGGTTGTGACGTCAGCCGCCTATAGCTTCTATCGCTGATAACGTCAAGCGAGTTGGATGGTTTTGTTTTTTGTCCAAGAGTCTTAATAAAATCTATAGTTGGCTATGATTGATTGTTGTCGAAGTTGAACTCGCTCGTGCGCTGCCGGGACCCGAAAGGTGTAGCTAAGAATTTTGACGCTATCCCTACCAGGGATGTTTGCAAGAGGCGACTAAGGAGTTTGGACATGGGACTGGGTATCCTGTACTGTAAAAAGGTAAATAAATAAACCGAAAAAAACTTCACAAACATGGAGAAGACTAAGAAAAGAATAAAAGGATGGAAATGGCAGGACAAAATCACTAACATTGAATTATGGAACCCCCAGGGGAAAAGACAAAGAGGAAGACCAAGATATTCTTGGAGAAGACATGTAGAAGCAGAGATGAAGATGATGGGGAAGAACATGGAATGATCTTACAAGAATGGCAAAAAACAGAACGGCCTGGAAAGTGTTTGTTGAAGACCTATACTCCACAGGGAGCTGAATAGGTAGTAGTAGAAGAGGAAGAATTGAACTAACACCACTCTAGATTAGACACATACATGCTAATTTGCTTTCAACTGTCGACCTTCTCTGTTCTGGACATGATTGTAGCAGATGTTGAGCAGCCATTTTGCCTGTACCACAGTCACACCCATCAAAGATTCATATCCCTAACACTGCTCTAAAGGTGGTACTTCAATCTTTTGATGCTTGTTCAGAATCTAAATTTTTTTACTTCTACTTTATTGTTGATCTGGTAGCAGGAATCATTTTTCTGGTGTTCTTTATTCCACTAATTCGTGTGTTGATCACGAAAAAAACTCATTCCTCAGTTTTATTGTATTATGTTCTAGACAACAACAACTGTGGTGTTAATTAATTAATTAATATCGCAACGCCCACCTACCAACAAACCCCTCCCCCACCCTGTACTCAAAGTTTCATTTCCATATTCTCATGTGTCTGCCCTCCCCCTCCGCCGGTATTAGCTATCCCAATAGAAAGTGTCCCCGTTTCTGATCAGTTGAAGCTATTCCAACAAATGGCTGGCCCTGCGCCAAAGACCTTCTTGTTGGAAGGGTTTGTGTTATGTCATGCTTTATTCAACACAACCAAATCACACACCTCTCTTCTTTCTTTAAACAAAAAAATGATAGAAAGAGTAACAAAACAGCTTTTCTAACCTGAAAATACTCGTCTTTCTATTTTGCTGTGCTATGAAACGCGTTAACTATGACACCGCCATTGTTCAACTCCTTCAATGATAATGGATTGTGTGTTCAGTTAATTACAAGGGACTGTTCGCATAATTAAACATGTTTACAAAAAAATATTAATCTCCTCATTTTCTTCATTATCTTCTCGCTACTTTATTGTCCCCTCAGAAAGAGGTCAAGGTAACCTTCAGGTACAATTTTTGTTTACAGCGAATAATTTTGAAGGTAAGGAAATGCAAACCGGACATGCGCAAAGATACTATTCATGACGTGTCACAGCCACAACTCCTCTTATATTTGAGATTATTTTGCCACAGCAGATATAAGAGGTATATTTTTTTTCCGAAAGAGAGCAAAACAATAAAGAATGATTTGAATTACAAAGAAGGAAAAGAATGTTTCACAATATTAACATTTCAAGAGCAACATAGAAAGAATACACAGATGGTATTTCATACTCTTTTGAGCGTTGATCATTTGTCGCTGGCGGCACGTGACCGATGTACACGCTTCTGTCTTACCCCAGAGAGCTCGTCAGGGCGAGTGGTTTAAAGGGGAGATTATCAACGCTTCTCTCTGGGACTGGCAGCCTCGGTTTTTGTTTTCACTTTAATGAATCACGCGTTACCGTAAGACAAATCAGAACCGAGAATCTCCCACAAAAATATGTCCGCAGTCACAGAAGTCGCAGACGGATTTATTAGTAATCTTAGCATTGGGGGGGGGGGGGGGGGGGGGGAACGAGCTTTACGCGCCAACGGTTGGGGAATAGAATACATTTTACACAGAGAGAAACACTGGCTCGGAACGACATCCATTTTTTGGAGGAAGGAAGTGCATGGAAAACCTGAGTCTAGTGATCGGAGTCTTAGGAGTAATTGTTTTACATAAAGCTCTCGCACTTTGCTAACCCATGGCTGG
>JAVIAB010000073.1:68284586-68314586 GCA_032433765.1 Megaustenia siamemsis
GAAAAATCTGGGGAGGACAAAATTGTCCGGAGTCCGTGACAATGAAACAGCTCACAAGTACGTACAAGGGAGGTAACTTTAGATCTTGACAAAGAGGAGAAATTGCGGCCCTTCTGTCATCGTTTATTGGACAAGGTGATTGGTGAAGATGCAATTTTTCTCCTTCTTCTTTCCTTCAACTTACGGACTACTAAGGAAGCCCTCAACTTACGACTGACTCAGCAGGTCGGTAAGGGATAAATCTTTAAGCTCAGAGAAATACACAGAAGATGGAGATGCAATTGCTGAGTCCAAATAAAACATGGCGACTGCGGTGGATCATCACGAGTGTATATAGGCTAAGTGGGCGTGAAAAGAGAACTCTACACCCATTGATATAAAAAGAGGAGTAAGACAGGGGATGCATCCTATCACCAAGCTTGTTCAATCTATACACTGAGCAAATCTTTAAAAACATCATAGAGATGCCAGGCCTACAAATTAATGGAAAGATAATCAGTGGAAAGATAACCTAAGATATACTGCCGATACTGTGCTACTAGCAGAAAATCCTAAAGATATCCAACAATTACTTAATGAAATAAACATAACAAGCAAAAAATATGGACTAGATATGAATATCAAAAAGACTAAAGCTATGATCATAAACAAAGAAAATACTCAAAACCCACAAGTGGATATCAAAATTGAAGGAATAGACCTGGAGACAGCTCAGAACTATAACTACCTTGGACACACTATAACCAGTGATGAAAAATGTACAACTGAAATAAACAAAAGAATAGGAATGGCAAAGAGTAATTTTAATGTCATGAAGAACATACAAACATCAAAACAAATAACACCAGAGCTAAAACTAAAAATAGCAAAATGTTACATCTTCTCAATATTCCTGTATGGTGCAGAAACATGGACATTAGACAAGAAAACAGAACAGAGAATTGAAGCCTTTGAAATGTGGATATATAGAAGAATAGGTAGAATTGGATGGAAGGAAAAGAAAACAAACGATGAAGTCTTAAAACAACTAAAAATGAAAAGAGAACTTCTCAACACAATTAGAACAAGACAAATGCGATTCTTGGGCCATGTTAAAAGACACAACAGCCTACTGAAAGTAATCCTGGAGGGGAAAATACAAGGTAAAAGAGGCAGAGGCAGACCAAGATTAACATGGACGAGTAACATCAAAAGATGGACAAATCAGCCTATGACAACCTGCACCATCAAAGCAAGAGACAGAGCAGAATGGCGCTCCATGGTAGCCAACCTTCGTCGCGGAGACGGCACTCGATGATGATGATGATGATATAGGCTACGTGGACTTTCTTTGTGTCTTCTTTTGGGAAAGAAAGAAATCACAGTAATGGTATAGTAATGTGTTGTTATATTTGTTTAATATCGTGACAATTTTAGGTAATATGGACAGTATTACGCCAGTGCCGTCTTTCTTTCATAGCGAAATCACATAGTAGACACATTGAAGGCAGGATGAACCTAATGGTTGTCGATTGGAATCGAACTGGGCTTTTTGCCCTCAGTAGGTCAGTTCACTAACCAGCGCGGCGCGGATCCACATGTTGGGACGGAATATGAGCTAAGACATCCACCGGTAACTGAGCTTAGAGCGGTCGGCCACTTACAGCTGACTACATACGCCAGAATAGAAGGACATCAGAGCTGTTAAAAATCCTACTCCACCTCCCAGTGGTGCCACTGGAAACAGATTACCAAATATGACCAAGAGTCGAAGGTTAAAGGCAACCTGGTACCCACAAATTGTATACGGAAGAGGGATGTGTCGAGCCCAAATTTACAAATAACACGACTTGTCGCAAACTAGCGACACAACGCATTCACGCCCACTTAACGTCTTTATAAGAGCGGATGATGAAGCGAAGTAGTCGTTGGGTAAAGTCTGAGAGAGCGCTCAAGGTATCAAGTAAGAGAATGATTAGCAGGCAGTGGTATAATGAGAGAATGACTAGCAGACAGTGATATAATGAGAGAATGACTAGCAGACAGTGATATAATGAGAGAATGACTAGCAGACAGTGATATAATGAGAGAATGACTAGCAGACAGTGATATAATGAGAGAATGACTAGCAGACAGTGATATAATGAGAGAATGACTAGCAGACAGTGATATAATGAGAGAATGACTAGCAGACAGTGATATAATGAGAGAATGACTAGCAGACAGTGGTATAATGAGAAAATTACTAGCAGACAGTGATATAATGAGAGAATGACTAGCAGACAGTGGTATAATGAGAGAATGACTAGCAGACAGTGATATAATGAGAAAATTACCAGCAGACAGTGATATAATGAGAGAATGACTAGCAGACAGTGTTATAATGAGAAAATTACCAGCAGACAGTGATATAATGAGAGAATGACTAGCAGACAGTGGTATAATGAGAGAATGACTAGCAGACAATGAAATAATGAGAAAATTACAAGCAGACAGTGATATAATGAGAAAATTACCAGCAGACAGTGATATAATGAGAGAATGACTAGCAGACAGTGGTGTAATGAGAGAATGACTAGCAGACAGTGGTATAATGAGAAAATTACCAGCAGACAGTGATATAATGAGAGAATGACTAGCAGACAGTGGTATAATGAGAAAATTACTAGCAGACAGTGATATAATGAGAGAATGACTAGCAGACAGTGGTGTAATGAGAGAATGACTAGCAGACAGTGGTATAATGAGAAAATTACCAGCAGACAGTGATATAATGAGAGAATGACTAGCAGACAGTGGTATAATGAGAAATGACTAGCAGACAGTGATATAATGAGAGAATGACTAGCAGACAGTGATATAATGAGAGAATGACTAGCAGACAGTGATATATGAGAGAATGACTAGCAGACAGTGGTATAATGAGAGAATGACTAGCAGACAGTGATATAATGAGAGAATGACTAGCAGACAATGATATAATGAGAGAATGACTAGCAGACAGTGGTATAATGAGAGAATGACTAGCAGACAGTGATATAATGAGAGAATGACAAGCAGACAGTGATATAATGAGAGAATGACTAGCAGACAGTGGTATAATGAGAAAATTACTAGCAGACAGTGATATAATGAGAGAATGAGAAAGATACAACAATCAATTAGTAGCCTTCGTTAGTCATAGTTGACTATGGATTTTGCAGTGCCCCTCGGAAATGTTATTTTGTCTTTTCTTTTGCCGTGTATTATCTTTTTCTATGAATCTGTTTGCTTCTTGATTCAGTTGGAGCTTTAGTGTGTCTCCAAAATTGAGGTCTGCAGCTGTTTCTTCCCAGGCTGCTGGGTTTATGTTCTCATGTCACGATTATATACGTCTATGAACTGAAATTTTTGGCGCCTTCTAGCTCTTTTGACATCTACAAGTTGTCCACAAAGTATATATTTTGGTATGCGGCGATCTTTCATATGGCGTAAGTAGCCAAGCGTAACCTACGTTGTTTGGGCAGCGTGTAGATGTTCGGGAGGCCTAAATCGTAACGAATATTCTGAAAATCAATAGAAAGTGATATAATGATAAAAGGATAATGATATAAGATGAATGAGAAAATAATCAGTATACAACGATGTAATGATAGAATGATTTGCAGACAGTGACATAATGAGAGAATAAGAATGAGAGTATGATCAACAGATAATGATAAAATGAAAGAATGATAAGTTGACAGTGAAGTGATTTAATTGCTCTATGTGTACTTGTATCAGGTCTAGTTTCATAACAACATCGTACGATAGCGGCTTAAGTAGAAGAGATCGATCACTATCTTGAGTCAGATCGAGATACGAGCAAAGAAATTAGAATCATGCTAAAGCAGCAATGTCAGATTGAAAAGTGAAATCAAAATTAGATTAGCTATTCAAATCAAATGTACTATCACCCTTACGTATGCGTAAAGCTGGAAAAAACAAGAGATATAGAGTTGAACGCATTCGAATAAATGTCTAGCGTGGTATAGAATGGAACGAATTCAAAACAACATTAGAATCGCCAATCATATAGTAATAAGAAAAGACGATGGTCATACGTTGGACATGTATGAGAAGAGATAATAATCGATAGCAGCAAGCTATATGGGAAACAACATGAAAAAGAGGAAGACCAGGGAGACAAGACATTGATGAGAGAGGCAGAGCAGCATCGGCTATGAGATAGATGCTTGAACAGAGACAGATGAGATGATAAAATATCTTTAAAGAAAACTGCTAGCAAAAATTCATATAGTGTATCTTGGTCTACGCCCTATGGGCACGGCTCGAAAGGTCATAGATAGAGATAGATAGATGACTTGGCAGCCCTACGATTATTTTACATCATATCATTAGACAGCATATCATTAGACATATCATTAGTCAGCATATCTTTGGGTAATTTGGTCGGTATTTCGCTGTTAGAAACAACAAACAACATTTGTTGGGCACATCGTGAGAAGAGGAAAGTTGGAATACTTGGTTACAACTGGCAAAATACAAGGAAAGAGAGATCGCGGACGACAAAGAGAGAAAATACTGGATAGCTTGGTTTATGGCATGGAAAACAGCAGTCAACAACAGAACTGATACGATGCACTGTAGATAGGAGATTGTGGAAGGACATGATCGCCTACGTCAACCGGTATGGCACATGATGATGATTATGCAGTGTCGCTCAACTTTGTCAGAATAGTTCCCTGGTGCAGATTTAAGGCTGAGTGAACCCAGAAGAAGCCATCCATCGGAATTGAACTCGGCCTGTTGTCCTCGACCACTCCACTAAACCCTACCATCCAAAAACGTTTGGCCATTTTGAGAAAATGTGGACCACATGTCCCCAATAAGAGAACGAAGAGGAAGTAAATGAAGATGAAGAAAAGAACAATCAGAAGAGGATAATAAAGAAAAGAAGAAGGAGGTACTATTTTCATGATCAACATTTAGCTACTAAATGTTGTGGTCTTCTAATCGCTGAGTCCCTGTACCTAAAGTGGATGGAATCTCGTTATAGCAATGACGACGATTGTCTTTATGTGGACATCTTTCATTGTAATCGCCTCTTAAATCGGACCCAGCCAACCTGGCCATCGGTTATGCCCCCCAGGCGTGAAAGTAGCCGTTAAGTGATGGAGCGATAGAAGAACGAGTGATCGTTTCACCGATTCACTTATCGGCTAAGGCTCTTGTTGTTCGGTCAGAAAGACATCTCCCCGTGAACTTTCTGACGTCAAATTATTTGGACTTTAAAATGTAAATGTAGCAACGAAATTTCTGTCCCACTGGATCAGAAAGTGAAAACGTAGTGACATAGAAATGAGAATATTTTTTTTTTAAATATAGAAATATAAGTGTAAGTTTATCGTTGTCTGAGCATCTTTGGGGGTGCCTGAAATAAAATATAATTTAACGGTGACAAGACACTAACTTATACATGCGAGAGCTGGAAAACGACTAAAGAATTAGAAAATAAACTGGATGGATTTGAAAACAAATGCCTCTAGAAAATATTGTGTGTATCATCGAATTAATTCAAGACTAGTGTGTAAATTAGAAAAATAACAAAGCATAAAACATATCTATAATAAATGAAGAAGATGGACATATGTTGGCCACGTGATGAGAAGAAGCAACAAAAGAATATCAAAGCAGCCCTTCAGATGGGAACCGGGGGTAAGAGAACAAAAAAATAGACCGACCTAATAAAAAATAAAAAGAACTCTTGGTTGGAGACAACAACAGCAGGCATCAGCTCCCTCGCCGAGATTGATCAACTCGCCCAGAACAGGGATCATGTAGGTAGAACGCGGGTCCTGTATAAGGTCTAAAGCTTGATAACAAAGGTCGTAGAACACAGAGTCTAGCATTTCTGACACAGACAGACAGACAGACGGACGGACGGACGGACGGACGGACGGACGGACAGATTTCTTCACTGAGTACAACTGCAGGTCTTGTGTGCGACAGCACTTGAATGACAAAATTTGTGAATCTCCAAACATGGAATTTAATTAATGTCTGCTCCTACTGATGTCTTAGGCTCGAGAGGAACTAACTTTGACTGACTGACTGACTGAGTGAGTGACTACCTAAATTAACAGGCAGTTCTTGTGACTGTTCTAACATTTTTATTTCACTGTATCACTTTGTTAATCTTCATCCTAACGTTGTGCTACCAATGCCAGTTCAGGACCCTAGATGCAAGAACAATAAGAAAAATAACTTCTACGGAGATGAAACGTGTTAGACGAATGACAGGAAACAGCCTGAGAGATAAGATCAGAAATGAAGAACTGAGAAAAAAGCTAGGAATAGCCCGCGCCATAGAATATATAAGGTCATAACAGATAAAATGATTTTGTCACGTGACAAGACAGAGTGATAAAAACAAATCACAATGAGCCTTCAATAAACGTTGCAAGAATACCAGACCCAAAGGTCGACCACGAAAAAGATGGTCCGATGGAATATTAGAAGCACTAGTAGACATAGCAGCAGCAGAAGCGAACAGAAAAGCAAAAGACCGCAAATTATGTCTCCCCTCGACGCTGAAAATGACAAATAAGGAAGGAAAGAAGAAGAAGAAAAATAAGCACTTTCCTCTGGATCTCGTAACTGTCTTTATTTTCGTAATCAATGTTGCTCATTTGACTATTCTTTCTCGTTTCTTCATCTGGATATTACCGCCATTCATCCCCGTAGACTTAACAATGACTGCTCATTCACGTGCGTTAACTTGACTATTATTGCCCTTCCTTGTCTGTTAACTTGACTATTACCGCCCTTCCTTGTCTGTTAACTTGACTATTACCGCCCTTCCTTGTCTGTTATCTTGACTATTACCGCCCTTCCTTGTCTGTTAACTTGACTATTACCACCTTTCCTTGTCTGTTAACTTGACTATCACCATCCTTCCTTGTCTGTTAACTTGACTATTACCGCCCTTCCTTGTCTGTTAACTTGACTATTACCACCTTTCCTTGTCTGTTAACTTGACTATCACCATCCTTCCTTGTCTGTTAACTTGACTATTACCGCCCTTCCTTGTCTGTTAACTTGACTTTTAATGCCATTATTCCCAGACCCCCGTTAGAAGGAGCCAGATTGTGATCAATTCTGGCTCATTAGTCCGCTCGCCAGGTAAACAGATATTACTTCTATCTATCTCTATCTATTGTCCTTTCGAGCCGAAGACGGCACACAGAGCTGAACCACAATCCCAAAAACAGAAACCTTGCGTGCCAAAATGGCAAGATATTACTTGCTTTAATCATTTTCGTTTAATGCGTCTTGCGTTCCCTCTCCATGATAGCTTGTATATTTCCTCCTTTGTAGCTGTGTATCCTCTCCCTTGTTGGTGTGTATCCTCTCCCTTGTTGCTGTGTATCCTCTCCCTTGTTGGTGTGTATCCTCTCCCTTGTTGGTGTGTATCCTCTCCCTTGTTGGTGTGTATCCTCTCCCTTGTTGGTGTGTATCCTCTCTCTTGTTGGTGTGAATCCTCTCCCTTATTGGTGTGTATCCTCTCCCTTGTTGGTGTGTATCCTCTCCCTTGTTGATGTGTATCCTCTCTCTTGTTGGTGTGTATCCTCTCCCTTGTTGGTGTGTATCCTCTCTCTTATTGGTGTGTATCCTCTCCCTTGTTGGTGTGTATCCTCTCCCTTGTTGGTGTGTATCCTCTCCCTTGTTGGTGTGTATCCTCTCTCTTATTGGTGTGTATCCTCTCCCTTGTTGGTGTGTATCCTCTCCCTTGTTGGTGTGTATCCTCTCCCTTGTTGGTGTGTATCCTCTCCCTTGTTGGTGTGTATCCTCTCTCTTATTGGTGTGTATCCTCTCCCTTGTTGGTGTGTATCCTCTCCCTTGTTGGTGTGTATCCTCTCCCTTGTTGGTGTGTATCCTCTCTCTTGTTGGTGTGTATCCTCTCCCTTGTTGGTGTGTATCCTCTCCCTTGTTGGTGTGTATCCTCTCCCTTGTTGGTGTGTATCCTCTCTCTTGTTGGTGTGTATCCTCTCCCTTGTTGGTGTGTATCCTCTCCTTGTTGGTGTGTATCCTCTCCCTTGTTGGTGTGTATCCTCTCCCTTGTTGGTGTGTATCCTCTCCCTTGTTGGTGTGTATCCTCTCCCTTGTTGGTGTGTATCCTCTCCCTTGTTGGTGTTTATCCTCTCCCTTGTTGATGTGTATCCTTTCCCTTGTAGCAGTGTATCCTCTCCCTTGTTGGTGTGTATCCTCTCCCTTGCAGCTGTGTATCCTCTCCCTTGTTTGCGTGTATCCTCTCCCTTGTTGCTGTGTATCCTCTCCCTTGTTGGTGTTGTATCCTCTCCCTTGTTGGGTGTATCCTCTCCCTTGTTGCTGTGTATCCTCTCCCTTGTTGCTGAGCACCCGCTCCATTGTAGCTGTGCATATATTTTCTTGTAACTGTGTATCCTCTCCCTTGTTACTGTGATCCCGCTTTTTTGTAGCTGTGTATCATCTCCCTTGTTGCTGTGTATCCTCTCCCTTGTTGGTGTGTATCCTCTCCCTTGTTGCTGTGTATCCTCTCCCTTGTTGGTGTGTATCCTCTCCCTTGTTGCTGTGTATCCTCTCTCTTATTGGTGTTGTATCTTCTCCCTTGTTGCTGTGTATCCTCTCTCTTATTGGTGTTGTATCTTCTCCCTTGTTGCTGTGTATCTTCTCCCTTGTTGGTGTGTATCCTCTCTCTTATTGGTGTTGTATCTTCTCCCTTGTTGCTGTGTATCCTCTCTCTTATTGGTGTTGTATCTTCTCCCTTGTTGCTGTGTATCCTCTCTCTTATTGGTGTTGTATCTTCTCCCTTGTTGCTGTGTATCCTCTCCCTTGTTGCTGTGTATCCTCTCTCTTATTGGTGTTGTATCTTCTCCCTTGTTGCTGTGTATCCTCTCTCTTATTGGTGTTGTATCTTCTCCCTTGTTGCTGTGTATCCTCTCTCTTATTGGTGTTGTATCTTCTCCCTTGTTGCTGTGTATCCTCTCTCTTATTGGTGTTGTATCTTCTCCCTTGTTGGTGTGTATCCTCTCTCTTATTGGTGTTGTATCTTCTCCCTTGTTGCTGTGTATCCTCTCTCTTATTGGTGTTGTATCTTCTCCCTTGTTGCTGTGTATCCTCTCTCTTATTGGTGTTGTATCTTCTCCCTTGTTGGTGTGTATCCTCTTTCTTATTGGTGTTGTATCTTCTCCCTTGTTGGTGTGTATCCTCTCTCTTATTGGTGTTGTATCTTCTCCCTTGTTGCTGTGTATCCTCTCCCTTGTTGCTGTGTATCCTCTCCCTTGTTGGTGTGTATCCTCTCCCTTGTTGGTGTTGTATCTTCTCCCTTGTTGGTGTGTATCCTCTCTCTTATTGGTGTTGTATCTTCTCCCTTGTTGCTGTGTATCCTCTCTTATTGGTGTTGTATCTTCTCCCTTGTTGGTGTGTATCCTCTCTCTTATTGGTGTTGTATCTTCTCCCTTGTTGCTGTGTATCCTCTCTCTTATTGGTGTTGTATCTTCTCCCTTGTTGCTGTGTATCCTCTCTCTTATTGGTGTTGTATCTTCTCCCTTGTTGCTGTGTAACCGCTCCATTGTAGCTGTGCATATTCTCTCTTGTAGCTGTGTATCCTCTCCCTTGTAGCTGTGTACCCTCTCCTTTACAGCTGTGTCATCTCCAAATAATAGACCTAACTAGGTACATTTGCTGTTTCTGTGAGATATTTCATAATTATTTCCTTCATTTTATTTTAAACAAATACAAATCAAATGATCAGAATAGAAGTACACAGCCAACTATATATGTGCTAAGGCCAGACAAATCCGTCAAATAGCGTGACGTTTTTGAGCCAAAGAAACTAACAGAGGGCTAACGTGACTCTATCTACAACCGCCTATGCCCCCAAAAGCTGTACAAGTTACGCTAGTTGGAGGTATTCCGGGAACTCCCTTTCATCTTGCGTGCCTAAGTAAAGCTATAGTTGGCTGTGTATTGACTGGCCAGTGTATAGGATCCAAGCCGTTCAAATGTACCTAGGCTGGAAGATCGCAGGATCAATAGAGTAGATCTGTCCAAGATATTGTGTCTGCAAACATTTAATCAGTTCAGTCAAACGAGTCAAGATTTAGAGGAGAGACAACCCGGAACCAACACTGACAATCAGAAGTTCTCTGTCCTGGATCTGAAAAGACATTGATATTGTGGCCACTTATAAACATCGGGGGACTGGTTGGTCTCGAGTCGAGACAGAGAAGTTGTGGGTTCAAATCCCGGCACCACCGGTTGGAATTTTTATTTATGATTTCCCTCTGCGGCAACCACCCCTGGTCACAGCAGCGTGTGGTCTCAGCAGCGAGGCCCGGCTTGAAACGTCAATTACTCATCGACGGAAAAAAATATGAGTACCTTCGAAGTCGGAGTTATCTGCCTGTGCGGCGAGGGACCCCTATGCATACGTCTGCCAGGGAAAAATGGATAAACACGCAAGATTCAGTTCCTACACTCTATGTGGTTGTTGTGTCTATGTGGTCGATGTGTCTATGTGGTTGTTGTGTCTATGTGGTCGTTGTGTCTATGTGGTTGTTGTGTCTATGTGGTTGTTGTGTCTTTATGGTCATTGTGTCTATGTGGTCGTTGTGTCTATGTGGTTGTTGTGTCTATGTGGTCGTTGTGTATATGTGGTTGTTGTGTCTATGTGGTTGTTGTGTCTATGTGGTTGTTGTGTTTATGTGGTTGTGTCTTTGTGGTCATTGTGTCTATGTGGTCGTTGTGTCTATGTGGTTGTTGTGTCTATGTGGTCGTTGTGCCTATGTGGTCGTTGTGTCTATGTGGTTGTTGTGTCTATGTGGTCGTTGTGTCTATGTGGTTGTTGTGTCTATGTGGTTGTTGTGTCTATATTTTTCCAGAATTGTCGGTACATTCATGAGTGATGTGGTCAGTACCACACCAGGGCGTTATGTTATCCACATGAACATCTCTGATACCCATTTCCAGAATTTAAACAAATTGTTCAGAAACAGAACATCAACATAACTATAGACGGGATGCAACTAAACAAGTAGATACCTGTGAGGTCTAGTGACAAACGACAATTCACAAACAGCAAAAATAGACTCAAGATTCAACAAAGCTTATCATATCATTGGACAGCTATCAACAATATTGTCCAACAAGGAAATAACTCTAGAGGTAAGACGGGCGCTCTGCGATACAATCTTCATCCCAACGTTGTGCTACCAATGCCAGTCCTGGACCCTTGACGCAAAAACTATAAGAAAAAAAAACACCACCCAGATGAAACGTGTTAGACTTATGATAGGAAACAGCTTGAAAGATAAGATCAGAAATGAAGAACTGAGAAAAAAGCTAGGAATAGCCCCCGCCATCGAATATATAAAGAAACAACAGTTAAAATTGTTTGGCCACGTGACAAGGTACAGTGATCAAAACACATCCCAACGAGCCCTCAATAAACTTTGCAAGAACACCATACCGAAGGGCCGACCACGAAAAAGATGGATTGACGGAATATTAGAAGCACTAGGAAACATAACATCATGACAAAAAAAGAGGCGAGAGACGAATAAAAGACCGCAAATTATATCTCCCCTCGACGCTGAAAGGCAGATGAGGAAGGAAAGATGAAGAAGAGACTTGATCAATGAGGGTTCTGGACAGAACAAAAAGTTTGACATTTAAGAATGGAACCCAGGCCCGGCAAACGTGCACCGCCAACGCTGCTTTTTTCTATTCTATAACAGGAACAATCACAACACGGTAACAAAGCGTCAATGAAATTGTAGACAAAGAAAAACAAGTTGAAACATTAAAACAAGCATAACTTAGAAAAATAAAATCATAAACGATAAAGGTAAATTCTTTCAACATGCTTGGCCTTGATGATGTGACATTATCACGTTTCTCTTGTGTCTAATGACAGCCCCTGTGGCCACGAATGTCCAGAGATCATCATTCGTAAAGCGGTTCAATTATGTCTGGCGATAACTGTACGACCAGATTAGTTTCAACTGGTGTCGTGGCTTGAGGGGCATACGAAATCAAAGTGCAGCCACATTTATTTCTGCCCCGTCTTGATCAGTAAAACTGCAGTACACAAATACAGGCCTCTATGTTTCTACCTTTCACTTATAGACACATTTGATTTAACTCGTTTAATAAAGTGTAATTAAAAAAAAAAAACCGCCTAATATAGATTTAAAAGGAAATTAAAAATACAATGATTTCTTATAAACATAAAGTCGTATGGGATTGAGGAATTAACGTAGGGAAGGAATGTGTTTACTGTGCTTACTCGCTGGTTAACCTCCTTTAACTCAGTGAGGCAAGTACACATTATTAACTCAGTGAGGCAAGTACACATTATTAACTCAGTGAGGCAAGTACACATTATTAACTCAGTGAGGCAAGTACACATTATTAACTCAGTGAGGTAAGTACACATTATTAACTCAGTGAGGCAAATACTCATTATTAACTCAGTGAGGCAAGTACACATTATTAACTCAGTAAGGCAAGTACACATTATTAACTCAGTGAGGCAAGTACACATTATTAACTCAGTGAATCAAGTACACATTATTAACTCAGTGAGGCAAGTACACATTATTAACTCAGTGAGGCAAGTACACATTATTAACTCAGTGAGGCAAGTACACATTATTAACTCAGTGAGGCAAGTACACATTATTAACTCAGTGAATCAAGTACACATTATTAACTCAGTGAGGCAAGTACACATTATTAACTCAGTGAGGCAAATACACATTATTAACTCAGTGAGGCAAGTACACATTATTAACTCAGTGAATCAAGTACACATTATTAACTCAGTGTAGCAAGTACACATTATTAACTCAGTGTGGCAAGTACACATTATTAACTCAGTGAGGCAAGTACACATTATTAACTCAGTGAGGCAAGTACACATTATTAACTCAGTGAGGCAAGTACACATTATTAACTCAGTGAATCAAGTACACATTATTAACTCAGTGAGGCAAGTACACATTATTAACTCAGTGAGGCAAGTACACATTATTAACTCAGTGAATCAAGTACACATTATTAACTCAGCTGCATGGGTTGGACAGCGTTAAATTGGGACTGAACTCACGTTCGCTTTACCGCTACACCAGCACGTTAAACACCACGCTACCGACTCCTTCAAATATAACAAATAGTCATGTACACACATCACGTCTCTTTATCAATTATATTTAATTTGTCTTGCTCTCCGTACATGATTCACAATGGTACATTCAGATTGATGAAGGGAGGTTGTCATTGGAAGGTGTTGACGTTTGTGCCAACAAAGTTTACTACCTCACATCAGATAGTGCCAGACTGGATGTTGATAAGCATCAATTCATCGACATAGAAAGCAGTTCCGCCAGAAAATTAACGTTTTTGTGGTGTCTGAAATTGAAAACGCTTCCAGAAAATATATATTCTAACGGTGGGGCAATGTAGCGGACTCAAGATAATGTAGAAGATTCAGGATAATGTAGCGAACTTGGACAATGCAGTAGACTCAGAGTAATGTAGTATACGCTGGGTAGTGTAGTAGACTCAAAGAAATGTAGTATATTCAGAGTAATGTAGTATACGCTGGGTAGTGTAGTAGACTCAAATAAATGCAGTAGACTCAGGGTAATGTAGTATACGCTGTAGTGTAGTAGACTCAAAGAAATGTAGTATATTCAGAGGTAGTATACGCTGGGTAGTGTAGTAGACTCAAATAAATGCAGTAGACTCAGGTAATGTAGTATACGCTGGGTAGTGTAGTAGACTCAAAGAAATGTAGTAGATTCAGAGCAATGTAGTATATGCTGGGTAGTGTAGTAGACTCAAAGAAATGCAGTAGTTTCAGAGTAATGTAGTATACGCTGGGTAGTGTAGTAGACTCAAAGAAATGTAGTAGACTCAGGGTAATGTAGTATACGCTGGGTAGTGTAGTAGACTCAAAGAAATGTAGTAGACTCAGGGTAATGTAGTAGGGATCAGACAAATAAATGCAGTGCTGCGGTAAACTGGTAGTAAGGGGCCAGTAGTGGGTGTGACGTACACTCCATGGTATGGTGACAGCTTTACAAAAAAGGAACACAACAACTGATTTAATATAGTAGACTTGGGTAGCAGATTCGGTGTAATTTAGAAGACTGGATAATGTAGTGGACTTTGAATAATGTAGCAGACGCTAGGTAATGCAAAACACGCAAACTAATGTAGTAGACTCAGGGTAATATGATATGTTTGGATAATATAGTAGGTTCAGAGTAATGCAGTACTTTCAAGATAATGTAAAAAACTACAGGTAATGTAGTATGCTCAAGATAATGTAGTAGACACTGGATAATGTAGTAAGCCCAAGATAATGTAGTAGATTCAGAGTAATATGGTATGCTCACGATAGTTTAGTAGACTCAGGATAATGTTGTGGACTTGGGAATGTAGTAAGCTCAGGTAATGAAATAGACTCAGAATAACGTAGTAGTCTCAAGATAGTGCAGTGGACTCGGGCTAATGTAGTAGACTCGGAGTAATGTTGTAGATTTAGTGTAATGTAGTAAACGCATTGTATTGCTAAAGAGTCAGGGTTACGCAGAGACACCAAAATGCAGATACTGGCCGAAAAATTCTCCAGCATATGGAGACATCATACGAAGGACCGATTGCAAAATCCTGCGTTGGGACGGCTTAAAAGAAGCAGTTTTATCTACCAAGCCAAGCAAATTTGTACACAAACACCAGACATACCAAGTGGTGTCAGTCCCATACTGCCTATACAGCAACATAAACCTTAGACAGAGGAAAGCGGATTGCCGATATAAATACGGACATAAGTGATAGAAATACTTGACAAGAAAGAAAAGAATAGTAGACAACGGAAAACGATCACTCTCAGTTTCTTGGATGAAGAATACTCACAACATCTCTGGGTTCGTTCATATCAGGGTTGGGAAACCTACTTGTCCGCGAGCCAGAATCAGCTCGCCAATCCATTTTGACTAAATCAAATGCAAGAAATCGATTAACTGTCAGAAATTTAGAAAACATACTACATATTGCTGTTAGTCAAATACACAAAACATGGACAATCTTGTGCGTAAAGTTCAGACACAGCCCTCTTATTAAACCGGTAAGTTTTTTCATAATTTATTGTTGAATTTTTTCGAATCCTTTTTCTGTCATCCCTGTCTGAGAATAAATAGAGATAAGATCAAAATTACGACAATTGGCAATAACCAAGTAACAATAGGAGAAATACCTCTTCTAGACGTACAATCTTACATATATCTTGGCAGTAATATAGACAAAGAGGGAGGAACAGAGAATGATAACAAAATAAGGATATCACAAGCAAGAGGAGCTTTAGTTGCACCGGGAGCCATGGAAATACAAAGAAATATAGGTTAAATACAAAAATTAAAATTTTCAACTCCAATTTTAAGTCAGTCCTATAATATAGTTGTGAAACATGGAGAACAACAAAAATGACAATCATGAAGATACAGACTTTCATTAATGGATGCTTCCGCGGACAAAAAATGGAAATGGCAGGACCAAATCACTAACATAGAATTATGGAAATGTACCAGTCAAATACCAGTGGATAAAGAGATACAGTGAAGACGATGGTGCTGGATATGACACACATTGCCGAAGCCAACTGAGAGTACACAACAGGCCCTTTTTAGGAATCTCCAAGGGAAAAGACAAAGAGGAAGATCAAAATATTCTTGGAGAAGACAGATGAAAGCAAAGATGAAGATGATGGGGAAGACATGGAATGATCTTAAAAGAATAGCAAGAAACAGGGTAGGAAATAAAGTGTTTATTGAAGACCTTTGCTCCACAGGGAGTTGAAATGTAGTAAAAGAATAAGACAGACAGGTAGACATTCAGGCAGTCGGGCGGGCGGGCAGGTAGATATGTAGTTAAGTAGGTAGGTAGGTAGATCTGTCGATCGATCGATCGATCGATCGATCGATAGATAGATAGATAGATAGATAGATAGATAGATAGATAGATAGATAGATATGGATATGGATGATGGATGGATGGATGGATGGATGGATGGATGGATGGATGGATGGATGGATGGATGGATGGATGGATAGATAGATAGATAGATGATAGATAGATAGATAGATAGATAGATAGATAGATAGATAGATAGATAGATAGATAGATAGATAGATAGATAGATAGATAGATAGATAGATAGATAGATAGATAGATAGATAGATAAAGACATCGCTCCCTTCTCCCCCCCCACACACACACACACCAAACACAGTTGGATCAATACTGTAAATGACTCTTGGCAACAATCACTGCTTTCGTTTTTCCAGTTGCTAGTTTTGGTATGTTCTGTAACCGGTTCAAGATGGACGACGTTATTTCCTTCCTGTTTTCCGTGGCCGGTTGGTCGAACCTAAAAAGCCACCACCGTAATGCATCAGTTGTTGTAGAAATATAAATCCATACACTATAAGTAAAGAAACCAAGCAAGAGCGCGTAACAAAGGTGAAGAAGACGCTGAAAGTATACGTTTATGTGCTCGGGACCGACGAAAGAGGACTCTGGCTCCATGCCTTCGTTTGACCACGGGGTGGCAAAAGAAAATAAACAAGACCGAAAGAAACTTTAAGAAGAGCAGTTAATAGAGAGCGTTGAGCTATGGGCAAGACCATCAAAAACATTAAGATCAGTTAATATTGAGCGTTGAACTATGGGCAAGACCAAACAAAGCAAAACGTACAAGTTCTACGAGTAGTGTCCGATTTAGACTGTCATTATTTCAGCCTTACGGCCTGAGATCCAAATGTTGCTACGGCACGACAATGCAAAAATATGTGTTCTTTATAAGTTGAATAAGTCGAAAGTTTTGTTTTGTTTTTCTTTTCTCAAAGAAATTACTTCTGAAATGACTACTTGTAACATGAACGGAAAGAAAGAAATAGAAAGAAAGAAATAGAAAGAACGAAAGAAAGAGGGAACAAGGAAATATAGAAATAAAGAAAGAAAGATGGAAGAAGGAAATAAAGAAAGAAAGAGAGAATGAAAGAAAGAAAGAAAGAAAGAAAGAAAGAAAGAAGAAAGAAAGAAAGAAAGAAAGAAAGAAAGAAAGAAAGAAAGAAAGAAAGAAAGAAAGAAAGAAAGGAGGCGAAGGCGCACCTCACAGCACCAGAGCTGGAAGATGTCTACGACCCAAAGCTGATGGCTTGCGCCATGATCGGTGAACCAGAACCATCCAGACCCTGCTCCATCTCTCCGCGGTGCCTCTAGAACAGACTAACCTGTCTAGTGTGGCCAAGCGAATAGGGATCGAAGAGAGAAAACAAAACGATACTCAAAAATGTCATGCTGAAGTCGGATGTGTTGGGCCGGAAGGCGCAAATATCACAGTTATATTGCAAACCACAACACAACGCAGACACGCCCACTTAACGTTCTTTTAAGGGCGGATGATGACGAGGTACATTCCTTTAGTCATCGGGCGAACGCAAGCAAGGAAAGAAAGAAAGAAAGAAAGAAAGAAGAAAGAAAGAAAGAAAGAAGAAAGAAAGAAAGAAAGAAAGAAAGAAAGAAAGAAAGACAGAAAGACAGAAAGACAGAAAGAAAGAATGCCGTCATGTCTCTGTGAAAAAAAATATGGCATTAGGGAGCATACATTTTTTGTGATCGTAGACACACCTCTGTGTGTGATGACATTAAGGCAGTACCAGTGGACTTTCTTCTTTCTGAGATCAAATAACAGAAACTCATGAACACTTGGTGAACCTTGAAACCGATAGCTCGCTGGATCGAACTCAATCTCTTGTCCTTAGTCGTGCACGTTAAATCGGAATGTTAACATCAAATGAAGATGGTAACATTAGACTAGGGTAATTAACATTTAACTTTTCATCTGTTGACAGCTTAATCAAAATTATCATCAACATCCGTACATTTTCTGAAGGTGAATTAGCAACAAATCAGAATATATTTGGTGTCTGACATACCCTGAACATAACAGCCCAAGACTCATAGCTGACCTTGTCAGGTCCTGCGTGCATCAAAACAAAGTCAGAAAACGAAATAATAAAAAAAAATATATATGGAGATCTTTTCCGAAAGAATCGAGAAAGAGAACGTTATTGAATATCCTGGATATAAAAATAGATCGTAGATAAATAAATTATGCGTGGACGATTCCTTTAATGTACATCTAAACCATAATAAAGCAAACTACTTGTCCATTTCCGATTACCGTAATCGACTTCATCTAGATATTATTTCCAAATAGCCATATCTACATTAGCGAAATTATGCACGATCTAGGGTCTCTTCAAAGAACAAGCTCAACGAAACTACCACCCTCCAGCTATGTAGGATTTGATGGTAACTCATTGGAATATTACCAAGTCCTTCTCGATAGCTGGCGAGTGAACGAGAAACATTTAGAACAGTGGTTTTCAAACCGTTGGCGGCGACATATTTTCTCAAAGCCGATGTATTTTATGAACTTACAGAAGAATGTATGTTTTCGACAGTGTTGCTGATATTCAAATTTAGCTTTCCAATGTTTGTCTCGGGGTTAACCGATTTTCCATTAGCAGATGACGTGTGTGCGTCTTGAAGAATAAGTCGGACACTGTTATCTCCCATTTGTCTCTGTCTCTGAGTACAGCATTGCTTAAACAACTGGTCTACTTAGGGCAAATAGTCGGGTTCTGTCTCTGTCTCTGGGTACAGCATTGCTTAAACAACTGGTCTATTTAGGGCAAATGGTCATGTTCTATCTCTGTCTCTGAGTACAGCATTGCTTAAACAACTGGTCTACTTAGGGCAAATAGTCATGTTCTATCTCTGTCTCTGAGTACAGCATTGCTTAAACAACTGGTCTACTTAGGGCAAATAGTCGGGTTCTATCTCTGTCTCTGGGTACAGCATTGCTTAAACAACTGGTCTACTTAGGGCAAATGGTCATGTTCTATCTCTGTCTCTGAGTACAGCATTGCTTAAACAACTGGTCTACTTAGGGCAAATAGTCGAGTTCTATCTCTGTCTCTGGGTACAGCATTGCTTAAACAACTGGTCTACTTAGGGCAAATGGTCATGTTCTATCTCTGTCTCTGAGTACATCATTGCTTAAACAACTGGTCTACTTAGGGCAAATGGTCATGTTCTATCTCTGTCTCTGAGTACAGCATTGCTTAAACAACTGGTCTACTTAGGGCAAATGGTCGGGTTCTGTCTCTGTCTCTGAGTACATCATTGCTTAAACAACTGGTCTACTTAGGGCAAATAGTCGGGTTCTGTCTCTGTCTCTGAGTACATCATTGCTTAAACAACTGGTCTATTTAGGGCAAATGGTCATGTTCTATCTCTGTCTCTGAGTACAGCATTGCTTAAACAACTGGTCTACTTAGGGCAAATGGTCATGTTCTATCTCTGTCTCTGAGTACAGCATTGCTTAAACAACTGGTCTACTTAGGGCAAATAGTCGAGTTTTATCTCTGTCTCTGGGTACAGCATTGCTTAAACAACTGGTCTACTTAGGGCAAATAGTCGAGTTCTATCTCTGTCTCTGAGTACATCATTGCTTAAACAACTGGTCTACTTAGGGCAAATAGTCGGGTTCTGTCTCTGTCTCTGGGTACAGCATTGCTTAAACAACTGGTCTACTTAGGGCAAATGGTCATGTTCTATCTCTGTCTCTGAGTACAGCATTGCTTAAACAACTGGTCTACTTAGGGCAAATGGTCATGTTCTATCTCTGTCTCTGAGTACAGCATTGCTTAAACAACTGGTCTACTTAGGGCAAATGGTCGGGTTCTGTCTCTGTCTCTGAGTACATCATTGCTTAAACAACTGGTCTACTTAGGGCAAATAGTCGGGTTCTGTCTCTGTCTCTGAGTACATCATTGCTTAAACAACTGGTCTATTTAGGGCAAATGGTCATGTTCTATCTCTGTCTCTGAGTACAGCATTGCTTAAACAACTGGTCTACTTAGGGCAAATGGTCATGTTCTATCTCTGTCTCTGAGTACATCATTGCTTAAACAACTGGTCTACTTAGGGCAAATGGTCATGTTCTATCTCTGTCTCTGGGTACAGCATTGCTTAAACAACTGGTCTACTTAGGGCAAATAGTCGGGTTCTGTCTCTGTCTCTGGGTACAGCATTGCTTAAACAACTGGTCTACTTAGGGCAAATAGTCATGTTCTATCTCTGTCTCTGAGTACAGCATTGCTTAAACAACTGGTCTACTTAGGGCAAATAGTCATGTTCTATCTCTGTCTCTGAGTACAGCATTGCTTAAACAACTGGTCTACTTAGGGCAAATGGTCATGTTCTATCTCTGTCTCTGAGTACATCATTGCTTAAACAACTGGTCTACTTAGGGCAAATGGTCATGTTCTATCTCTGTCTCTGAGTACAGCATTGCTTAAACAACTGGTCTACTTAGGGCAAATGGTCGGGTTCTGTCTCTGTCTCTGAGTACAGCATTGCTTAAACAACTGGTCTACTTAGGGCAAATGGTCATGTTCTATCTCTGTCTCTGGGTACATCATTGCTTAAACAACTGGTCTACTTAGGGCAAATGGTCATGTTCTATCTCGATGATTTCTAGGCTTGTTCGTTGTTTATTGTTGTCAGAGGTGACACCACAGCACACCGAGCAAACCAATAGGTGCTCAGTAGCATTCAATAGATGTCTAGGTGTGTGCCAACTGGTAGTTCCAGTAGTTCGCAGTTTGTGGACACATCTTGAAAGAAAGAAAGAAAGATAGAATGAAAGAAAGAAAAAAAAAGAAAGAGTAATTTAAGAAATTTAAAAAGAGTATATTATATTATTGAGCCGAGATAGCTCAGTGGTTAGTGAACTGGACTACAAAGAACAAGAGGTAGGGTTCGATCCCAACCGACGGCTTCTGGTTCACCCAGCCTTTAATGGGTGCCGGATTTTTTTTTCTGGGAAAGTAAATAGGCACGGGCGTAATACTGACCACATTACCCCAAAAATCATGTGCCGAAGGTCTGTACAATTTATGGTCACTAACACCATATTCCCTATACGTCACATGGCGTGACGGGGGTACTTTACTTTTTACTTTTTCATATTATATTATATTATATTATATTATATATTATATTATATATTTTATTATATTATATCATATCATATCATATCATATCATATCATATCATATCATATCATATCATATCATATCATATCATATCATATCATATCATATTTATTATATTATATTATATTATATTATATTATATTATATTATATTATATTTATATTATATTATATTATATTATATTATATTATATTATATTATATTATATTATATTATATTATATTATATTATATTATATTATATTATATTATATTATATTATATTATATTATATTATATTATATTATATTATATTATATTATATTATATTATGTTATGTTATGTTATGTTATGTTATGTTATGTTATGTTATGTTATGTTATGTTATGTTATGTTATGTTATGTTATGTTATGTTATGTTATGTTATGTTATGTTATGTTATGTTATGTTATATTATATTATATTATATTATATTATATTATATTATATTATATTATATTATATTATATTATATTATATTATATTATATATTATATTATATTATATTATATTATATTATATTATATTATATTATATTATATTATATTATATTATATTATATTATATTATATTATATTATATTATATTATTATAATGAAACCGACAAATAAGGATGCTGCAGTTTTAGTGGCAGAGTATATTATAACTTTCTCAGTTTAAAGGATGGCGTTACTAGAGTTCCAGTAAACTGTATGTTGGAAATAAGAAGCCTGGCTTTTTCTACTTGTAACATCCATTCGTTGTAGGAGTTCAAGATATCGTTCATTGCACGATCTATCATTTCCACTGTAAACATGCCTGAGGCAAACCAACTCACTGGCTGAACGCCTGTCTGGTCTGAACGGTTTATCTACACGAGTAATGTCTTCTTCAGAGAGAGAGAGAGAGAGAGGGAGAGAGAGAGAGAGAGAGTACACGTCGAGGGAAAGAAAAGATAACATTTCTAGGAGAGCTCACACATCCATAGTCAACGATGTCTGACGGACGTTACTATACTATAGTCCGTTCAGAATCGTTTGCCGAGATGTTATGATTTATAATTCAAAAAGTTCTTGATGATTTCACATGATTTTTGGCATACGGTGTTAAAATGTCCATGTCACGAGAACATATGTGTTACTCGATGTCTAGCTATAACGGTTTTCTTAAAGCGGCGAATTCCTTTGATCTTTGCCCATGTAACTATTATTTTGACCCTAATCAAAATGTTTTACAGTAATCTAGTGCAACGATGACCCATAGGCGTGTCCATAAAATTTTACTGGGTGGCAAGTATACACATTTTAAATTATATATAGAACTTTTGTTCGTAGAGTCAATTTGATATAGTTCCATGCTCTTGGTGTGAGTTTCCCAAATGTTGTCGCTGCCTTTCAAATACGTACATTTAGTTCCTCATCTAAGGAAAGTGTGGCTGTAATAGTGGATCCAAGATAGCTGAACTTCTGTACTGACTCAAGCAGGCTTCCATTCAAAGTAATGGTTGTTGGTTTGCTTATAACATATTTTTGATTGCTTGGGTGGTCTTGAACAATAAACTGTTTAACAAATCAACTAGGAAATTTTGCAAATCAAACTATTTATCTGTAGACTTAATCAGAGTAATGATCATTCAGAATCAGACGAGTCAAATAGGTCGATTACTGCTTTCGGCTGAACAAACAACAAACCATCCTTTTTCCAATATTCCTCTTCTTGTCGTAACACATGATCCTCACATTTTACCCAGTAGTCTTTATTTATATTTGATAGAGCCTGATTTGTAAGTGTCTCAACATCGCATAATTTGAAAGTTTTATTTGTATATGCTACGTGTCCTTTAACTTTTGTCCAAACTAGTTCTATAGGATTTAAGTGTGCATGATATGGAGGTAGTCTCAAACATCTATGGCCATGTTCTTGAATTAACTTGTCTATTTTAAATATCTTTGTACGTTGTGTCTGTTTTACAAGGCTAAGCAATTCGGGTTTCAAGTAGCTGTCGTTAACTTGTATGTGTTCTTTTATGAGCCACGTTTTGATTGCATCTTTTGTACTTGATGATGTTGGGATTCTATCTTCTACGTTAACTACGTTATGGTATGAAGCATTGTCCATTATCAGACAAGAAGGTCGATCTAATATTGGAAGGATACTTTTCTCGATCCAGTCTTTAAATATGTGCCCATTCATTTCGGAGTGGTAGTCTCTATTGTCTATGGATTTTGAAATGAAAACGAGATGAGCATTCTGCAACAACCCATTATGTCTGCTACCTGCATGTGCAACTATCAAACGTTGCCCTTTACTGCTTGGTACTGATCTTTTAATACTTCCATCTGCTAACTGCCATTCCTTTTCATTTGTATGATGAGTGTTGATCCAAGTTTCATCTAAATAAACAATATCATAATCATTTTCGCGCATTTCCTTCACTTCACGTAAATACTTGCTTCTAAGAGCTACTAGATGTGGCTTCTCACAAATAATGTTTTTTCCACCAGCATACTTTCTAAAGGTGAAGCCTGCACTTCTTAATATTTTCCATAATGAAGTTTTTGATATTTCAATGTCGTTGTTAGTTTTCAGCCAAAGCTTCAACTTTCTAAGTGTCACTTCTTCGTTTATATCAAACATTCGACAGATTTCTCTTTTTACTAGGTCCTTATCAAAACTGTCTAACGTTTCTTTCCTTCCTTGCTTTCTTGCATTTGTTGGCAATAAATATCCGCTTCCTTTAACTATTCGATCAAATGAACTTTACACAAACCTAAAATATGCATTGTTCTCTTCTCAGGGTTTGATAAAGAACAATAAAAATGTCCCTTTTTACGCTCTCTGCAGAAGTATTGATAAATCTTTATAGCAATGTTATGCTCAGTAAAATATTTTGCCTTTATATTCATTCTCACATAGACTTGCAGAAGATAATATGGATAGTGCCGCCTCCTTTCTGTAAATATTGAGATTTGCCTCTGAATTATGACTCGAACTCGAGTCTACGGCCGTGATTTTGACGTCACATAATTTCCGGTTTCGGCTAAAATGTCATTTTGTGCTAAACGGGAAATTTCATATGTAACACTTCTTTATAAAAATTTATAGTGGAAACATAACTATTTTAGGACGGTGCGCATTCAGTCGTGAAGGTCATGCCTATATGTTAAAAAATCAGCTGTGAGATGTAAGCATCTACATAATCCCGCCGGTGTTTATAATATCGATTAACTTTTTTTTAATATAGGTTAAATAAGGCATCTTTGAAACTGGATCACATTTCTTTGATAAAAAAATATTTTTATAGCGACATTAGTATTCTAAACCTAACTTCAAAAGATCAATGCAAATGAACAATAAGTTTTGAAAAAAATAAATTAATGTCTGGGCAAACGAATCTGAACGGACTATAGAATGTACTCTTCAGAGAGAGAGAGAGAGAGACAGAGAGAGTACACGTCGAGGGAAAGAAAAGATAACATTTCTAGGAGAGCTCACACATCCATAGTCAACTATGTCTGACGGAGGTTACTATACTAGAATGTATTCTTTCGTTGAAGGTGTTTGACGTTTAGGTTTCGTTTGTAGATGAAACCATGTTTGTTTTTGTCCAGCTCTTCCAGCCTACTGGAGAGTTTATATTTCAATGAAGTCCGTATTGACCAGAATATCAGCGTCTCTGAATTGCAGGTGACAATTCCGTAGTCTATATTTTGTAGAGATTGTCCACAGGGACTGAGGCCAGTTTCTTTAATCGTAGCCTTTCTTATGTATGTTGTCTGAGTCTATTATGGATCTGTTCGAAATAATGTAGTAATGTTAATTCTTGGAAGAAGAAAGATGGACTAATGTATGACCAATTCATGTGTGTATTTGTTTCTAAAATTGCTTATGATGCCTCTTCGTTGTCCTAAACTCGTTCAGTACATTTCACCGCACTCTGCGTCACTCTCAATTTGATTAGTGTGAACCGTCATCAAACCATATTCTTTTTACAAGTCTTGTATCATCGCGGTATTAGTGAAATATAATACCTTGTTCAATTATCTAAAGTTCGCATATAATATTTGATATGTTCAATAAATATAAATATGTAGATTAATTCTTAAAACGAAGAAAAATGCTGTCTCTGAAATCTCTTCTATTGTATTGATAACAAGCTTCCATACAGAAAGAGTTAAGAGTTGGTCTCGTGATCGTGAACTGCTTTTGGTGCTGTACCTGACCAGGCTTCATCTCATGAAATGACCCAACCAATTTATTTGTATCTTATATTTTTGGTTCAGTACGTTGTTTCTACAAAGTTCAGATTGATGTCCCATCTCAGTGCTGGTGTACGGAATGTTGGTATTGAAGTGCTTCTCACATGTTCTACCTTCTCCAATATAACCTTGGAAATAAAAAAAGAAGTAATTACAAACAGCTACATCACCAACCTGAATCAGGATCTTGGTGGTCTGGAGGTAAAACGTTAGTCTCTGGACAGGAAAGTTCGAATCCCGCCACATGGGGTAGTGATTTTTCTCTTCGAATCCGCGGCTTTTGACCGTCCCCTGGTATCTGTGTTTTGAGATCCGATACCTTCTCGGGTAGGTCGCACTCGCAGACATTAAAGAACCCCCTTGGTAATTAAAAGACGAAAAGAATAGGTCGACAATGTGCCGCTGCCCGGGCAGTAAATGGTAAGTAAATGTACCCATGCCAAAGATGGTGTTCTTGGTCTCAAGGTGCAAATGGTGTGGCCTTATCGTAAACTAGCGACATAACGCAATCACGCCTAGTAACAGGTGAACCATAAGAAGAAGCGAAGTTCAACCTGACTGAGAAAGGTAACAGCTTGATCCAGTTCAACCTGACTCAGAAATGTAACAGCTTGATCCAGTTCAACTTGACTGAGAAAGGTAACAGCTTGATCCAGTTCAACCTGACTCAGAAATGTAACAGCTTGATCCAGTTCAACTTGACTCAGAAATGTAACAGCTTGATCCAGTTCAACCTGACTGAGAAATGTAACAGCTTGATCCAGTTCAACTTGACTCAGAAATGTAACAGCTTGATCCAGTTCAACTTGACTCAGAAATGTAACAGCTTGATCCAGTTCAACCTGACTGAGAAAGGTAACAGCTTGATCCAGTTCAACTTGACTCAGAAATGTAACAGCTTGATCCAGTTCAACCTGACTGAGAAAGGTAACAGCTTGATCCAGTTCAAACTGACTGAGAAAGGTAACAGCTTGATCCAGTTCAACCTGACTGAGAAAGGTAACAGCTTGATCCAGTTCAACCTGACAGAGAAAGGTAACAGCTTGATCCAGTTCAACCTGACTGAGAAAGGTAACAGCTTGATCCAGTTCAACCTGACAGAGAAAGGTAACAGCTTGATCCAGCTCAACCTGACTCAGAAATGTAATAACTTGGTCCAGCTCAACCTGACAGAGAAAGGTAACAGCTTGGTCCAGTTCAACCTGACTGAGAAAGGTAACAGCTTGATCCAGATTGAATTATGCGAGATGAAGAAGTGTTCCTTTCTCATGACATCATTTCTAGCAACATGATTTCCCAAGCAGACCATCTCATACGTTCTCTCCCGTCACTGAGATAATAGCAATGTTTGACATCGATAGCAAAGGTTAGGTAACATATACTTGTGTACGGATTCTTTTGATGTCGACCTGATATTTTTAAATGTTTGAGCAGTTTAGAAGATCACTGTATTGCTCATTACATATTCCTCGTTTGTTGAGACTAGATAATAATTTAATAACTATGAAGGGAAGTAAGATTTTTTTTAAAATATATAAAGAAATTATTAAATAAATTAAATAATAATTTTGTTTAATGTGACAAGAATGTATTAAAAGCTCCATTAGATGCTCACTTATGCAGAATTGTACACTGGTATTAACAATGCAATGATTTGGACTGCGCATGTCAAATACGCATTATTTGACCAATCATCAAGCAAATATCTTTATGGACACATCTCCTCATTATCATGAAGAGCTCTAATATCATTGTTTGTCTGTTTAATGAGCTGACACGATGTTTTCTTTTTATTTCAGTGATTTAAGTATCGCTCCACGACCTGCAATGATCATGTCATGTTTAAATACATTTCACTTATTATCATTTATCAGCAATCTTTGCACGACTTATAATATTGTTACAGACAGTGGAAATACTGGAGCCTGCTCAATATCAACCAATCTTTGTGTCGTTGTTGATGTCAGTGGTCCCCAAACAGATATTAATAGAACGTAACCGTCAGAATTTCACGAAAATGGAACGTCTAAAAAATACAGGGTCTCTCACTCGCTACCAAACCCGACATTTCCACAATAGTTCTAGAACCACTGAAGACATCACAGCGTAATCTGAGCAGAAGTACGTTCATTGTGTGAGGGATGACAAGAAGTGTGGCTATAGTGTGTGTGTGTAAGTGTGTGTCAGTGTGTGTAGCGCCTAATTCTTGTAACACGCCTGTCTGATACGTTTTTCTGCTAATCTTTGAAATTTAGCAATCATTGTCCTCATTATCTCAACACTTGCATCTAACATTGCCCTCATTGCCCTCATTATCTCAACACTTACAACTAACATAGCCCTCATTGTCTCAACACGTACATCTAACATAGCCCTCATTATCTCAACACTTACATCTAACATAGCCCTCATTATCTCAACACGTACATCTAACATAGCCCTCATTATCTCAACACGTACATCTAACATAGCCCTCATTGTCTCAACACTTACATCTAACATAGCCCTCATTGTCTCAACACTTACATCTAACATAGCCCTCATTGTCTCAACACTTACATCTAACATTGCCCTCATAATCTCAACACTTACATCTAACATTGCCCTCATGATCTCAACACTTACATCTAACATAGCCCTCATTGTCTCAGCACTTACATCTAACATTGCCCTCATATTCTCAACACTTACAACTAACATAGCCCTCATTGTCTCAACACTTTCATCTAACATAGCCCTCATTGTCTCAACACTTACAACTAACATAGCCCTCATTGTCTCAACACTTACAGCTAACATAGCCCTCATTGTCTCAACAGTTACAACTAACATAGCCCTCATTGTCTCAACACTTACAACTAACATAGCCCTCATTATCTCAACACTTACATCTAACATAGCCCTCATTGTCTCAACACTTACATCTAACATAGCCCTCATTGCCTCAACACCTACATATAACATAGCCCTCATTGCCTCAACACCTACATATAACATAGCCCTCATTGTCTCAACACTTACAACTAACATAGCCCTCATTATCTCAACACTTACAACTAACATAGCCCTCATTGCCTCAACACTTGAAACTAACATAGCCCTCATTGCCTCAACCCTTACAACTAACATTGTCTCAACACTTACAACTAACATTGTCTCAACACTTACAACTAACATTGTCTCAACACTTACAACTAACATTGTCTCAACACTTACAACTAACATTGTCTCAACACTTACAACTAACATTGTCTCAACACTTACAACTAACATTGTCTCAACGCTTACAACTAACATTGTCTCAATGCTTACAACTAACATTGCCTCAACGCTTACAACTAACATTGTCTCAACGCTTACAACTAACATTGTCTCAACACTTACAACTAACATTGTCTCAACACTTACAACTAACATTGTCTCAACACTTACAACTAACATTGTCTCAACACTTACAACTAACATTGTCTCAACACTTACAACTAACATTGTCTCAACACTTACAACTAACATTGTCTCAACGCTTACAACTAACATTGTCTCAACACTTACAACTAACATTGTCTCAACACTTACAACTAACATTGTCTCAACACTTACAACTAACATTGTCTCAGCACTTAATCTAGATTTATCCTTTAACTATGCACTGTTCATAACTGAAGCTATTTTCTCAACCGGTGCAGTGCTTCCTGTGACTCGATGTTATACAAGTTACTGATATCCGTCATTTTGTGTACATTTTGTGTACATTTTGTGTATATTTTGTGATTAATGGGTGAACTCTGAAGTAGAAGATTTTTGGAAACTTTAATATTCCCTCCCCCCTCTTTCCCCTTCTCTTTATTACATTTCTCTTTCACTCCTTTCATTCTTTGCCCTCACAGCTTTGAAGGAAACTGCCTGTTTTTCGTCAGAGTTCTACAGTTTCACTTATCTATATTAATTTGTTTATGAGCCGCGATAGCTCAGTGGTTAGTGAACTGGACTACAAGTGAAAAGAGGTAGGGTTCGATTCCAACAGACGGCTTCCGGGTTCACCAAGCCTTAAATGGCTACTGGATTTTTTTCTGGGAAAGTAAAGCGGCACGGGCGTAATACCGACCACATTAACCCGACAATCATGTGCTGAAGGTCTGTAAAATTTATTGGTTTTTTTTTCTTTTATAATAATTTGTTCGGACCTTGATCATTCCCAAGTTCATCTTTAAGAAGGTCTTTCGTTTCCAATTGAGTCTGCTTTTACACAACAACTTAAATGGTTTGGCCACCTGGTCACAATGAATCCTCAAAAATCACCATCAAGGGCGTTCTTCTCGAGAATGCATGGAAAAAGACCAAGAGGAATACCCAGAAGAAGATGGATAGGTGCAGTGACAGAGACATGTAACAACAAAGGAAAATCACTAATTCAAACAGTTCGATCAGCGCAAGCTGAATGATATAACCATGACACCTTTTCGGTTCCAGTGAGAAAGAGAAAAGTAGAAGAATTCACGTGTGTAAATGTTAATCTTGTATGCAGAGATTGTTCATTAACGGACATTTCTTGTGACTCCTGTGTAATCATTTAAAGAAGTTTCAGAACTGTTTGTGTTCACTCCTGT
>JAVIAB010000073.1:68319586-68362086 GCA_032433765.1 Megaustenia siamemsis
GCTGTCGTCTGACATCTCCCCCCCCCCTCACCTTGACATGTCGTCTGACATCCCCCCACCTTGACATGTCGTCTGACATCCCCCCACCTTGACATGTCGTCTGACATCCCCCCACCTTGACATGTCGTCTGACATCCCCCTACCTTGACATGTCGTCTGACATCCCCCCACCTTGACATGTCGTCTGACATCCTCCCCACCTTGACATGACGTCTGACATTCCACACACACACCCCCCCCCCCCCCCCCACCTTGACATGATATTCGTGATGCCTGTTCATGGCTGCGGATTCGAGGTTACTTTTTTTGTGGTTTTTTTTTCATCCTGCGTGTTTGAGGGCATTCAGAATATCATAAAGGCTCATTGCCCTGCCACACTCAACATCAATCAAACTGACAAGTCTGTCAGCTAGTTCATTACCTCTTATTTTGATGACGTACTTCTGAGAAAGACTTTTCCTTTCCGATGACCAAGACTTTTCTTTTCTTTGTGTTTAAATGAAATCCTTTGCTCACAATTTCTTTGACTATCTCATTAAATATTGATTACAACAGTTTCAGTTTATGTAACTTCAATTAAATCCAGCTGCGCTATTCTGTTTGGTGTTTAATCGTAGTACGCCGTTTGTACAATTGGACTAAGTGGAGATGTCCGAAACAATATAAAACACAAGTCCATGGTTACATGCTGGTCACACTTTCTCTTCCGGTCTTTCCGACCACTCGAGTCTATCGCCATTTTGAGATAAGTATTTGCCTTTCAGACAAGAAAATCATTGGAGGCTGTAGAAATGTGGTTTTACAGAAGAATGTTGAGAATGCCATGGACAACTAAGAAGAGTAATGAAGAGGTTCTGAAATATATAGAGGGAAACGAAGAGAAAAGATACCAGACAGCTTAAGAGAATGGCTTGGCAGAAGGCCAACAACAGAAATGATAAATAACTGTCGAGATCGAAAGCTGTGGAGAGACATGATCACCTACGCCAGCAGGCTTGGTACTTGATGATGATGATTTGCCTTTCGTGTTTGTGTTCATGTTTTTGTTTGTGTTTGTTGTTGTGTACTTGATGAAGGCTTTTGCTGAAACGTCGCAGGTTATCTCGTCATTCTATAGGTTTAGCTGTTTAATACCATTTTATGTTTTTTTCACATACATGTGCCAGTCCAGAAAATAAAAGCATGGCTCATGGCAGACTGGAAAGGGTGCATGTGTTTTATCTACACATTCCTGCTAAAGTCTGATGTGTTGGGCCGAATGGCGCAAATAACACAGTGTTACTGCAAACCACACCACAACGCAGACACGCCCACTTAACGTCCTCTTAAGGACGGATGATGAGAAGGTGTATTCCTTTAGTCGTCGGGCGAAGCATCTCCACATTAAGTTGTCTACCATCCGATCTTGAAGAAAATGGCAAGCAGATGTGTCTGTTAATATGATCCAATAATGTCTGCGTTTACTACTTCACAACTTGTTTCTATTTAATAAAAGCATAAAGGATTCCAGGGCATTACAGTCGCTGGAAGAAGGAAGATCTCATCGCGCCATCTGGTGACGTTCATGGAATATGGTATGTCCGATCAACATTTCTGATGGCTTATAGGGAATATGATGTTAGTGTGACCAACATTTCTGATGGCTTATAGGGAATATGATGTTAGTGTGACCAACATTTCTGATGGCTTATAGGGAATATGATGTTAGTGTGACCAACATTTCTGATGGCTTATAAGGAATATGATGTTAGTGTGGCCAACATTTCTGATGGCTTATAGGGAATATGATGTTAGTGTGACCAACATTTCTGTTGGCTTATAGGGAATATGATGTTAGTGTGACCAACATTTCTGATGGCTTATAAGGAATATGATGTTAGTGTGACCAACATTTCTGATGGCTTATAGGGAATATGATGCTAGTGTGACCAACATTTATGTTAGCTTATAGGGAATATGATGCTAGTGTGACCAACATTTCTGGTGGCTTATAGGGAATATGATATTAGTGTGACCAACATTTATGTTAGCTTATAGGGAATATGATATTAGTGTGACCAACATTTATGTTAGCTTATAGGGAATATGATGCTAGTGTGACCAACATTTATGGTGGCTTATAGGGAATATGACGTTAGTGTGACCAACATTTCTGGTGGCTTATAGGGAATATAATGTTAGTGTGACCAACATTTACGGTGGTTTATAGGGAATATAATGTTAGTGTGACCAACATTTATGGTGGCTTATAGGGAATATAATGTTAGTGTGACCAACATTTATGGTGGCTTATAGGGAATATGATGTTAGTGCGTCCAACATTTATGGTGGCATATAGGGAATATAATATTAGTGTGACCAACATTTATGGTGGCTTATAGGGAATATGATGCTAGTGTGACCAACATTTATGGTGGCTTATAGGGAATATAATGTTAGTGTGACCAACATTTATGGTGGCTTATAGGGAATATAATGTTAGTGTGAGCAACATTTATGGTGGCTTATAGGGAATATGATGTTAGTGCAACCAACATTTCTGTTAGCTTATAGGGAATATGATGCTAGTGTGACCAACATTTATGGTGGCTTATAGGGCATATGCTGTTAGTGTGACCAACATCTATTTTGACAAGCGACACATTTTTGGGTTAATGATTTCAGCGTTAAGTCAGTGCATTATTCTTTCCCCTATAAAAAGAAATAATCGGGTGGTCACTAAAGAATGGCCGAACTTAGAATGTCATCGATCAGGATCGGAGCTGACCTCTAGTTCTTAGTAGATTAGTTACTATAACATCTCTACCGCGGCTCTAACTGCTGTTGCGGAGTTGAATTTATGACCTTTTTATGGCTTGAGCAAATTTTTTTTAGGGTTTGGGCGTGGGGGAAGGGGGGATATGATCTAGTGCTGTCTTTTCTGTTACATTTTCTTTCTTATCAAAAGTCACCTATTTGTTTTTTTATTTCTTGTTTAACTGATTGGAGTACTTCGAACCCTGTGGTATATACACCATGACAATCGAGCTGCTACAGTTTCGTAGATCAGTTCTCCCTTCAGTACCTCCATGATACTCGTCTACTTCAGCTGGTGATGATCTTTGTGTACTGTGGTGTCCTACACTGCAGCAAAACAGGTCCCCTTCCCGTCCCCACCCACCGTTAGAAAAGAAAACTCGCGAATCCGTGTCACGCAAGGTGGCCATGATTTCATTGAAAATGTTCAGTCAACCGCCAGGCCGCCCTAGGATCTCCAATAAGTAAGCTCATGCTCACAACACGGTTTAGTGTGTTTGTTATTAGTAAAGTAAAAAAGAAAAGTAAAGTGCCCCGCCACGCCAAGTGGCGTATATGGTGTTAGTGAGCATAACGTTTATAGACCTTCAGTACATGATTTTTGGGGTAATGTGGTCGGTATTACGCCCGTGCAGAATTTTCAGTAAAACAAACCCTTATTTGCTATAGGTTTGTATTATTTTAGCTTTCTTCTTTGTCTTTAACAAAGACTTATTGATGTGATGGGAGATTGGATCAAGCTTGCACTTTTGTCTTTATGCACTCTTCCATATGTAGTGGTACGATTATTATTTTTTACGAGCTGACATATTGCTGTAAGTTGCGTATGCATTGTTCTCCTTCCTTTCAGCGAGGTTTTAATTCAAGCTCTAATTACGCATTGAATTGCATTTTATTTTATTTCTTGAACACGTTCTATCTATTGTTCTCGGCTTTTATCATTAATGGGGATATTGGGTTATGGTAAACATCCCATATTGCATGTCTTATTAGCTAAGACTATTCACAAATACATCAAAAGCCATAAAAAAGCAGCTCAAATAAATAGAACTGAACAAAACGAGAAAAAAAGTCTATACAGCATTATAAGACTTTTAAAACAACACGTTTAACAAAATGGATTCTATATCAGACCCGCAGCTCCAGGTCACGTAAACCACAAACATGTCTCCTGGCTTCACCACCCTAATTTCGCCAGGACATTTGTCAAATTATATGCTTAACAAACGTTCCCTTGGTTTTTGTAAATAATGGCAAACCATTTTTAATGGAACGATAACAAACAATAAAATACGGTAATTCACCGACTCAATCAACAAAGTAATTAATGCTCCCTTTATGAACTTTCATATTTCTGGAGAGGCAAGTTGTTTTTCAACCGAAAACGTGCCAGCAAAAGCAGTGATAAACACGAAAGGCCATTTAGTATCCATTATACGGGCCGACTAGGCAAATATGAATACAAATTCCTTAAAGTGGGCTAATTCAATCGGTTTAATAGATGTAGCTGTCTTCAGTTCGCTTTAATTGCTGTAACTTTGCTGAAACACTGGCTGCTTAAATCAGATCGTCCCGGCAGACGCGCGCGGGGGGCGTAGCTCACTTTTCAAACATTTGCAGTGTGGCAGCTCGCGCTAGCAAACACTGGTCATTAAGCTCACTGCTAACAAAACAGGGTTGCTGCCACAAGCAAGTGATCTTTGAAGGCTGGGTTGTCAAAAGACAACTCTCAATGTAGATGTGGTCTGCGCTCTATAGATATTTCTGAGTAATAATTGCGGAATTCAAATATGAGAGAACGAACCTAGAACAAGTTCTCTCATATTTGAATTCTGCAATTTTGAATCTATGATCACTGTTATTTCTTCTTCTTCTTGTTCTTTTTTCCTTCCTCATTTGTCTTGCAGCGTCGAAGGGAGATATAATTTGTGGTCTCTGCTCCTCTGTTCGCCTCTGTCGCTATTATGTTTCCTAGTGTTGCTAATATTCCACCAATCCTTTATTTTTCGTGGTCGACGCTTGGGTCTGGTGTTTTCACACCCTTTATTGAAGGCTCTGCCGCCTGTAGTTATGTTGATGTTCTGTTTTAGTTGTCTGCCGTCTATAGTTATGTTGATGTTCTGTTTTAGTTGTCTGCCGTCTATAGTTATGTTGATGTTCTGTTTTAGTTGTCTGCCGTCTATAGTTATGTTGATGTTCTGTTTTAGTTGTCTGCCGTCTATAGTTATGTTGATGTTCTGTTTTAGTTGTCTGCCGTCTATAGTTATGTTGATGTTCTGTTTTACTTATCTGCCGTCTTTAGTTATGTTGATGTTCTGTTTTAGTTGTCTGCCGTCTATAGTTATGTTGATGTTCTGTTTTACTTATCTGCCGTCTTTAGTTATGTTGATGTTCTGTTTTAGTTATTTGCCGTCTATAGTTATATGTTGATGTTCTGTTTTACTTATCTGCCGTCTATAGTTATGTTGATGTTCTGTTTTAGTTGTCTGCCGTCTATAGTTATGTTGATGTTCTGTTTTACTTATCTGCCGTCTATAGTTATGTTGATGTTCTGTTTTACTTATCTGCCGTCTATAGTTATGTTGATGTTCTGTTTTACTTATCTGCCGTCTATAGTTATGTTGATGTTCTGTTTTACTTATTTGCCGTCTATAGTTATATGTTGATGTTCTGTTTTACTTATCTGCCGTCTATAGTTATGTTGATGTTCTGTTTTAGTTGTCTGCCGTCTATAGTTATGTTGATGTTCTGTTTTACTTATCTGCCGTCTATAGTTATGTTGATGTTCTGTTTTACTTATCTGCCGTCTATAGTTATGTTGATGTTCTGTTTTACTTATCTGCCGTCTATAGTTATGTTGATGTTCTGTTTTACTTATCTGCCGTCTATAGTTATGTTGATGTTCTGTTTTACTTATCAGCCGTCTATAGTTATGTTGATGTTCTGTTTTAGTTGTCTGCCGTCTATAGTTATGTTGATGTTCTGTTTTACTTATCAGCCGTCTATAGTTATGTTGATGTTCTGTTTTAGTTGTCTGCCGCCTATAGTTATGTTGATGTTCTGTTTTACTTATTTGCCGTCTATAGTTATGTTGATGTTCTGTTTTAGTTGTCTGCCGTCTATAGTTATGTTGATGTTCTGTTTTACTTATCTGCCGTCTATAGTTATGTTGATGTTCTGTTTTACTTATCTGCCGTCTATAGTTATGTTGATGTTCTGTTTTACTTATCTTCCGTCTATAGTTATGTTGATGTTCTGTTTTACTTATCTGCCGTCTATAGTTATGTTGATGTTCTGTTTTACTTATCTGCCGTCTATAGTTATGTTGATGTTCTGTTTTACTTATCAGCCGTCTATAGTTATGTTGATGTTCTGTTTTAGTTGTCTGCCGTCTATAGTTATGTTGATGTTCTGTTTTACTTATCTGCCGTCTATAGTTATGTTGATGTTCTGTTTTACTTATCAGCCGTCTATAGTTATGATGATGTTCTGTTTTAGTTGTCTGCCGTCTATAGTTATGTTGATGTTCTGTTTTACTTATTTGCCGTCTATAGTTATGTTGATGTTCTGTTTTACTTATTTGCCGTCTATAGTTATGTTTATGTTCTGTTTTAGTTGTCTGCCGTCTATAGTTATGTTGATGTTCTGTTTTACTTATTTGCCGTCTATAGTTATGTTGATGTTCTGTTTTAGTTGTCTGCCGTCTATAGTTATGTTGCTGTTCTGTTTTACTTATCAGCCGTCTATAGTTATGTTGATGTTCTGTTTTACTTATCAGCCGTCTATAGTTATGTTTATGTTCTGTTTTACTTATCTGTCGTCTATAGTTATGTTTATGTTCTGTTTTAGTTGTCTGCCGTCTATAGTTATGTTTATGTTCTGTTTTACTTATCTGCCGTCTATAGTTATGTTTATGTTCTGTTTTACTTATCAGCCGTCTATAGTTATGTTTATGTTCTGTTTTACTTATCTGTCGTCTATAGTTATGTTGATGTTCTGTTTTACTTATCTGTCGTCTATAGTTATGTTTATGTTCTGTTTTACTTATCTGTCGTCTATAGTTATGTTGATGTTCTGTTTTACTTATCTGTCGTCTATAGTTATGTTTATGTTCTGTTTTACTTATCAGCCGTCTATAGTTATGTTGATGTTCTGTTTTACTTATCTGTCGTCTATAGTTATGTTTATGTTCTGTTTTACTTATCAGCCGTCTATAGTTATGTTGATGTTCTGTTTTACTTATCTGCCGTCTATAGTTATGTCCGTGTAATCTCTCTTTCCTCTATATTCTTTATCAAGTAAAAAAAAGAGAAAAAAACTCACGCCCCGCAACTTACAGGGAATACGGTATAAGTAGGCACATTTTCCTTGACCGTCTGTACTTTTGAGTTATGTGCTCAGCATTACGCCAGTTCTGTTTCTCTTTCCCAGAAATATTCGATGCTCTTTAACGGCTGGGCGCATCTAGAAGCCGTATTCGAACATAATCTCAACGAAGCAGTTCACCAAACAGCTGCTCCACCAAACAGCTGCTCCACCAAACAGCAGTTCCACCACAGCTGCTCCACCACAGCTGCTCCACCAAACAGCTGCTCCACGGCAGCTACTCCACCACAGCTGCTCCACCAAACAGCAGCTCCACCAAACAGCTGCTCTACCACAGCTGCTCCACCACAGCTGCTCCACCACTGCTGCTCCACCAAACAGCTGCTCTACCACAGCTGCTCTACCACAGCTGCTCCAACACATTTGCTCCACTACAGCTGCTCCACCACAGCTGCTCCAGCAAACAGCTGCTCTACCACAATTGCTCCACCACAGCTGCTCTACCACAGCTGCTCTACCACAGCTGCTCCACCAAACAGCTGTTCCACCAAACAGCTGCTCCACCATAGCTGCTCCACCAAACAACTGCTCCACCACAGCTGCTCTACCACAGCTGCTCCACCACAGCTGCTCCACCAAACAGCTGCTCTACCACAGCTGCTCCACCACAGCTGCTCCACCACAGCTGCTCCATCAAACAGCTGCTCTACCACAGCTGCTCCACCATAGCTGCTCTACCACAGCTGCTCCACCACAGCTGCTCCACCACAGCTGCTCCACCACAGCTGCTCCACCACAGCAGCTCCACCACAGCTGCTCCACCAAAGCTGAAGAGATCAAACTCCGTACTGAGAGCTGGTGTTTGTTACACGTGATTCGTGTTACACGTAACTCTCAATCATGATTGTAAAATATGCTTAGAAATGAATTAACAATAGTTAGTACATGTGACGTCACAGTGCTCGGTACAGTTAGAAAAATTACGTTCGTTGTCAACAAATCGTGAACAAACATGGTTCCATATCTCGCTCATCTCTCTTCACATCTCTCTTCACATCTCTCTTCACATCTCTCTTCACATCTCTCTTCACATCTCTCTTCGCATCTCTCTTCACCTCTCTCTTCACATCTCTCTTCACATCTCTCTTCACATCTCTCTTCACATCTCTCTTCACATCTCTCTTCACATCTCTCTTCGCATCTCTCTTCGCATCTCTCTTCACATCTCTCTTCACATCTCTCTTCACATCTCTCTTCACATCTCTCTTCACATCTCTCTTCGCATCTCTCTTCACATCTCTCTTCACATTTCTCTTCACATCTCTCTTCACATCTCTCTTCACATCTCTCTTCACATCTCTCTTCACATCTCTCTTCGCATCTCTCTTCGCATCTCTCTTCACATCTCTCTTCACATCTCTCTTCACATCTCTCTTCACATTTCTCTTCGCATCTCTCTTCACATCTCTCTTCACATCTCTCTTCGCATCTCTCTTCGCATCTCTCTTCACATCTCTCTTCACATCTCTCTTCACATCTCTCTTCACATCTCTCTTCACATCTCTCTTCACATCTCTCTTCGCATCTCTCTTCACATCTCTCTTCACATCTCTCTTCACATCTCTCTTCACATCTCTCTTCGCATCTCTCTTCACATCTCTCTTCACATTTCTCTTCACATCTCTCTTCGCATCTTTCTTCACATCTCTCTTCGCATCTCTCTTCACATCTCTCTTCACCTCTCTCTTCACCTCTCTCTTCGCATCTCTCTTCGCATCTCTCTTCGCATCTCTCTTCACCTCTCTCTTCACATTTCTCTTCACCTCTCTCTTCACACCTCTTTATTTCTTCTGGACACATGAACCTCATTTATCACTATGTAATTGTACTATCCTTTGATTCCTACAGGACGCAATATCCATACGACAACCTCCAAATTGATTGCTTCTACATTTTCTACCAGGAGAACGTGGGTTCGAATCTCGGTAGGGTCAAAGTTTTTTTTTTCTATAGGGGTTAAATAAAAACTCAGACCCGAATACGCCGAGGCGACTGCACTGGACAAGTATCCTTTATTCATAGGTTCTATATGATCCCTGGCAGACAGTAGAACATTCTGTAAAGATAGTTTCTATATTTTCTATCGAGCGCTAGATTCTATAGTTCGTTCACAAATTCGTGCCCACATAGTTTATCAATTATCTCGGAAACTGTTTGCTGAATTTCTGTAATTCTTTAAGTACAAAGCTAGAATTTATTTTGCACAAGTCCTTTTTTGTTATACAATTTTAAGAAAATATCAAACCGTGTGCTCTAGACATTAGATTTTAATGTAAAAAAAAAAGCAAAGTACCCCCGTCACGCCAAGTGGCGTATAGGGAATATGGTGTTAGTGACCATAGATGTTACAGACGTTCGGCACATGATTTTTAGGGTAATGTGGTCGGTATTACGCCCGTGCCGCTTCACTTTCCCAGAAAAAAAATCCAGTACCCATTAAAGGCTGGGTGAATCCGGGAGCCGTCGGTTGGGATCGAACCCTACCCCTTGTCCTTCGTCGTCCAGTTCACTAACCACTGAGCTATCGCGGCTCCCAAGATTTTATTGTAAATTACGTTAATTTTCTAACAATGCATGTCAAAGGCGTATCCGTATCACATTGAAGAAGGTCACAATTTTTCATTTGATGGTATATCTTCGTCATCGAGATAGATAATTGCAAAGCGCCTGTACAATAAAACAGTTAGCTTTTGTATTGTGCTGAATTTACACTTTAAACTCTTCATGATTTAAAAGCTGGGTCGATGGAATATTAGAAGCACTAGGAAACATAACAGCAGCAGAAGTGAATAGAAGAGCAAAAGGCCGCAAATTATATCTCCCCTCGACGCTGAAAGGCAGACGAGGATGGAAAGAAGAAGATGATGATTTTTTTTAAAAATTAAGTAGTCACTACACAACAGCTTACAAATTATCATATATAAAGGAGTATATATTAATAGTAAATTGTTATTGTTATTGTTATGGAAGGCCCCGGTATCACTGCAAAAGAATTAAAATTCATAATTGCTCAACCGCCCGTGCCAGTGGAATCATCCGAATTACTAACTCATCTCCCAAACAAAGAATTGTAGCTGTAGATCCCATCATATCAGTCTCAACACACGCCAAAAGACATGAGGCGAAACCGCACAGAAAGTGAACACAGCCAACTGTTCCCTGTCATACGATACAATCCTTCATCGTAAACAATCGGAATATGGAAACACGATCAAAACGGATGAAACACACAGCTCACGGTGTGTCTTTTAAAATCACGTTCAATAAGTGCGAGTAAGTGCTAAGATTGTGTGGATAAACACGTGACATTTTACCTTTTTAAATGACAATGTTAATTACAACAAATGTGGGTATTGTAAACTCCTAAAAATTAGGACAACCAAGAAAATCATATTTTTATATAAAGAAACAAAAATCTTTCCTAAATGAATGACAGTGGAAAAAAGGGGGGGGGGGGGGGGAATCAGGTTTAAGGTCGATGACAAAATAAGATTTCATGAAAAAAAAAATTATTCAAATTCATCAAACAGTTTCCGAGATAATTAATAAACTCTGTGGGCACGAATTTCTGAACGAACTATAGAACAATCACTAAGACGTTACCACATCATCATCATCAAGTACCGTGTCTGCTGGCGTATGTGATCGTGTCTCTCCACAACTTTCGATCTCGAGAGTTATTTATCATTTTCGTTGTTGCTTTCTGCCAAGCCATTCTCTTAAGCTATCTGGTATCTTTTCTCTTTGCTACCTTCTATCTCTCTGGCTGTTCCCTCCTCATTACATGGCCCAAAAAATTATGATTGTTTCTTCGTAATTTTGGAAATTAGCTCTCTTTTTGCTTTGGCCTCTTTCATAACGTTATCATTACTCTTCTTAGCTGTCTATGGTATTCTCAACACTTTTCTGTAAAATCACATTTCTACAGCCTCCATTGATTTTCTTGCCTGTTGTCCGATTGTCCTTGATTCACATCCATATGTTAAGACTGGCTCTACATAACATTTAACGTTACCACACATAAATGAAATGTTTCAAACACCGGCTGGTTACCAGTTTGAGAGTGGATGGTACGCACGAAGAACTAAGAAGACCGGAATCACACACGCAGGAAAAAATATATCAGGAAAGAACAAATGAAATGGTTTGGTGACAACTAAACACTGTCCACACATTTTGTAATAAACGGTTGGAAAACAGCAGAACTGGGCAACGTTCTAGAAAAGATGGATAGATGGAATATTAGAAAAAAATGCAGGAGACATGGCGGTAGTAGAATCTAACCAAATAGCAAAAAATTGAAAAAACAATCTCTCCACTCCCATCGACGCTAAAAGGTGATGAAGAAAAGAGAAGAAGGAAAATGTGTGGGCCATTGATTTTGTTAAATTTGTCCGAGCATAGATCTCCAGGGGAGCCGCGATAGCTCAGTGGTTAGTGAACTGGACTACAAAGGCCAAAGGGTAGGGTTCGATCCTTAACCGACGGCTTCCGGGTTCATCCAGCCTTAAATGGGTACCGGATTTTTTTCTGGGAAAGTAAAGCAGCACGGGCGTAATACCGACCACATTACCCCAAAAATCATGTGCTGAAGGTCTGTAAAATACAGGGTCACTAACACCATATTTCCCTATACGCCACTTGGCGTGACGTGGGTACTTTACGTTTTTACTATGGATCTCCAGGACTTTACTGTCGGCTTCATTTTAACATCATTTCATGTGCCGATATCAAGCACTAGCTATATATCTCTCTCTTTCTCACTCTATATCTCTCTCTCTCTCTCTCTCTCTCTCTCTTTCTATCTCTCTTTCTCTGTCTATCTCCTTGAATGTATATTTAACACATGCGTAGGTTCCTCGTTACTTTGTCCCTCCCTCGATCTCATCTTCATACATGTTGTTGTGAACTCTATGAAATCAGAACAATTGCATAAAGTACACACAGCACGGACAACTCCATAGTTCTCAGGTCCCCTTCTCAGCACATCTCCAGTTTTAAACAAACGCTAGCCCAAACACTAACGACTGACTCAACTCAGGTCCCCTTCTCATCACATCTCCAGTTTTAAACAAACGCTAGACCAAACACTGACGATTGACTCAACTCAGGTCCCCTTCTCAGCACATCTCCAGTTTTAAACAAACGCTAGACAAACACTGACAATTGACTCAACTCAGGTCCCCTTCTCATCACATCTCCAGTTTTAAACAAACGCTAGACAAACACTGACAATTGACTCAACTCAGGTCCCCTTCTCATCACATCTCCAGTTTAAACAAACGCTAGACAAACACTGACAATTGACTCAACTCAGGTCTCCTTCTCAACACATCTCCAGTTTTAAACAAACGCTAGACCAAACCCTGACGATTGACTCAACTCAGGTCTCCTTCTCAACACATCTCCAGTTTTAAACAAACGCTAGACCAAACCCTGACGATTGACTCAACACAGTTCCCCTTCTCATCACATCTCCAGTTTTAAACAAACGCTAGACCAAACACTGATGATTGACTCAACTCAGATGCACGAACTCCGTAGAACCGGGGGAGACCTTTGACCCCAACCTCCTTAGACGCCCCATACGACATGTGTGGCAGGTGCCAGTGGTTTGTAATCTATTCTCTCCTGATCGTGGTCAGGGCCCCAGTAACACGGACGTAAAACATGCATCAATACCGTTAGATGTTGAGTGGTACTCAAGTAATACTACGAACAAAGAAAAGAAAGTCAAAAACGTGTTCAATTTGCAATAACTAAATGTTCTCAGGAGATTGATGCTAAAGAACATTAACATAAGACAAATACAATATTTTGTAAAATAAGAGAAATACAATATTTTGTAACATAGAGAAATACAATATTTTGTAAAAAAAAAAGAAAAAAATACAATATTTTGTAATATAAGAGAAATACAATATTTTGTAACATAAGAGAAGTACAATATTTTGTAACACAAGAGAAATACAATAGTTTGTAACATAAGAAAAATACAATATTTTGTAAAGTAAGAGAAATACAATATTTTGCAACATAAAAGAGATACAATATTTATTAACATAAGAGAAATACAATATTTTGTAACATAAGAGAAATACAATATTTTGTAGCATAAGAAAAATACAATATTTTGTAACATAAGAGAAATACAATATTTTGTAACATAAGAGAAATACAATATTTTGTAACATAAGAGAAATACAATAGTTTGTAATATAAGAGAAATACAATATTTTGTAACATAAGAGAAATACAATATTTTGTAACATAAAAAGAAATACAATATTTTGTAACATAAGAGAAATACAATATTTTGTAACATAAGAGAAATACAATATTTTGTAATATAAGAGAAATACAATATTTTGTAATATAAGAGAAATACAATACTTTGAACATAAGCATCTCATTCAGGACAGAGAAAACGTCAGTGTTGTTGTCATGGGAGCCAAGTTCCAATAAAGAAAGGCTTGATGATGATGATGATGATAATGATGATGATAATGATGATGATAATGATAGTAATGATGATGATAATGATGATGATAATAATGATAGTAACGATAATGATAATGATGATGATAATGATGCTGCTGGTACGATATCAAAAGGCCTTCCCTCCAGCTAGGCAGCCCATTTTGTTTCTTGCCTATATGTATAGACTATCCCAAGAAATGTCTGATTTTTGTGAAGACACACTTGTTGCCTGAATTCATTCCAAGCTAGAGCCAAATGAAGTAGGAAACAGCTGTTCCTTTTTTTGGGTGGGAAGTGGGGTGCAGGGAGAGGGAGGAGTGGTAGCATAACCATAACACGCCACTTAGAGCTTCACCAAAAATCTGACGTGATCTTACAAGAGCTGCATCAGCAACAAACGATGTCTGCTGACTGAAACTGAGACAGACAACCAGCTTCATGGCAGAGATTAGTATAAACCAAAATGGTGTGTACAAATGTGAAAGACGTGAGTGTAGTCATATGGACGAGATTGGTGTAGACATATGAAAGAGATTGGTGTAGCCATATGAAAGAGATTGATGTAGCGATATGAAAGAGATTGGTGTAGACATATGGAAGATGTGAGTGTAGTCATATACGAGATATAAGTGTAGTCATCTAAAACAGACTGGTGTAGCCATATGAGAGATATGAGTGTAGACATGAGACAATGAATCTAGCCATAAGAAAGGAATGGGTGAAGTCATGGGAAAGAGATTGGTGCAGTCATGTGAGAGGTATCGGTGCAGTCATGTGAGAGGTATCGGTGCAGTCATATGAGAGAGATTGATGTAGCCATACATGAGAGATAGATTGGTGTAGTCATATGAGAGAGATTGATGTAGCCATATATGAGAGATAGATTGGTGTAGTCATATGAGAGAGATTGATGTAGCCATATATGAGAGATAGATTGGTGTAGTCATATGAGAAAGATTGTAGTCATATGAGAAAGATTGTAGTCATATGAAAAAGATTGTAGTCATATGAGAAAGATTGTAGTCATATGAGAGAGGGATTACGGGGCGGAAGAGTCAGCAATGACCAACGGCCCAGAAAGCGAAACAGCAAAGTGTGTGGTACACAAGAGGCATGTTCAGGACACGGAAGACGAATGTGGCTGACCACCGTGAAAGAGATTGGAGCCTCATCACGTACTAGTTCAGAGGAAGCCATGGAGAGAAATTCGACAACCTGCACCATCAAAGCAAGAGACAGAGCAGAATGGCGCTCCATGGTAGTCAACCTTCCTTGCGGAGATGGCACTCGATGATGATGATGATGATGATGATGATGATGATGATGATGATGATGATGATGATGATGATGATGATGATGATGAGAGAGGGATTAGCGTTGTTATACTAGAGAGATTAGTGTAACCGGTACCATTTGAGAGAGATTAGTGTAACCGGTGCCATTTGAGAGAGATTAGTGTAACCGGTGCCATTTGAGAGAGATTAGTGTAGCCGGTACCATTTGAGAGAGATTAGTGTAGCCGGTACCATTTGAGAGAGATTAGTGTAGCCGGTACCATTTGAGAGAGATTAGTGTAACCGGTACCATTTGAGAGAGATTAGTGTAGCCGGTACCATTTGAGAGAGATTAGTGTAGCCGGTACCATTTGAGAGAGATTAGTGTAGCCGGTACCATTTGAGAGAGATTAGTGTAGCCGGTACCATTTGAGAGAGATTAGTGTAACCGGTACCATTTGAGAGAGATTAGTGTAGCCGGTACCATTTGAGAGAGATTAGTGTAACCGGTACCATTTGAGAGAGATTAGTGTAGCCGGTACCATTTGAGAGAGATTAGTGTAGCCGGTACCATTTGAGAGAGATTAGTGTAACCGGTACCATTTGAGAGAGATTAGTGTAGCCGGTACCATTTGAGAGAGATTAGTGTAGCCGGTACCATTTGAGAGAGATTAGTGTAGCCGGTACCATTTGAGAGAGATTAGTGTAACCGGTACCATTTGAGAGAGATTAGTGTAGCCGGTGCCATTTGAGAGAGATTAGTGTAGCCGGTGCCATTTGACAGAGATTAGTGTAGCCGGTACCATTTGAGAGAGATTAGTGTAGCCGGTGCCATTTGACAGAGATTAGTGTAGCCGGTACCATTTGAGAGAGATTAGTGTAGCCGGTGCCATTTGACAGAGATTAGTGTAGCCGGTGCCATTTGACATAGATTAGTGTAGCCGGTGCCATTTGACAGAGATTAGTGTAGCCATATGAGACGAAACTGAGCTGAGTCTCAGTTCGTGTATTTCGACTACACAAGTCATGGACTAGTGCGTAGCTAGATTTGATGCTTGTAGACTATCAGACTAATGTGGGCGTGAGTAGCTGAGTAAGGAAGTTAACGATGTCTACATCGTCGAGGTGAGCTAATTATCTTGCAAGTTCCGCCACGAACTAACATGTTGCCATAATGAATTAATTCATTGAGTGCCGTCTCCGCATCGAAGGTTGGCTACCATGGAGCGCCATTCCACTCTGTCTCTTGCTTTGAAGTTTCAGGTTGTCATAGGCTGACTCGTCCATCTTTTGATGCTCCATATTAGTATTGGTCTGCCTCTGCCTCTTTTACCTTGTGTTTTTCCTTCCAAGATTACATTTAGTAGGCTGTTGTGTCTTTTAAAATACCCCCCAAAATCTCATTTATCTTGTTTGAATTGTGTTTAGCAGTTCTCTTTTAATTTTCAGTTTTGAAGACTTCATTTTTTCTTTTCTTTCCCTTCCATCCAATTCTACCTATTCTTCTATAAATCCACGTGTCAAAGACTTCAATTTTCTATTCTGTTTTCTTGTTTAATGTCCATGTTTCTGCACCATATAGGAATGTCGAGAAGATATAACATTTTGCTATTCTTAGTTTTAGCCTTGGTGTTATTTGTTTTGATGTTAGTATATGTTTCACGGCATTAGAATTACTTTTTGCCATTCCTACTCTTTTGTTTATTTCAGTTTTACATTTCCCATCACTGGTTATAGTATGTCCAAGGTAGTTGTAGTTCTGAACTGTCTTCAGGTCTATTCTTTCAACTTTGATATCCACTTGTAGGTTTTGAGTATTGTCTATGTTTATGAACATAGTTTTAGTCTTTTTGATATTCATATCTAATCCATATTTGTTGCTTGTCATGTTTATTTCATTAAGTAATTGTCGTACATCTTTAGGATTTTCTGCTAGCAGTACATTATCGTCAGCATATCTTAGGTTATTGGTTATCTTTCCATTAATTTGTTAGGCCTGGCATCTCTGTGATGTTTTTAAAGATTTGCTCAGTGTATAGACTGAACAAGCTTGGTGATAGGATGCATCCTTGTCTTACTCCTCTTTTTATATCAATGGGTGTAGAGTTCTCTTTGTTATTTTTTATAATTGTTCTTTGCTTTCAACATAAATTATATATCATTCGTATGTCTGTGTTATCTAGATGTATCTCTTTTAGGCATTCTATAAGTTGTTTATGGTGTATTCTATCAGAAGCTTTAGTCTATGAAGCAGACATATATTGGTTTGTTTACAAGTACTGGTGTACTTTTCAATTAATGTCCTCATGCACAATATGGCTTTTTTGTCTCACTATTTTTTTTAGAAAAATTGTTGTTTTTGTAGTTCCATATTGATTTTATTCTGAATCCTTCCCTGCATAACTTGTAGCAAAAGTATTGTTGTCACATGGATCATCAGGCGTATTGTTCTAAAATCACTGCATTCAACTGCACCATTCTTTTTTAGATAATGCAATGAAAGGTGATGTTTATAGTTCATTTGGTATGTATCCTGTATGTCGATGCATATGTTTTTGATCACTTCAATGCTAAAATCTTCTAGTGCCTGTATAATCTCTATCTGTATGTTGTCAGGTCCTGCGGTTTTTCCTTTTTTTATTGTTTGTATAGCTTTTTCCACTTTCGATTTTATAGCCTGATGTACATTTTATAGTTGGTTTCTTGTCCCTTTCGTCATAAAATAATTGTTAAATACTCCTGCCATCTATTGATTATATATTTGTTGTGTGTTAGCATTTTTCCTTTTTTGTTTCCAATACATCCGCCTTATGTAGCTTTTCTTTTTACTAGTCATTCTCTTTATTTCTGTGTGGACTCCTCTTAAATCTTGTTTATTTTCCGTAGTTTCGATTTCTAGACATCTTTGGATGAGCTAGTCTTCTTTTTTCCTTTTTTGCACATTTCGTGTGTTTCATTATCTATTTTCTTGTATTGAGCAGTGTTCTTTCTTCCATTTTTTCAAAGATGACGTCGGTTATTCATTTTTGTTTTTTGTTCTTTTCCTTTTTTGGGAAGGAAAGTCGCAAGTTTCTTATATGCTTTTCCTTATGCATTGCCATATGGTTGTAACTTTTTCATCAGGGTTTTATGTACTGTACTGCTCAGTCTCTTCTTCCAGCAACTTTTGATGTGTTTTTTTTCTTGTATTGTATAAGTATCTTTAATATATTTTTTATTTGAAGTTGTTGTATCTAGCTGTATTGTTTATGAATTAGTCTTTTGCTTGTTTCTCTTTAGTTTTACTTTCATTTTAATCTTTAAAGGATTGTAATCTGAGTTAATATCTGCTCCTGGATAGGTTTTGGCTTTCTTGACGCTGTTACGGAACCTATCTTTTATCGGGAGCCGCGATAGCCCAGTGGTTAGTGAACTGGACTACAATGGACAAGAGGTACGGTTCGATCCCAACCGACGGCTTCCGGGTGCACCCAGCCTTAAATGGGTACCGGATTTTTTTCTGGAAAAGTAAAGCGGCACGGGCGTAATACCGACCACATTACCTCAAAAATCATGTGCAGAAGGTATGTAAAATGTATGGTCACTAACACCATATTCCATATACGCCACTTGGCGTGAAGGGGGTAAAGCTATCTTTTATCATTGTGTAGTCTATTTAATTCCTCTTCTTGTCTCCAGGGCTTTTCCATGTGTATAGTTTCCTTTTCTCTTACTCAAAGTAGGTGTTATATATTATCAGTCTGTTTTCTTCACAAAATTGTATTAATCTTTCTCCTCTTTCATTTCTTTTTTCCTATAATTATAATAATGAATACTAATGACTAGTCTGTCCTCAAGATCAGAAGTGAGTTTTGAAACTGGGTCATAAGGCTCCTCTGGCAGGCATTAAACTGTAGGTATTCACCCGCGTGAAGGCGTTTGCATTTATTTTTGAAGCAAAACAATTCCGCTTCAATAGTGCAGTTCAACATTTCAATGGATCATTTTACTCAAAAAACAATTTCATTCACGGTGCTCAATTGTCAAGCTATATCTCCAACATCGTCTTTATCTTTGTCTCGGACCGCCAGTAGCGTGTCCGACTTGTATCATCTAGTAGGTCCGTAACAATGTTTCTCCAGTTAGCAATGTCTGTTGTCATTACTGCATGGTCTGCTCACTATTTATCTGTTGTTTCCGATGTCTTTCGTCAGGGCTGGATTAAACATAATCAAAATAAGCTACAGCTCAGGACCATACAATCTGACGGACTTTAACTATTTGTCAAAATGTGTTTTTTGGACAATACTTTTTTTATTTTTCAAAGGTGAGCTTTTGGTATTCATTGTTTAACGGGAATGTGTGTGTATGTTTGTGTGTGTGTGTGGGGGGGGGGTGGGAAAGGGGTTTGATTTTAAAGTTTCATGTTTAGCTCAGGGCCTCACCAAGTCTAAATCTGACCCTGCTCCCATTTCTTGGTCTGCCTTTCAGTTTTGATTGAAGGGGCGTCTTACTCAAAAACCCATATTCAGCATCCCTTACAAGGTGGGGAGACAACTATTTCCATTTGGTCACTATCACAAAAACAACCTCTATCTTTCTTTGAAGTTTGTCTATATCTGCAATGTCGTTTCTTGTATAAATTGTACAGTTTTTTTTTTCTCGAAAAAGGGGGGGGGGGGGCTTTGTAATTATTGGCCTATATATCTTTGCCTGTAGTTTAATGGTGTGTCTATGGACCAATGAGTTTTCCTCATTCTACTATATTCAGTACACGTGTATATGTGGCTGAGGTGCCAATCTTGAATTTTGTATACATTGAGTTATTGAGTTATTTGCGGGTCATCATCATTGCACTCCGAACATGTCCATAGGTGCTCAGATCCCCTCCTCAGCAATTCCCTCAATGTCCAGCGACTGACGACTCCAGTTCTATGTTGGTTGATAAGTCTTCTTACACGGCCACCAAGTTTCTCATTTCTGGCCGTGCCCATCTTAACTCCCATTTCCATCATCCGAAGAAGTGACGTTGATCTGTGTTTGTCGAAGTCCTGTGCTCTTCCAACATCTCGAAGGGCATTGATGATGTCCGCCCGATCCATCGGTTGCCCGTCCTCAACGACAGCGCAGCTAGCCAACCTGTCCGCTCTCTCATTTCCCCGTACTCCCGCATGTCCAGGGACATAGACAACGGTGACCTTACGTATTTTGGATTTCTGCAACGACTCTACCCATTGCATGCGTACAAAGCCCGCCTCCACTTTTTTTTATCATGCTCATCGAATCACTCAGTATACATGCGTGGATGTAGTCTTGTGACTCTAACCATTTGAATGCCTTGGTCACTGCCATCACCTCCATTGTCATGCTACTCGTGGTCATGGCGTATGCACCACTGTCTTCCTTGGCTATTCTGCCTGCTGAGCGTGCTGTAAATGCCCATGCACTTCTTTCGTGTCGTCTTACAGATCCGTCTGTATAGATGACTGCATCTTCCTCATCGGTATTATCACAGATGAGACCGTTGACCTCAGCATTAACCACGACCGGGTTCTGTTCCCTACTTTTCCTATCGAGTGTGACAATACATGAGAAAGTTCCCTTGAATGACGTAGGCACCGGTATCCACTCCTCACCAACGCTGATATTGGTAAGCATGTGGCATGTGACTTTGGAGTCGATTGTGCCCTGTTCTGAGGCATATAATGATAACTTTTTCCCATCTATTCATATTATGGTAGAGGTCTTCCTTTTGGGCTTATTGTCTTCTGATTGATTTGATTGATTTTATTATTTGTTTCTTCTGATGGTATAACTGGTGCATCTGGTTGTTTCCCTACAGCGCCTTCCTTTGCCGAATGATCTGCTCTCTCGTTTCCTGGTATTCCATAGTGAGATGGGATCCAGTGCAGGGCGACCTAGTGGAGCTTGCAGAGTTCAGTCAATAAGGCCTACAGATGCGGTATTTTTCTGAATTGTAGTGCCTGGAGTGCTGATCTTGCTTCTGCCAAAAGACACTTGGTCTGTAGGTCAAGACTACTGTTTAGCAGTTTTTCTATTGCAAACTTTATTGCTTAGATTTCTGCATCGCAATTGTGACAGTATTTCTGTGTTGCAATTTGTTCATACCCCTAGAGTTTTTTTGGGTATTCTATGTAGTCCCCGCTTCCATCATTCTTTACTGCATTCTGCCCTGATTCATCTGTGTGTACACGAACCAAGAGATCATGAGAGTATTCTTCATCCAAGAAATTGTGAGTGATTGTTTTACGATGTATACTATTATGTTCCTCGTTGTCAAGTATTCTCTTCATCACCGTTCGTATTTGTATCGACAATCTGGATTTCTCTGTCCAGGGGGTCTTTTCTGGTATGGGCAGTAGGGGGCTGACAACTCTTGGTATGTCTGGTGTTTGTCTACTAATTTGTTTTCACTTGGTCGATAAAACTGCTTCTCTTAAGTCGTCCCAATGCAGGATTTTGGAATCGGTCCTTCATTGGATGTCTCGGCATGCAAGCACATTTTTCTGCCTGTATCAGCACCTTTGTATCCCTCCGTTCTCTCAGTATTCTCTACAATTTTTCCATCTCCAATATTGGTGTTGATTTCATTGCTCCTGTGATGAACCTAAGTGCCCGGTTTAATACTTTATCCAGTTCTTGCAGATGTTGTTTGATGTTGAGCACCATGCAGATGATCCATATTCTAAATGTGGTCATATACTCTGTTGGTAAACATTTTCCTTCTCGCACCCCCCCAAACACCCCCCCCCCAACAACCCCCACCCCCGTGGTTTTACACAGCTTTCTTAGAATAGCTCATTTCTTCCTATCTTTTGGGTTGCCTTATTTATTTGTTATTTCCAGTACAATTTCTGACACTTGACTCTGAACCCTCAATCGTCTCGTTCATGAGACTATATACCTCAGCCTCATTTGCTTAATTTATTGGCTTACTCTTTGGGCATGTCATACACAGCCATTAACCTGTCGCGAGGTCTAAACTCTGTTTGAACTATGTGTAAAAATTGCCAAAACAAAACCACCATCTTGACACTCTGTTTAACACTTGACCTGCCCCTGAAGTTGTTTGTCAACCTAATTTCTGACTATTTTGACGGGTCAAGCCATGTACGTTTATTCACAATTTCCAATGACAAGTTGAACAATTTCCACCGACTGCTGTTAATTTTCTGAGTCTGAAATGTTTACAACTTCGTAACTGTTATTTCTCTACTCACAACTCAATTATGGCATTCCTTTTATTTCACTATATATACTATTACAGTTGCAACAATTTGGGGCAACTGTCGCATACTCGTCTTGCATCACATTATCAGGTCATCTGCATACATTTTCACTTTGATGCCACAATAACTCCGTTTTCTCTTTCCATATTCTTCTTCTGGCTTGTAATATACCTTGAAAACTGGCCTTGTCATGATGATATTTATTGTGGTGTTCCTGGCATGGGTTAGTTTCTGCTTCCTTTCGATATATTTCCATGTCGTTGTGCTGTTGCTTTTGTCTACTACTCCAGGATGGTTTATAGGGTTTCCGTGCCCCTCTAGGTATTATTTCACTGGCGGTCAGTCTACAAAATTCATTGATTATTTTTGTACATGTCTCTGTCTGCATTCAGATCTTTAATGCCAGCTTCTTGTTTTGGGATGGGGCTTAACAGTCACAAGGAACTGAAAACTAAGACTAAGGCCTTCCTACACCCGAGTAAAACCACAGTCTGCTCTAGCAAGTCAAGACTGGCCAGGCCTTCCTACACCCGAGTAAAACCACAGTCTGCTCTAGCAAGTCAAGACTGGCCAGGCCTTCCTACACCCGAGTAAAACCACAGTCTGCTCTAGCAAGTCAAGACTGGCCAGTCCTTCCTACACCCGAGTAAAACCACAGTCTGCTCTAGCAAGTCAAGACTGGCCAGGCCTTCCTACACTCGAGCAAAACCACAGTCTGCTCTAGCAAGTATAATTCCTGAAGACGGAGGCAATCAGACAGAAGGCGAACCACAACAACCGCGATGTCATGCATTTAGGCAAATAGGAATTATGTCTATAATTGTGAATCGATATGGCACTCGCCCTGTGATTGACAGGTTGGTGCTGTGCCAGGTCCTCAACCTCGAAAGGGCCTAACCACTGTTATTGAATGTCCGTAATGTGCAGCCTGATAACAAATAAGCCTTTTTTGTTTAAATATTAAATTATTACAGCTGGATTCATGTTTTATTCATTGTACTTTTTAAATTAGTTCACATAAAAGTAATTGTGGTCTGACGTATCATTAGCATTTTTTAAACAAAAGTTAACAAAGATACAAAATGAAATAATAACTAAATTAACAGCGCCAATCTCAATGTTAAATGGAAGAATGAAAAGCCCCTGGTCGCAGTGAAATGAGAAGAGAAGAATTGATATGGCATTTCTACCGGCTACTTCCGAATAGCCAGGACCTTCAACAGCAAGCGAGTTGCACAAACAGTTGCTGCTCCACTGCTCTTTGGCGGGCGCTAAGTTTCACATTAATTAGTCCTGGCATTTTGAACAATCAACAGTTCTTTGTATCCTTGTTGAAGTGGCAGCTTTGGTTGGCCAAAGATTGTGCAAGATTTTCCATTGTCGCGCGTATCGATTATCTGGCAAGTCTGTTGTGGCGTGTGTACTTCATTGTTGGCTGGTCTCGTTCATGATTGAATTGCTTGTTGTCATCGCGTGTACGTATGTAGGTATGAATGTATGTGTGTGAGTGAATGTATAGTTGTGTGTATGTATCATGTGAGTGTGTACGTATGTATTTATATTTATACAACAGCAAAAGAGTAGTAATGGTAGAAGGCAATTTTAATGCCATGAAAAATATACTAGCATCAAGTCAAGTAACACTAGGGCTAAAACTAAATATTAAATGTTATATCTTCTCCACATTCCTGTATGGTGCAGAAACATGGACATTAGACAAGAAAACAGAACATAAAATTGAAGCCTTTAAAATGTGGATTTATAGAAGAATATGAATAATTGCATAGAAAGAAGAGAAAACAAACGATGAAATTCAATGAACTAAAAATGGAAAGAGAACTACTAAACACAATTCAATCAAAACAAATGAAATTTTTGAGGCATTTTAAAGACACAACAGCCCACTGAAAGTAATCTCGAAAGGGAAAATACAAGGTAAAAGAGGCAGAGGCTGACCAAGAATAACATGGACGAGTAACATTAATAGATGGACAAGTCAGTCTATGACAACCTGTACTATTAAAGCAAGAGACAGAGCGGAATGGCGCTCCATGGTAGCCAACCTTCGATGCGGAGACGGCGCTCAATTTTGATGATAAACGACAACAAAGTAACCAACGGTATCGAATCAAACGACTTCATTTCCAAAACAAAAAACGCCATGACGTAGCGTGCCTGCTGGGCTCGGTGACCATTGGTTATTGGTTATGGAAGGCCTCGGTATCACAGCAAACGAATTAAAATCCATAATTGCTCAACCGCCCGTGCCAGTGGAATCATCCGAATTACCAACTCATCTCCCAAACAAAGAAAGGTAACTGTAGTCCCCGTCGTAGCAGTATCAGCACACGCCAAAAGACATAAGGCGTAACCGCGCAGAAAGTGAACACAGCCAACTGTTCCCTGTCATACGATATTATCATTCCTCGTAAACAAGCGGGATATTGAAGTAGGAATAAAACGGGTGAGACACACCGCTCACGGTGTGCACAGAGCACTTAACTCAGTAGCTCCTGCAACAAGCCGGACTTGGAATATGAGGAAAATGCAAGAAGGAACACTTTTCAGACATAGCCTTCAATGGTTCCTGCCGCCTATCCAACATATACCATGGGAGTTCACGTCCTCCCGAAAATGATGATCGTCATAGCACTTGATGATGTTAGGCCGTCATTGATGACTCCAATTCCAAACATATAGACACACAGTGGTGGTAAGTTATCATTTCCAATCCAACAGAAGCCACATGACCTGTAGTTAGTAAAACCACAGAGAGAATATGATTTTGTGACCTTCACTGATTCACTCTTAGATGTGAATGTGTAGTTTACACAAGAGGAGAAGTTTTCAACTACAGTGATCCCATTTAAGGCAATTCTGGGATAGCAAGGCAAGTCTCCTTTATAGCAGCAGAACTTGATGTTCTCCGCTCCCTTCTTGTAGCTGCCGCCACACGATTCTGATGTCTCATTAACTTGGACATCATTCAAGAACAATGTCAGATTAACATTCCATAGATATGGCTCTGCTGATGAAATGCTTGGTGCAACAGTTGTATCAATCATACTCGAGGCTCCTGGTCTGTGGTCATTAATATGACATTAATATCGGTGACCATGTTTCTCTACAACTACCCATCCCTACAGTTGTTGATTAATTGTGATGTTGCATTTTTCAAATACCGTAATGGAGAATTAAATATCACATTGTTCATGCTGTTGTTCTGGCATCAAAATATGGATGTTTGGTGAAGAAGATCTGACGAATTTCTGGAGGGAAGTAACGCTTACTTGCACATGCATACTTCCATTACCACTAATATCTTCAGTAATCAAGAAAAGACGATGGTCATATGTTGGACATGTGATGAGAAGAGATATAACCGAATAGCAAAGCAAGCCCTCATATGGGAAACAACAGGTAAGAAGAAAAGAGGAAGACCCAGAGGAGATACTGAGAAGAACATTGATGAGAGATGCAAGAGCAGCAGGAATCGGCTCCCTCAATGAGATAAAGCTGCTTGCACAGAACAGAGACAAATGGCGAGATTTGATCAAATATCTTTAAAAGAATTGAAAATTGCAAGAATAAAAATTTAGATAAGAAAAGGAGTATCATGGTCTACGCCCTAAGGGCCGGCTACGGCTCGAAAGGTCAATAGATAGATAGATAGATAGATAGATAGATGGATAAATAGATAGATAGATAGATAGATAGATAGATAGATAGATAGATAGATAGATAGATAGATAGATAGATAGATAGATAGATAGATAGATAGATAGATAGATAGATAGATAGATAGATAGATAGATAGATAGATAGATAGATAGATAGATAGATAGATAGATAGATAGATAGATAGATAGATAGATAGATAGATAGATAGATAGATAGATAGATAGATAGATAGATAGATACTTCCATTATTAAAACTCAGACATGCTGACAGCTGAAATAAAGTAGGTCGGTGATATGTATGGTCATAACTGACACAGATAAAGGTGTCTCTAGGGCAATATCAGTGTCTAGAATGTGTACTTGGTGATCGTCTGCCGCCGCTTCTGCTACAGATTTGGAAAAAGTATGGCAAAACTTGTCGACCAACATGTCGACCCTAAAAGGACGTCGACGGGGATAAACACAAAGTGAATATAGTACAAGTCTTGCACAGAGTAAACGCAGAACAAATCTCAAACAAATATGCCGGCTATAATCCCTAATCCGTGATGGCACGATCTTAGTAGAAATAAGGGAAGCAATCTCCGACTAGTACACTCACTGCCAAAAAGGAAAGAAATGGCAAACTTTCTTCTTATATTGGCAAGAATATTTATGACAAACAAACAAGTCAATATCAGCATCTAACGATGCGAATAGGGACTCCGAAGCAGAAACTTCGTCCCGTAAGGTGCGTCATGTGCTACAAGTGACACCCGATCGTCATCAAACTACTGCATGCGAGATGAAAAATAGAGAGACTCTATCAAGAGAAACTTGGAGCATAAGATCAGCATTTAAGGTTGGCAAGATAGTAAACATCAGCCAAGAAATGAAGAGAATGAAAATGAACATCTTGGGACTATGTGAAATAAGATGGAAAGGAGCAGGGTTATTACAACGCGACAGTGGAAATGTAATTTACTCTGGAGAAACCACACACGAAAGAGGAGTGAGCATCATGTTAGATAGAGAAAGAAGCAAAACAGTGAAAGGATCTTGACCAGTATTTGATAGAATTTTCCTAGTAAAATTGAGAAGTAAACCAATGGATATCAACATAATTCAAACTTACGCACCAACAAGTAACAGCAAAGAAGAAGACGTTGACTCCTTTTACAATGAGCTAGCGATGGCCATGGGTGTCCGGTTAGCGCAATCGATAGGCGGTTGGCTTACCACGGCAACAGCCGGGTTCGTACCCTGGCGAGGACACCTGGGTTTTACTAATTCCCTAAAAATTAGTGGGAGCCGCGATAGCTCAGTGGTTAGTGAACTGGACTACTACGGACAAGGGGTAGGGTTCGATCCCAACCGATGGCTCCGGGTTCACCCAGCCTTAAATGGGTACCGGATTTTTTCTGGGAAAGTAAAGCAGCGCGGGCGTAATACCGACCACATTACCCCAAAAATCATGTGCTGAAGGTCTGTCAAATATAGGGTCACTAACACCATATTTCCCTATACGCCACTTGGCGTGACGGGGGGTACTTTACTTTTTTTTTTTTTTAGCGATGGCCATGGGACTACGTAAATCCCAAGAAACAACTATTATATTAGGGGATTTCAATGCAAAGGTCATCATTATCAAGGGCCATGCCTGCTGGCGTAGGTGATCATGTCTATACACAACTTTCGATCTCGACAGTTATTTATCATTTCTGTTGTTCACATTCTGCCAAGACATTCTCTGAAGCTGTCTGGTATCTTTTCTCTTTGCTTCCCTCTGTTTCTTCGTCCCTCAATTTTCTCAGTTGTTACAATATATTCCAGTTGTTCTCTTCTCATTACACGACCAAAAAATATGATTGCTTCTTCCTAATATTGGAAATTAGCTGTCTTTTTGCTTTGGCCTCTTTCAGAACGTTTTCATTACTTTTCTTAGCTGTACATGGTATTCCCAACATTCTTCTGTAAAACCACATTTCTACATCATCCCGTGATTTTCTTGTCGGTTGTCCTATTGTCCATGATTCATATCCATATGTTAAGACTGGCTCTACATAATTTTTAAGAACATTTTTTCTTGTTTTTATTGTCAAAAAATTGATTGCAAAGTATCTTCCTCATTTTTATTTTTGGAAAGCTGTTTTTTCCTGAGCCATTCTGCATCACACTTCTGTTGTACACCTACCATGTGAGGTTAACATTGTTCCCAGATATTAAAATTCATTTACCTGTTTTAATATTGTTCCACTTGTCTTTATTGTGCTTTGCGGTGATGTTTTTTCTTTCGTGCTACCATTATTTCTGTCTTTTTTATATTGAAGCTGAGTCCTTTATTTGTGCTTGACTTCACTAGGATGTTTAACCTTATTGCAAAGGTAAGAACAGCTAAAGTACAAAATGTGACTGGAGGGCGTGGCCTAGGAGAGACAAATGACAGAGGGGAATTATTGATAGATTGGGCAAAGACACATAAAATGATTATAGGTAACACCTTTTTCAAGCAACACCCTAGATGTCTATGGACATGACAAAGCCCAGATAACAAAGCACACAATCAAATCGATTTTATAGTTGTACAGCACACAATCCAGAACATTGAGGAGGAGTTGGAAGTGCTCAAATAATCGATTCAATAAACATCAAAAGAAGAAATACCAGTGACTTAAAGAATCTGGAAGAAGAAATGGATGACAGAACTGGAACTAATAGACAGAAGACGAAAATAGAAATCGAAGAACTGGCATACAAAAGATTGCAGAAAGAAATCCAAAACAAATGCAGAGACTCAAAGGAAATAGATGCTAAATTTGAAATGTGAAGAAATTGAAAAACAACGAAAGAAAGACACACAATGTATGCACAATCAGCTAAATGAATTAACAGGAGGCAAAGTAGTCAAAGTTACAGGATTTATGAAATCAAAGAAAGGAAAAATAATGAGTAAAAAAATAGTAAGTAAAGTACCCCCGTCACGCCAAGTGGCGTATAGGGAAATATGGTGTTAGTGACCCTATATTTGACAGACCTTCAGCACATGATTTTTGGGGTAATGTGGTCGGTATTACGCCTATGCTGCTTTACTTTCCCAGAAAAAATCCGGTACCTATTTAAGGCTTGGTGAACCCGGAAGCTGTCTGTTGGGATCGAACCCTACCCCTTGTCCTTTGTAGTCCAGTTCAGTAACCACTGAGCTATCGCGCCTCCCTTAAAATATGGAAAGATGGACAGAATATATCAGTCACTCCTACTGTGATGAAAGACCAGAGCTAAACAATTCCAACAAAGACACAGGACCACCAATAATGCAGAATGAAGTGGAGGTGGCAATTCAACACATGAAAAAAGAGACAAAGCTCCAGGCACCGACAATATAACAATCGAAGAGGTAGATGCAATAGGAGAGCTGGGAGTGCAAGTCATAGCAAAACTACTCAATGACATATATATGTAGCACTGGACACATAGCCGAAGATCTACAACAAATTATCTTTGTATCCATCCCAAAGACGTCAGGTGCCATTGATTGCGAAGACCATCGCACTATTAGTCTCATGAGCCATATGACTAAAATATTACTAAGAATCATCATGAGACGTGTAAGGAATAAAATAAAACCAGAAATAAGTGAAGAACAATGTGGATTTGTGGAAGGAAAGGGCATCAATAAGGAAACATCCATCATGAGAACATTGATATAAAGAGCTATAGAGAAAGATCTATGTATGTCCTTTATCGACAACACAAAAGCATTTGACAAAGTAAATCATGTAGAAATAATGAAATGTTTTGGAGACATTAAACATTGATAGAAAGGATTTGAGAATTAAAAAAAAAAAATATGTATGGGCAACAAACAATAGGCATAAGAATTATATAGCAACCAAACAGGACAGTCCCAAAATATAAAAACAAAAGAAGTCAGACGAGGCTGTATTCTGTTGCCGGATTTGTTTTCACTTTACACCGACAATATTATATAGTTAATAGTAGGCACACACAAAAATTGAAGTCAACAGTGACAATATAAACAATTTGAGATATGCAGATGACACAGTCTTAATAGCAGAGACAGGGAATTAATTGCAAGAAATGACAGACATAATAGTAAAAGAAAGCAACAAGAATTGTCCCAGTCTGAATAGTAAGAGAACAGAAGTAATGATCATATCGAAGAAATCATCATCACCACTGTGCAAAATAAAAATAAGCAGGACAAATCTGAAATAAGTGCAACACGTCAAATACATGGATGCAATGATAACATTAAATGGGAAGATGCACAGGGAAATAAAAACAGAATAGCTCAGGCCAAAATAGCATTTCGGAAAGTGAAAAAAGTTTTGTGCAACAAGTCTATGTCAATAGAAGTGAGAATGCGAGTAAATCGGTACTATATAGAGCCAAATCTGACCTATGAATGCGAGTCATGAACATTATATAAACAAAGAAAAAAGGGTATTAGAGGCCACAGAGATGGGATTTCTCAAAAGAAATGTTGAATGTTCTCTGGACAGCTAAAAAGACAAACGGAGAAATTCTAACAAAGGCCAACACAAGAAGGGGGCTCCGTAAAAATATCATAAAGAAACAAATCGACATTTTTTGGGCACATCATGAGAAAAAGTTGAAATTTACAACTGGTAAAATACAGGGAAAGAGAGATCGCGGAAGATTAGAGAGACAAACTAGATGGTTTAGTGTCATGGCATGGAAAACGATAATGATGATGATGGGGAGGAGAATGAGGGGGGGGGGAGGTGAAGGAAACTTTCAACATTCTTCTGAGAAATCTCATCTCTGTGGCATCTAATCGTCTTTTTGTCTGTTTGTCTACTGTCCATGATTGGCTTCCTTGGGTCAGAGTGGGTTCTAAGTAGTATATATTCAGTGATAGGACCGTGGAAAGTGCTTCCATCTGCAGCCAAATCGCTGCAGCCGGGTTGTTTTTTCTTATATAAATAGTCTACCTGCAGATGGAAGCACATTTTTTCCTTATATGAGAGTCTACCGTTTTTCCTTATATGAGAGTCTACCCGCCCATTTTTGTTCCGGTGACCTCTCGTGGCGGTGGTGGTGACCTCCCGGTGACCTCTCGTTGATCTCTCGGGTGAGCGCTCGTGGTGACCTCCCGCGGCGGTGGTGGTGGTATCATAAATCTATTATATTCTTTGTACTTTCAATGGTTCCGTAACTTTCATAAATCTATTCTTTCTTTATACTCTCATTCAATAAAAACAGTGACAAGTTTATTTATTGTTTTTAAAAACTTCCTTTAGAATTAAAGGTAACAGCTTAGGCCGTTACACACGCTACACGCCAAACACTGTGTTTAACGTTAAGCGAGAGATCAAAGAGCTCGGTACACGCGCAGCCGCGAAGACGTGCAGCGAAGACGCGCCGCAAGCGGCCGCAAGATCAAAGAGTTCACGGTAGACGCGAGGCGACCTCGCGCAGCGAGGGGGCCGCGTTTAACGTTAAGCGCGATCAAAGAATCCGCCTCCCGTATGAACATCAAATAATCTGCCTCCCGTGGTGAAATATCCGTCGCCGGTAAGTGTTCATCAGGAGAGTCATTTAACAGGGGAATTTTACGATACCGATGTTTTAATGTGAGACGCTTGGGGGTAATTAATATCTTTGCGCTGGTTCGTGTTCAAAGACCGTGTTTCGCTGTGAAAAGTTTTGATTGAATGTTTGAGTGCCAGACTGGCCAGGGCTACGGACTTTTTATCATCTGAAGATTAGAATACCACTTATCAGGGGAATTTTAGTGGGTGGTTGTTTTAATGTGAGATGTTTAGGGGAAATTAACACTGACAAGTTTATTTATTTATTGTTTTATTCGTATATATCTCACAATAGATAACACAGGGGTAGACAATAATGTATTGTTTAACTATTGTACATTATAGACAAGTATAATACATAAGAAACAAAGTAGTTTATTTACAAGTGTTATACATGATAGTGTTAAATCGATAAAGGGGAGGTGGTCACGTTGTCAGAATGGACCTGTCGCTTGATGGGGTGAGGTAGTAAGTTGGAAGTTGTAGTAGTAGGTTAGAAGTTGGCGTGTATTAGAGGAAGTTGGTTGTGGAGGTAGTTGGTAGTAGAAGTTGTAGTAGTGAAAGTTGTAGTTGTAGACGTAGTCGGTGTAGAAGTTGTAGTAGTGAAAGTTGTAGTAGAACAGGGGACGACGTTCAAATTAACAGACGACGACTTTTATTCGACTGACTCAACAAGCAAAGACCAAAACGTTACTCCCAAACCAACGAAAGCTTAGACTTTGGAGTTCTATATCTTTAGCACTTCAACGAATAACAGACAACAGTAATGGTGAACCTTACAGATAAGAAAACTTAGTTCCAAACCCCAAAATTTCGTCTCATAACTAAAAAGTTGAACTCAAAACATTAAAAATCTAGGTCCAAAGTCAAAATAGTTAGACACGGTAGGGCAAAAGGGCATATTCTTTCCAACCAATACTCCATATTCTTCTACACATCTGCATCTCGAAGCCTTCGAATTTATATTCAATGTTTGGCTACTGACAATGTGGCAGTCATTTCGTTGTAATGGTCATCTCGTTGTAACAGACACGTATGTCATGTCGTTGTAACAGACACGTATGTCATGTCATTTTATCAGAGACGTATGGTATGTCGTTGTAATAGCCATGTCGTTGTATCAGTCATGTCGATGTAGTAGACACGTATGTCATGTCAATGTAACAGTCATGTCAATGTAACAGTCATGTCAATGTAACAGTCATTTCGTTGTAATAGTCATCTCGTTGTAACAGTCACGTATGTCATGTCGTTTTATCAGAGACGTATGGTATGTCGTGATGGATCATGTAGGTTGTCGACTGGGCCATGATGGATCATGTAGGTTGTCGACTGGGCCATGATGGATCATGTAGGTTGTCGACTGGGCCATGATGGATCATGTAGATTGTCGACTGTGCCATGATGGATGATGTAGATTGTCGACTGTGCCATGATGGATGAATGTAGGTTGTCGACTGTGCCATGATGCTTGTATGTAGGTTGTCAACTGTGCCATGATGGATGAATGTAGGTTGTCTAGTGTCGCATGATGGTTATATGTATGTTGTCTAATGTGCCATGATGGATGAATGTAGGTTTTCTAATGTGCCATGATGGATGAATGTAGGTTTTCTAGTGTGTCGGGATGGCTGAATGTAGGTTCTGTCTAGTGTGTCGTGATGAGTGTATGTAGATTGTCTAGTGTGCCATGATGGTTGTATGTAATTGTCGAGTATGCTCCAACAAATCACCGCGCCATTTAAACTTCTTTGAACACAATGGACACAGATGTTCACCAGAAGAAACTTCATTATGAGAAACCATCTGGAGAAAATCCAATAACCCTTTCGTCAACCATATTTAACATACCTAGTTTAACTTCATCAAACATCAAGCTCAACAATACTTAGCATGCCTACTTTAAAAACATCGATACAATTGAATAACCTTTTATCGATAAGCCTTAACGTACTTTAAGAGAAAATATTCCAACTTACAGTGTAAAATAGAATCTCAATCCGTTAGAATGAATAGTAACTTTCCTTGAAGCAACCAAACTTATAACACGAAAGCCCTGAAGGGTCTTGTTTAAATATAGCCTGGTAACAAATGAATACATTATCCAATCAGTGAGTGATTATGCCAACATCGACTGATATCTGGATTAACCAATTAGAGAAGAGCATTAACATTGGAGGCGGAGCAAAGAAATGACTGACATCTGTATTATAACCATTCAGAAAAGAGCATTAACATGGGAGGCGGAGCAAAGAAATGGCTGACATCTGTATTATAACCAGTCAGAAAAGAGCATTACTATGAACGGCAGAGTGATTAACCAATTATAGAAGAGCGTAACTTTGAAAACGGTTCCAGTTCCATCTTAAGGTAAATGAATTGGTCGGGTTCTCATCGAGGATCGTGGGCGTTTCTGGTCCATAGAATGTGTTTGGATAAACTTATGTAGGAGTTTATGTTCCTGGGGGTTGATATTATTCACACATATGATAAGGCGTATAAGAAACATTCCAAGTTTTATAACGCGATGGCTAACCTAGTATACACATGATCGGAGAGAAATGAGCTCAAAAGATTTACCAGTATTAATATTATTCCACTTGTCTTTTTCTTTGATGTTACAGTTACTTCTTTATGGTATCAAGGATGAGTCCTTTATTTTTTTTCGGTTTCCTTTACTATAACGTCAATCATTACTAGCAACTAGTTTCACAATTTTCATTACATGTGGAAATTTACTATTTATCATCATCAATAAAGATAATGTCTCTACTAGTTGTGTAATAACCCAGTAATAAAGATAACGAAGGAGAAACAGAGAATATCAAAATCAAAAGGTAAACTCGACTCCAAAGCAATTACTTACCTTGGTAGCTCTATCGTTTAGAAAGGTAAACTCGACTCCAAAGCAATTACTTACCTTGGTAGCTCTATCGTTTAGAAAGGTAAACTCGACTCCAAAGCAATTACTTACCTTGGTAGCTCTATCGTTTAGTGTATCACCTTGCTGGCTGCAAGCGTATTGTTCATTCCACGTGGCGTTAATTTGTTCAAAATAAATATCATGTTCAAAGATTTGTATATCTCTATTATCAGTCGAGGAGTGGTTGTTAATTATTTCAGTTGGAATCTCCAGTCTTCCAGCTCCCTGATTTTGAGAGCCGGTGATGTAGGTGTCAGAGGTTTCACTAGAGTTTAAAAACCTTTCATGTATATTTGTCTTTTTGAAAATTGAGTCTAAAGTTAAACCATTATTAAAATTACCACTAGGCCATATTGTCGTGGTTTGCGTGCCAATTGACAAATCACTATCGTCATCACTGTCTTCTGAACTTGAGTTTATTCGAAAAAGTAGATGAGCCATAAGGTATAAGTTTACCTCTACTCAATTTATAACCTTCTATTTTAACTAAATACGTGTTAACTTAACACTGGCTCTAAGAGTGTGTAATATACGATTGTTTCCTTGTTCTTATAGTTTGATGTGCTTATCTTCAGATTTATCTCTCAACCACCAAAATTTCACAACTTAATTAGGATGTCTTTAATGATTTTTATTCCTTGTTATTCACACACCTATCGTGACAACATACTTTTCTATGACTGGGAATTCACTTTTCCATCAGTCTCAATTGGTCACCAGGGCAATGAGTATTCTGTTATTGGAGCATAGGTCACATTCTATTTTTAGTAACTAATCAGGTATTGCATCAGAGATCAAAATCTATTTTTAGTAACTCAACATCCCCATTATAGGGGAACTGAGTAACACCATCTCTTTTTGTGAAAATTTCAGATTTCAAAGCTGGAGCAAACCATTCTTATTACAATCACAGGCCTACTACAGGACAACCCTCATCATCAGTGTGAGAGGGTGTCGTGACCTGGTAAACAATATTGTAAGGCAGTAACAAATGCTGTGGGGTTACCAAACTTTTATTAGGGAAAATATATAAACTCACATTTCTAGGTAAAGCTCTTAAAGACCAAAGGCTGTTGTGAAGTAGAGTCCACAGTGTTGTAGCTTCTTCGTTAGAGAGGTCTAGAAAATTTTCCAAACCACCTTCTTTTAGTAACCACTCTCCAAATTCTCTTCCGATGATACCACCGGTCCAAGTACCAAAGTCCGTTTCTAAAACACAAATGTCGGAATCAGAGTCGAACATGTCTTTGACATGATTCTTAACTAATCGATAGGCGAGGGTATATAGAACAACAAGACGACCGAAATTGCGAATTCGATCTGAAAGTATTTCGATAACGATGGTTACAAACGTGGCGTAGATATCATGACCACCGACTCGCTGAATTATTCCAGTAAATAACAGCTCATTTCTCTCCGATCATGTGTATACTAGGTTAGCCATCGCGTTATAAAACTTGGAATGTTTCTTATACGCCTTATCATATGTGTGAATAATATCAACCCCCAGGAACATAAACTCCTACATAAGTTTATCCAAACACATTCTATGGACCAGAAACGCCCACGATCCTCGATGAGAACCCGACCAATTCATTTACCTTAAGATGGAACTGGAACCGTTTTCAAAGTTACGCTCTTCTATAATTGGTTAATCACTCTGCCGTTCATAGTAATGCTCTTTTCTGAATGGTTATAATACAGATGTCAGTCATTTCTTTGCTCCGCCTCCAATGTTAATGCTCTTCTCTAATTGGTTAATCCAGATATCAGTCGATGTTGGCATAATCACTCACTGATTGGATAATGTATTCATTTGTTACCAGGCTATATTTAAACAAGACCCTTCAGGGCTTTCGTGTTATAAGTTTGGTTGCTTCAAGGAAAGTTACTATTCATTCTAACGGATTGAGATTCTATTTTACACTGTAAGTTGGAATATTTTCTCTTAAAGTACGTTAAGGCTTATCGATAAAAGGTTATTCAATTGTATCGATGTTTTTAAAGTAGGCATGCTAAGTATTGTTGAGCTTGATGTTTGATGAAGTTAAACTAGGTATGTTAAATATGGTTGACGAAAGGGTTATTGGATTTTCTCCAGATGGTTTCTCATAATGAAGTTTCTTCTGGTGAACATCTGTGTCCATTGTGTTCAAAGAAGTTTAAATGGCGCGGTGATTTGTTGGAGCATACTCGACAATTACATACAACCATCATGGCACACTAGACAATCTACATACACTCATCACGACACACTAGACAGAACCTACATTCAGCCATCCCGACACACTAGAAAACCTACATTCATCCATCATGGCACATTAGAAAACCTACATTCATCCATCATGGCACATTAGACAACATACATATAACCATCATGCGACACTAGACAACCTACATTCATCCATCATGGCACAGTTGACAACCTACATACAAGCATCATGGCACAGTCGACAACCTACATTCATCCATCATGGCACAGTCGACAATCTACATCATCCATCATGGCACAGTCGACAATCTACATGATCCATCATGGCCCAGTCGACAACCTACATGATCCATCATGGCCCAGTCGACAACCTACATGATCCATCATGGCCCAGTCGACAACCTACATGATCCATCACGACATACCATACGTCTCTGATAAAACGACATGACATACGTGACTGTTACAACGAGATGACTATTACAACGAAATGACTGTTACATTGACATGACTGTTACATTGACATGACTGTTACATTGACATGACATACGTGTCTACTACATCGACATGACTGATACAACGACATGGCTATTACAACGACATACCATACGTCTCTGATAAAATGACATGACATACGTGTCTGTTACAACGACATGACATACGTGTCTGTTACAACGAGATGACCATTACAACGAAATGACTGCCACATTGTCAGTAGCCAAACATTGAATATAAATTCGAAGGCTTCGAGATGCAGATGTGTAGAAGAATATGGAGTATTGGTTGGAAAGAATATGCCCTTTTGCCCTACCGTGTCTAACTATTTTGACTTTGGACCTAGATTTTTAATGTTTTGAGTTCAACTTTTTAGTTATGAGACGAAATTTTGGGGTTTGGAACTAAGTTTTCTTATCTGTAAGGTTCACCATTACTGTTGTCTGTTATTCGTTGAAGTGCTAAAGATATAGAACTCCAAAGTCTAAGCTTTCGTTGGTTTGGGAGTAACGTTTTGGTCTTTGCTTGTTGAGTCAGTCGAATAAAAGTCGTCGTCTGTTAATTTGAACGTCGTCCCCTGTTCTACTACAACTTTCACTACTACAACTTCTACACCGACTACGTCTACAACTACAACTTTCACTACTACAACTTCTACTACCAACTACCTCCACAACCAACTTCCTCTAATACACGCCAACTTCTAACCTACTACTACAACTTCCAACTTACTACCTCACCCCATCAAGCGACAGGTCCATTCTGACAACGTGACCACCTCCCCTTTATCGATTTAACACTATCATGTATAACACTTGTAAATAAACTACTTTGTTTCTTATGTATTATACTTGTCTATAATGTACAATAGTTAAACAATACATTATTGTCTACCCCTGTGTTATCTATTGTGAGATATATACGAATAAAACAATAAATAAATAAACTTGTCAGTGTTAATTTCCCCTAAACATCTCACATTAAAACAACCACCCACTAAAATTCCCCTGATAAGTGGTATTCTAATCTTCAGATGATAAAAAGTCCGTAGCCCTGGCCAGTCTGGCACTCAAACATTCAATCAAAACTTTTCACAGCGAAACACGGTCTTTGAACACGAACCAGCGCAAAGATATTAATTACCCCCAAGCGTCTCACATTAAAACATCGGTATCGTAAAATTCCCCTGTTAAATGACTCTCCTGATGAACACTTACCGGCGACGGATATTTCACCACGGGAGGCAGATTCTTTGATGTTCATACGGGAGGCGGATTCTTTGATCGCGCTTAACGTTAAACGCGGCCCCCTCGCTGCGCGAGGTCGCCTCGCGTCTACCGTGAACTCTTTGATCTTGCGGCCGCTTGCGGCGCGTCTTCGCTGCACGTCTTCGCGGCTGCGCGTGTACCGAGCTCTTTGATCTCTCGCTTAACGTTAAACACAGTGTTTGGCGTGTAGCGTGTGTAACGGCCTAAGCTGTTACCTTTAATTCTAAAGGAAGTTTTTAAAAACAATAAATAAACTTGTCACTGTTTTTTATTGAATGAGAGTATAAAGAAAGAATAGATTTATGAAAGTTACGGAACCATTGAAAGTACAAAGAATATAATAGATTTATGATACCACCACCACCCCTTCACCACCGCCGCGGGAGGTCACCACGAGCGCTCACCCGAGAGGTCAACGAGAGGTCACCGGGAGGTCACCACCACCGCCACGAGAGGTCACCGGAACAAAAATGGGCGGGTAGACTCTCATATAAGGAAAAACGGTAGACTCTCATATAAGGAAAAAATGTGCTTCCATCTGCAGGTAGACTATTTATATAAGAAAAAACAACCCGGCTGCAGCGATTTGGCTGCAGATGGAAGAACTTTCCACGGTCCTATCACTGAATATATACTACTGTTCTATATAGCATCGATGAACTCTATTGCTCACTTCTATTGACATATATCTATTGCATAAGATGTTTTTAACTTTCTGAAATGCTTTTTTGGCCTGAGCTACTTTTTATTTCTGTGGTGCATTTTCCGTCTGATGTTATTGTGTCCAAGTATTTGACGCGTTGCACTTGTTTCAGAATTGTCCCGTTTATTTTGATGCTGCATGATGGTGATGATTGCTTCTTTGATATCACATTTACTTCTGTTCTCTTACTATTCAGACTGAGATCTTTCTTGTTGCTTTCTTTTACTATTTTCTATCATTTTCTGTTGTTCATTGACGGTCTTCTGCTTCTTGTGACTGTGTTTTTCCTCTTCTTTCCTTCCTCATGTGCCTTTCAGCGTCGAGGGGAGATATAATATGTAGTCTTTTCCTCTTCTGTTCGCCTCTTCTGCTATTGTTTCCTAGTGTTTCTTATATTCCGTTAATCCATCGTTTTTCAAGGTTGTCCCTTGAGTCTGGTGTTCTCGCAGCGGCTCGTTGCGTTGTTTTTTTATCACTCTGCCTTGTCACGTTTCCAATCCTTTTTATCTGTTGTTTCTTTATATATTCCATAGCGAGTGTTATTCCTAGCTTTTTTCTCAGTTCTTCATTTCTGATCTTGCCTCTCAGGCTATTTCCTGTCATTCATCTCACACATTTAATCTCAGTAGAGGTTATTTTTCTTATTGAAGATGTGTCATCCGCTTATTGCAAGTTGTTTATGCTGTGACCGTTGACTTCAATTCCTTTTTTTTAAAATCCACTATTAATATAATATTGTCGTTGTAAAGTGAGAACTAATCCAGCGACAGAGAATAGCCGTGTCTGACTCCTTGTTTTATATAATGGAACTGCCCGCCGTTAGCATTGATAAGGTAATGATTACTTGTATATATACCATCAAACCTCCCCCGTTTTCATTTTAGAGAAGTCATAAGCTGATTTACTATTGTTTTCATGTAATTCTGTTCTTAAAGTTAACATATTCTTAATTTCAGTATTCATTTATTTCAACATTTAAATGGAATGGCGTGTTTTCATAAAAAAATGTAAATTGAACACTGATCTATGTGCTTTTGAAAATGTTCATTAATTGCGTTCCGAACGTCTTTCATACGGTGATGATTTCATATGCATTCGCCATTTATACTTTCCATTGAAGGAAATCCTCTCCAGCATTAACAGTTCTTGCTCGCTATTCAACAGGAAATGCTGAATTTTTCATGATTTTTAGTTTCCTCCGCCATGCGAAGTCAGTGTATTTTGTAATCGTATCAGGGGAGATTAGGAACGAGCGTTTTTCAAATATTAGATGTGCTGGGCCCTTTTCCTAAAGAGCTACGCTGAAGGGTTCCATCCATTAGACGATCAATTTGTCTCCCTTTATGGTTTCTCTATTTCTCTGTTCTTTTCAGATACTCAAACACGGGGCACGTGTTGGGCATAAGTTTATTTGACGGGTGTTATCCGTACAAGATGACTGATTAGCCCTGGCTTATTGACGTCTTCTGTCTGGTGTGCTTCTTTATATAAAACAGTTGTAAAAAAAAAAAGGGCTGGAAAGAATTAGTTACAGAAACAGTGGCATCACGATCGGTACACTCTTGTAGATGCTGGAAATTATGACAAAGGTGTCTTTCCGCGCAAGGCCTGAACGTTGGTACCGACTCATAGCTGACTAATTGCGCCAGATCGGTAAATCAGAAATCCACCTCTTCGTGAGGTCTCCGAAATGAACCCAACTAATCTGACCAAGTAAGCAGTGGAACGAGAGGGAGTTAAACCTCGTTCTAAAAAACGCCATATTGAAGTCGGATGTATCAGGTCGAAAGGAGAAAATGTTGCCATTCTGCTGGAAACCATAACACCACTTATCGACGTTCGCTTAACGATCTTTGAATAGCGACTGATGAAGAGGATTATCTATTTATTTAGTGGTCAGATAAAGGAAGCAAGGAAGGAAGGATTTAGATTTTGAGGTGACCCCATCGGGACAAAGGAAGAGGCCTAGAATTTCGAAAATTTCTAAATGGATCAAAGCTTCATTGGATGGTGTACAAAATGACTCAGTGGTTAAATCATTTAAGAAATGTGGCATTAGTAATGCACTGGATGGTACAGAGGACAATTTTTTTTTGTAACGGGGTTCTGATTCAATGTAGAAGAGACTTCATTTAGATCCCGAGATGAATGTGTGGGTTATGATGAAGATTAAATGTATTATTTAATAATTAGATAAAGGTCTTTGTTGAAAGCAGACCTTTGTATTACTTGAAATTATGTAAATTAACTAAAATATTCATTATTCTCCACCTCAAAAATGTGTATTAAAAAAGGGGGGATTGTCTTTTACGCTGGCAAATGCTGTATATGGAGTAACGCACCAGGTATGCTGCATATGACATACACACCAGGTACATACATTCACTAACAAACGCCATGTGAATAAAACAATGGACAGATGAGAAAGGTGTGTGACCTTAATGTATTTGACAACGCGAAGTGTCAACACAACGCGCTTATTCAACAGCGCGTGACAGTTTGACCAATCATTTCTCGATAGCGAAATAAGCATGTCTTCTTTATCTTCTTTTTTCTTATATCATTTCTTTCTTCTATCTACATTCCTATCCATCCACCCACCCACTCAAATACATCCATCTATCTACCCATCTACCCATCTACCCATCTACCAATCTGTCTGCCTGCCTGTCTGTCTGTCTGTCTGTCTGTCTGTCTATCCTCAGTGATTTAAGTACACATAGTTTTCTTTTTAGAGTTACCAGACGTCCAGATTTTGTCGAACATGTCCTGATTTCAAGGTATATTTCCCGGTCATATATATATATATATATATATGACCATTACCTTATTACACAAAGTATTCATATTTAGCTCTTATGTCTTGCCTTTTCTTGTGAAAAATCATTTCTGTTGACATAAAACAACATGCTTTCTTTTCTATCAGATAATAGCAACTACTTCCAGGGGGGAACCTCCTCTCGACAAGCAAGGGCGCTAACCAATACGTTACTGGTGCACTTGACAAGCCAGGGCGTTAACCACTACGTTACTGGTGCTCTCGACAAGCTAGGGCGCTAACCACTACGTTACTGGTGCACATGACAAGCCAGGGCGTTAACCACTACGTTAATGGTGCACTCGACAAGCCAGGGCGTTAACCACTACGTTACTGGTGCACTCGACAAGCTAGGGCGTTAACCACTACGTTACTGGTGCACTCGACAAGCTAGGGCGTTAACCACTACGTTACTGGTGCACTCGACAAGCTAGGGCGTTAACCACTACGTTACTGGAGCTCTCGACAAGCTAGGGCATTAACCACTACGTTACTGGTGCTCTCGACAAGCTAGGACGTTAACCAATACGTTACTGGTGCACTCGACAAGCTAGGACGTTAACCAATACGTTACTGGTGCACTCGACAAGCCTGGGCGATAACCAATACGTTACTGATGCTCTCAACAAGCCAGGGCGTTAACCACTACCTTACTGGTGCACTCGACAAGCCAGGGCGTT